>CM016563.1:9195135-9594468 GCA_003412495.2 Echium plantagineum | reverse complement strand
CTTTACTCTCTTGTCATTGAGCTCTCATCTCTATAGAAAATCCAAAATTACAAACAATTTCCTCTTTGCCCCCTCCAACTCACATAGCTTTTTTATATTATTTTTTCCCTCTCCTCTTTTTCTCTCTCATCAAAACGAACTCTAACCTCCTACTTTAAATACCACCATTTCCCCCTTTCCTTTCTCACCACATTCCCTCCCTTCTTCCCATACAACAATAACTTCTTTAGCTACCACAACCATAATTTCTTCAATCATCACTTCATAAAACATGGCCTTTAGAAAATCAAACAAATTGTCACAAACACCAAGATCAAACAACTCTTGAAAAGAAGTTCCAGTAACTTAGGGAAAAAACAAAATTGTGATGATGTCCCAAAAGGCCATTTCGTTGTGTATGTTGGCCTAAATAGAACAAGATACATTGTTCCCATCTCAATTCTGAGCTGCCCAGAATTTCAAAACCTTCTTCAAACGTGCCGAGGAGGAATTTGGGTTCGATCATGACATGGGGCTCACTATTCCTTGTGAAGAGCCGTGTTCGAGTCACTGATAGCGTCATCTTTGTAATAAGGGATAGAGATCGAAGGAGAAGATGATCAAGAAAGTGAAGTCTATGTCTAGTGTATTATATATAGATGGATCGGATGATTGATGGTCTTCTCCCATTTCTTAGATATCGAAATATGTTTAATCAAATACTTATAATTTGATAAATGACCCGGGGCATAATGAATTTTTCCTTACGGAGTTGTTTGATGATGCAATTTGTACCCCGTATGTGAGCGATTTATTATAGTGGAGTCTTATTATACTACGCTAGCTAGCTATTACAAATGGTACTTCGTCGAATATTTTTCACCATCATCATCCATATTTTTCACCCCTAAAACATCATCCTTTTGAGGGGTGTGCGAGTTTAATATATATACTTTTGTGTAGAAAATAAAATGTTGTTAAATCGGTTTGAAAAATGCATTAATATATTCCATCACATATCTAATTTGCCTTCACTCCTTTAATTTGTATGCCAATGTTTTCTATTAATTATTAATATCATTTCTGAAGATCAAACAATGGTAGCTAGTAAATACGTATATGTTTTAATTTCCTGACTCCTGAGTGTCCATTAATTATGGTGGTCCTAGGTCCTTCAATTGATCTCTTTTAAAAATGATGATGCCAAAGATAATCTACGGTTCTTACACTCGCTCTCGTACTGACTCAAGGACGGTCTTAACCGCTTGATGGAGAGACTTCAGTTTGATTTGACTATTTTCAGTCTTCGTTTTCTTTGGATTTTAACAACTTAACTAACGACTTGTCCATTTAAATTGGAAATATTAATACGTAATACTGATGATCTAATGAGAAATAAGTATTATCGATGGTGGTAGAGGAGCGTCACGTGTCACAATTTCTTTTTATTTTATTTTAATCTTTCACCTCCTCTCTTACAGTTCAAAGGTTAGACTGAATGCCCTACATATATATAGTTGTCGTACACTGGAGAAGATTAACGAAGATTAACGAGATATGAAACCAGGATCAATTCGTACAATATTTTAAACAAATCATTTACTACATAGAATTCGAACATGTGATGTCGAGATGATTTAACTCCAATGATCGTACCACCCACTGATTTTCTACTGCGCATGTATCACAGTTTCTTGATAACTTAAACAATGTATTGGTACGATGATAATGAGTATTGAATATATATAAGTTTGTGTACGCTGGTTAAAGGCAGCTTAAAATGCAATTAGAATGAATTGGATGGAGATCGAATAGGCGGCATCCGTGACTCAGGAGGAAATTGCAATTGGATTTCGCCAACTACTCAATTGTGATCCTAGGGTTGATATCTATTGAAAAGGGCTATTGGTCGTGATAAGGGTTTGATGAAAATGCGTCTTTTGGAGCTCATTTTCGGGCTTCACCTTATGGTATAGTGGTTTACCGGTAATTGATAAACTATTGCTTTTAGAGAAGGTAATGTAATTTTCTATCAATTAAGGATGGAGAAAAAAAAAGCTTAAGAGTAATTCGAAACTTGTTTTGAATCATTATTAGCGAGAATCTTCTTTTAATGTATTTCACACTTTTAAAATGTGTTTGTCCCACAAGTGCGAATCTGGTCAACGGTAGAGGTACCGAAAACCGATCCCCTAGGTTTTTCAATATTTTTAAATTGAAAGTGTAATCGAATCAAGTGAAGTCTAGTTTTAGCTGGTTTAAGTACTCTTTTAAAACTTTGAGGTTATGGGTGCAAACCTTCCAAGACATATTTGTGTTTCATTTTATCATAATTTTCAAAGTTTTTGATAGTCAACTATTTTATTTGTTAAAATTTTGACGATCAAATTGCTGAAATGGTCCCCGATAGTATGATCGAGTTGCACTTTGGTCCCCAATAGTTACACAACGGTTGCACGTTAGTCCCGAAAATGGCCAAAAAGTTGCACTTTAGTCCCTACGTCAACTTTTCCGTTAACATTTCAGGTTTATATGCGTTAAAACTGGGGTAAGAATGTACCTTTTAAGATTTAAAGTTGATTTTTTGCCCTAATTGATGCTAAATGAAACTCCACACAGTAATTGGGGTGAAGAAAAAGGGAATTTTGGCTGGAGGAGGTTGTGGAGTTTCATTTTGGCACCAATTGGAGCAAAACAATTAACTTTAAATATTTAAAATTATATTTTGACCCCAATTTTAACTCATAAACCTGAAATGTTAACGTAAACTTTACGTAGGGACTAAAGTGTAATTTTTTGGCCGCTTTCGGGGACTAACGTGCAACCGTGTAACTATTGGGGACCAAAGTGCAACTCGGTCATATTATCGGGGACTATTTCATCAATTTGCTCAAATTTTGACACCCCAAATTAATTTTATTCAAAGTTGGCCCAACTTTATTTTTATCCCTATTTTACCCTTGTTGTCCCATAAATCGAAATTTGGGTATTAATTCTGAAACTTTATTAAATATGATGATCAATAAAAATCAAAATATGATAAGACGAAGTAGAATGTAATAATTTTCTCCATCATCATTAACTTTGTCTATCGAGTCAATATATAATCAAAATCTCACTTGAACAATTGCAGAAGCTGAGTGAGGTGAGTAAGTTAAAGTTGATTCCTTCCAAAAATGTCGACATCTCCTTTTAGTGATTAAGATATATAGGGGAAGTTGATCACATGCACTTTACACAATTTCATGAGGAAATATATGATTTATTGGAACTATGAGATCGTATGTGGTCCGTGCTAAATCCTATAGTAATAACATTTGAACTTTTTAGTTGTCTTGTTCATCTTTGGAGTCAGCTCCCAATTAACTTGATGGTGTTTTCTACCCAATTAGATGTTGTACAATTCTTAGCTAGTCCTCTTTCGAAGAGAACCCGATCCCACATTGATAAAAAAAAAATTATATATTTATTTAATTAAATTCACAATATATGTTAAAATTATTGTCTGGCCCTACTGTTAATTGATTTTTTGATGTACAGAGATTTCTCGAACAAGATGACGTTTCACATAATACCAATATATCATATTCGTAGCTTCGTTTATGGTGTATCTACAAGTATTTTTGTCATAAAACAAGATAGAAATAAGTAAATTTAGTTGGGCTATATGGCTTATATATATGGTTGATTACTAGACACAGTTTAACTAATCAATAATTCCATTTTAATATGCCGGGGCTTAAAAGTAGTAAAACTAGTCTATCAAAAGTGGCAATATATTCTAGCATCTGCAGTATTATTACAAGTATTATTTGAGGATATTTTATTGTTGAATCCAAATATAAGTGGACAATATGGTACTATCACGCAATAGACTGAGAGTCATAATCATATTTATGAATATTGTTTTTCAGGTTAGCATGTCCTATTCAATAACCAATTTTTTTTTTTCAGTCCTGTTGCCCCTATTCAATGAGTAGATATTAATTACAGACTTACAGTTGCCCCCCCACCCCCCACCCCCCCTTTTTTTCCTTTGGGAGTTCAATTATACTTATCATTTTGGCATCTTGTGAATTGTGATCCAATAATGATTGATCTCATTATTTATACAGAGCTGTAAAAAATGGTGTCACAGAAGTACGTACATTTTGTATAATAATACTCCATCTAAGAAGTCAGAAGAGTACACTTGAATAGTTTTGGAAAACTTCGGTTTTGTGTGATTGTGTATAAATGGACGAACAAAATTAAATCTGTTGCACTTGTGCTGGAAGGTACCATTTCAGAACAAAAACTTGATTTTCAATTAACGCTCACTAAATACTCTCTCCATTTCTTTTTTTTCTTTTTTATCATACTTTATGTTTTTCGACAAATAACTTTAATAATTAATTAGTTTATATATACATCATAGAAAATTACAAAAAATAAATATTGTTAAATTTATGAAAAAACACCTATAAAGTCAATCTAATAATTACCTATGAAAAAAATTATAGTTGAATTTGTTATGATGCACATAGACTCTTAACATTGTATCATGAGTCAAGCCCGAGTTAATGAGGCACGTGTAACCCCGCCAATGTTGTTCCTGCAATTACTACCGGCGAGGAAAATTCCGTCGACGATTGGGTTACACGTGAGGGGAGTGTTAAGATGCACATCCCACATCGAAAATCGGTGTCCTCCCGGGTCAACATATAAGATCTTGGGTTACTCCCTCTATTGTCAATTGGTTTTAGAGTGAACCTCATAGACTCTTAACATGGTATCAAAGCCAAGCCCGAGTTAATGAGACAATTGTAACCCCGCCGATATTATTCCGACAATTAATACTGGCGAAGAATAGCCGACGATTGAGTTACACTTGAAGGATCGGAAATTGGTGTCCTCCTGGGTCAACAACTAAGATCCTGGACTACTTTATCGATAGTCAATTGATTTTAGAGTGGAACCCATAAACTCTTAACAGAATTTACGAACAAAAAAAAATTATAGTTGAATTTATGAAAAAACACCTATAAACTCTACTATATTTGTAGTGTATGTTCAAATTATTATTTTAGTTAGTTATTTCTGTATTTATTATTTATAAATTATAATGCTCTTCAATTGCTATATTCAATAATTATAATTCTCATAATTAATTTAAAATACTAAATAAATTTAGGAGTCGTTAATATCGTTTGGGCCCTAAGGTATCTGAGGAAAACTACAAGTAACTGAGTAAGTAGCGATATAAAAGCTATGGGCCCATGGCAGAGCTTGATTGGATTTGAAAGCGTTTGTCGGCAAAATAAAAATAAAAGACAAAAAGAATAAACAGTCGAAACCCATACCGGGCCATTGTCAATTAGCCCACTTAGTCCGATTTCTACGGTTAACCGTTGGATCAAGCCACAATCAAACAAATATGTGAGCTTGATTAAAGGCACCAACACAACTAATGTGGGTCAACTTCAAAAGTAATTGTCAAACCTAATCAGAGATCATTAGGCTTGTGTATGGCCCTTTCTCAGATGTCCTAAATTTCCACATTTTCTTGTATTTTGTATTGGAACTTTTCTTCAGAAAGAAACATCAAAGAATTTGCAAAGGAAAATTCAATTCAGGGGATGATGATAGTGAGTTGTTATGCCCGGTACCCTTCCAATTTTGGCATATTCCATTTTATTCACAAATGTATAAATTTTGTTGTGACTCACCTTATATAATTCAATACATAAAATGACAGGCTCGCCAATATATGATTGATTGGACAGTCATATTAGGCAAGCTTTGTGTGACAGACTTACAGAGACGACCACAAACTGACTTACTCCATCAACTTAGGCATCCTTACGGGGTGTTTCATATTCATGATTTCATTTAATAGGATAATGATTAGTTTAATGTGATTCGGTTTATGACGCAATCTCAATTTGCACAAGACCTCCCAATTGAGCAAATCCAGATGAGTAACCAAGACCAAGAGATTGGTAGGCCAGGCTGTACATTCAACACGGCAGAAATTTGACATGTGAAAATAGTTGAAGAAAGACTAGAATCATCAAGTTTTGTAAGTTACATACGTAGGCATAATCAAATGTCTACTAGACAAATGATCAAGAACCATATAAAATTCATATTGCTTGCGGTGTGAAATAACGTTGCTATTTTTGTCTTGCCCACAGGCTGTTTTGGCATGTAGCTTGATTCTACTAGTAATTTATTCGCATGAGGTTGGAAGGTCAAACTACCCTTTCAATAAAACAAGACAATTCTTCATTACAACAGGAATTTAATAGGTCGGTAGTTGGTTATATGCTTCTTATGCAATAATGGAACATTTTACTCCTTCAACTATCATCATGTACTTCTACGATACATTTTCTTTAGATATTTTATTTGCAGAATTACTATCTTCAAATAGTTCTCAGTAATATGATTCAAGTGTTGGTCGTTTAGGGATAGTGTCCGTGTTAAAAAGAGTGTTATACTTGATTACTTGTACCTAGACTGTTTCGCTTAAGAGCCTCCACGCCAGCCCCCAACGGTATATTGAAAGGTAAATCACGCTACTCATACATGACAACGCGCAGTACCTCGTGTCACAACGAGTGCAGTACCTCGTGTCACAACGAGTCCACCCACCAGAATCAAAACTCTTGCAGAGCAGCTGCCGAGAGACAATGGTGGGGCTGCCCCAATCAATATCAGAGTTGTGTGTTCAAGAGGGAAATTAGTTATAATTCAAGATCAGCAACTTCATTGAAAGAATCTAAATGTCAACGAACACAAGAACGTACAAATTTTACCATGTAGTATGAATTTCATTGGTTAAATTGAAAACCATTTCGGAAATAGAATCAAGGGAAACAAGATTGACTGATAAAAAGATAATTTACAGCCACATTATACAAAATAGTAAGAAAGTTACTTCGACGCATGAGGGTGGCGTCGTAAGAAAAACTCTATGCATACCATATCAGGCCAGCAAGTCTCTCCAAAAGGCTTCTTGCTGCCTCCAAGACCACATAACATGCTATCTTGACCTGAAATTTCTCCGGGAAGTAACTGTTGCTCATCTGCCAGAGTATTATCTATAGTAATAGATAGATTCAAGCATGCAATGCTTCCAACTATTAACAGTTGGTCTTCAGAGGTGCATCATGAATTTCCGGATTTCCCTTTCGAGGAAAAAAATCTGCTGAAGCCACGCGAATGTTTTTCTGGTGTTAGTGTTGAAGATATTATTGAAGTGCTTGACTTGGTTGGACGGTGTCTCTGATTCTTCGAACTAGTAGGTGATCTTGACATATTATTTGCTTCAGGATCCGAAGGGCTAATTTGAGCATTGTATATATCACTCGGGGACCCACTGCTAAGTCTATGCAGATCGTCAGAAACTGCAGTATCTGTATCAGCCGCATCAGCTTCTTGGATGTGCAAGCCGCTGGTTGTAGGATCTTCTCCACCCTGTTGACTCCTCTCGACAATTGGAGATCCTGTCACCTCAGTTTGAGGACGTAGATTTTTCAATTGCTTGCTAAGAAGATAAATGGTATCCTGACATTCTGCAAGCTTCTCCACTGCTGCTGTTAACTCCCTCTCCTAAAATAATGGAAAGATAATCAAAATTAAACCAAACAGTCAAAATAATGTACCAACAATCACATAATGGCTACATGTTTCTTTCTGCAAACTCAAATATAGAAAAACATAGGCCTTTTGTACAATCTACATAGGTTTCTTCTTCACATGCTACTTGAGGTTAAAAGAACATTCAAGTAAAAGATGTAGTTTGGAGATTCAGTTCTCCGAAATGAGCGCATACCGCACAGCAATGGCTTTAGACATCAAATGATAAGTTGAAATCGCCATTTCCGAGAAACATGCAAGACTATAATGTCGGGCAGAGAGTTTATGCACTTTGGAATTTGGACTGCTTTCCCATTAATTTATATAAAGAAAATGATGATGATGGATTTTTATCAGCATGTAAATTAATCAGTTTATGGGTCTTGATGTTTATCTAACCTGGCTAGTCTTTAAATCATTTTCTGCTGCTAATCTCTCAAACCTGAAAAAACAGCATGCATGTATCACATGAGTTAAAGATTCAGAGATTATAATATATGACCAGGAAATATCTCAGACCAATAAGTTCACTGAAATTTGAACATAATTTAATAAGATTTCATCGAACAAAGACGAGTCAAATTTGTTCCTGATCATTGCCATGTAAATAATATACAAGAGTCTAGCATCAGTATAAAGTTTGGCCATTTTTAGTACCTGACTCAGTTGTGGATTAAGTGCCGTATGAGAAAGGCATGCATAAACTAAATAATACCTAGATCAAAGCGTAAAAGAACTTGCCTGTGTGCCTACTACTCATGTTTCTCTTTTTATCGGTACAAAAAACCAATGGGTCTAGGTATACAACTATAGATGCACCATTCAGTTGCAAATGTAATGAGAATGAACTGAGAAGTTTTATGCAATCAAATTCAAAAACAAATCAACCATTCATTACGAAAAAATATGCTCCTTACCTTTGTAGTTGCTCTTCGAAATCATTGCACTTGACTAATGTATCCTGGTAGCTTCTTCTTTCCACTTGAAGCTCATCTTCTAGAGTCTCTGTCTTGGCTCGGAGAAGGTCAACTTCCTTTTGCAGTTCCTCAGCACGGGTCTCAAGAGATTTATATGACTCTGCCATACATTTAAGCTGTGTCTCTGCCAAACCATTCATTCTTTGTGCTGTAGTCAACTGTGACTTAACCTCATCCATAAGCTTCTCTGTGTCCAGTAACTGAGATTTCGTATTATCGAGATCTTCAGTACATCTAGCTAGTTCAGCGGCCATATTATCTTTCTCTTGCTTCAATTGTTCATATTCCTCAAAGGAACATCTCCATGGGGTGGATTTTAAATCAGATGTGGGAACAGGATTCCCCTCGTGGGAAATGTCATGATCAGAAGATGAATCAGAAAATTGGGCACATCCAATTTCATATTTACCTCCTGACAATTCTTGGGTATCACTGTTCTCAGGCAAAGCAACTTTGTCTATACAATCGGAACTACCAGTTTCAGCTCCAGAATCCTTATAACCAAGTACATTAAACTTCAGGTCACTGGCATTTGATAGCACAGCAGAAAGGTCAAGGACAAGATCAATTAGATTCACACGGCTGCTCACCACAGCATTATAAGTGGCCAAGAATTTCTCTAAGTTCTGGTTCAATTCATCTCCATCTGGAGATGTGCCCTGAATAGTCTTAACCTCCTTGTCCAGAAACATGACAAAGTCATATATCTGAGAAATAGCAGAAACTGCTTCATGAGGAATGGACTTAAGAGATTCAGTACGTGAGGTACTTTCTTGAGGCAAAGATACTTCCTTTTGCTCTATCACCTCAGCATTATCATTGCTACTCGGATGGTCGTAGTTGATGTCCAACTTTTGAGATGTCTCAACATTAGCATTTGAAGGCTGGTAATCCAGGTTATTACTGATATCCTGCAACATATATTTGGCATCCTCCAGGAGTTGAAACTTGTCTGCTTCCTTTGACATAGATTCCAGAATTAGAGAAATTACAGACTGGAGCTTCATGAGGGGAGGTTGATTGGCATCAGGTTGAGTATCCAAGGCTTGACCCTCACCTCCTGAGGATTCTTGTTTTGCCATTGGATTTGGCTCCTGATTAGATTTGGATGGGAAAACTTCACTGTGACTGGCACATTCATTTTCAGATTCTAACTTGATTGAAATGTCTGGTATACCAACAGCTCCATCTGATTCATTTGAGTTATAAGCCAATTTCTCCATCTCTAGAAAGTCATCCATGAGACCCAGTTGGCTTGCATTTTCCACCTTGCGGAGACTGTCAATGCTTTTCTCTCTTCTGATATGAGAAAGCTCAGACTTCACTGCAGTAGTCCAAGATCCAGAACAACTAGCAGCATCATCGTTTCCGTCTTCAGACAGGGAAGTCAAGCTTGGGGGATTGCTTGCATTCTGACTGAGCATAGAGCCATACTGGGGCTTTGGCGGACTATTATGTTCACCTGGACATACCAACTGAGCTTCTAAGCTTTGAAGTTTGCAGGCTGTCCTAGCATAGATACTTCTTGAGGTTTGTAATTCATTGTTACGATTAGCTAAAGCCTCTTTAAGCATCTTTGTTTCTTCCTCCATTGCCATTAGACGGTCTGTGAGTAACTCATTTTCTTTCTGGTACTTTTGTATGCCATCAAGAGAAAAATCAGGAAAAGTAGACATGTGTGGAGTACTAGGCTTTATGGGGGACCTCCTCAAACGAGTTTCTCCATAATCTCTGCCCAAACTCTCGACTTCAAGTTTCATTTGTGCCAATGCTGCTGGACCAGGCAACTTCTTCCGAACAAGACCACGTAATCTTTGACACTCTGCTTCTAACTTAGCAATTTTCTTTACACCTTCAAGGTGCTGTTTATTTGAAACTTCTGCAGATCGTGCAATCATGTTTTTTTCCTCATTACGGATTTCCAACTCCTTTGTGACCACGTGGACTTCATATTTGAGTGAATTTATCTCCTTCTCGCAGGATGTAATATTATTCTTCAAAAGTTCTATCTCGGCCTCAGCTTGTGATTTTTCTTCACTCAAGTTTATGAGCATGTTAGACCTCTCTTGCAAAGACCTCGAGAGTGCAGCATTTTCAGCAGCAGATCTTAGCAATTTTTGGTCTAAGCCACCTATCTTAGCTTCAAGATCATGCTTCATCTTGTCATATTGCTTTGTTTTGTTAAGAGCAAGTTCATGCATCTTTTGTTCATGTTCTTCCTTTAAATTTCTTATCTGCTTCATGCACTCCTTGAGAGCACCATCTAGATGTGATGCCCGATCTTCAGCAGTGAGTTTAAGTAGCGTGACAGACTCTAAATGAGTTTTCAACGCTGCAGCTTCTGCCTCAGCCTTTTCCCAACCTGTACAAAATAATACAATAGGTGAAACCATTTCTCCAAACTAATTTTAAGTCAAAACCATCTAGCACAGCCTCAGTCTCATTCAATATTTGGAGAATGTGTAAGCGATAACAAACCTGAGACTGCTTCTTCAGCAACTTTAGCATGCTGCTTCACCAGGTTCTCTTTGTTGGTCATCTCTGTTTGGGCATCAGAGAGCTTTTCATTTAATTCGTTGACCTCTTCTTCAAAAGTCTTCATTTGCTCCTCATAAGATTTCACCTGATCCTCCAATCCTGTGAGATGTGAATATGACTCCACCGAAATTTGGACATACTTTGGTTTTTTAACACTTTCCTGTTTAGCCTGGAAGGTGAAGTAACAGAGATGCATAAGAAGATGAATTTATTAAGTGCAAGACAGTATGGCAGAACCATGGAGGTACCCTTTTATGCTTCTGAATTCTATACAGTATTGATTAGTGAAGTAAATTTGCTTTGCAAAAGATTTCTCTTAAACAAGACAGTCAAGACTGGTTTCTCAAGAAACAAAAGAAATAAATGCGTTTAAGTAACCTCATGGTAGATCTAAATATTTTATTTGCATGAAATGCACAGTGTTCAACAAGAAAGAGAGCAGAAAACAATGAGATCAAGCAAAAACTTGAGAATGCAAGCTAAAGATTGAATGTGTGCCAATTTATTCTTCAATATAGATAAAATAATATGTCGTTGGCATTGAACCAACCTGATCGACCAGTGAACTAGCTGAATCTGCTGAGACAGTGGTCGAGTCTGCAGCTGTTGCAGTCTTGTCAGAAGATTTTTTCTTCCATGGCCAACTCCTTCTGTCCATTGCTCTTTTTACGACCAAAAGTTACCTGCAATAGTCAACTGCTGTTATTGACGAAGAATATATAAACAAACGAAAATTGTTCAATTGTAAAGGACACTGACAATTTCACACGTACAGCAATAACAACTGCAACTAGCTTTAACATGAAACGTTACGCTTATTATTTAGTAGAAAAGTTATCATGTGAAAGGTGCAGGGTGTTCTAAAGAACACTAAAGAAACAAACATAACTCTGGCATATACTTGTTTTAATAATCAAGAATAAGAAGAAGCGGAAACCTTATTTTCTTAGAAAACGAAAATCATTTTCATTTGTCTAGCCAGAATAGAAGCTACATTTTTTTTAAAAGAGAAGTCCTACTCCACAAGACTTTCAGGAAGCTATAAATTCTATAAGAAATGGAAATGTCAACAAAATAAAAAAGTAAGGAACGGTTCAACACCAACTGACAAAACATAATAAGATGAATAATTAACCATAAATCATAAGAACTCCGAGATCAATATTCAAACAATGCACCATACACATAATACAGAAATACCATGAAGCTTGAATTGTTTGCTATCAAAACACACACATCATATATTCCAAATCAGAGAATTTTTTAGTCCGATCTTGGTCCCCCTTATAATCTAGAAGCTATAAGGTGTACCATAAGCAATAAATCCCAAGACAAACGTAACACGGCCTCAATTCTGATTATGTACATCGATAAAGAAGGTAAGATAACAAAACCTATAAGGCCGAGCTTAGATAGTTAAATAAGTATAACACAAATTGTCAATAAAGAGAATGAAAATCCACCACCAACCGAAGGAAAATCTTACCATGGATGTCAGTTACTCAACATTTAGAAAACACCATAAAGAGTCATCATAAGCTGAATAAATTTTCATATCCAAAATAAATTTTGATATGATCAATCAGCTGAATGCATTTTCATATTAGACATCATGATCAATAAAAGGGGGGAGGGGGTCAATTACCAAATGAGACATTCACAATTTAAAGAAATACATTCACAAATGTTACAGTCACTCATCAGATAACACAAATCTACATCACATACTGATACTAAGAGTAACACTGCAAGAACATATTTTTCATCAATACAATAAAAAAACTATGTTGCAACCTAAAAAAGAAGAATTAAATCAGTAGAGCTCGTTGAATTCATTTTTCAGTACAATCAAAATTATCTAAAATACCAATGAATCAGAGAACCCTTACTATTTAAACAACCAGATATCAATAAATCATCCAAAAGATAAGCTAAAAATGCCTGGAAATCTGTGAAGGAAAGAGTAGAAATCAGAAAAGAAGATAAAAATGGAGTCTTTACTGAATTAATACTCTAGTACATAAAAACATGGGCCTAGAAATGAGGAAACAAGCAATACCCATTAAAGTAGATTTGGTGATGCATACAATGAAAGCATTTCATTGGAAGAACTCACTTACCAATGGCAATGCAGCTTGAGTAAAGATGAAGATATGTACACAACTACACAAGTTTTTTAGCGTATCTAACAAAGTATGTATGTTTATCTTTGTCTTAATAATAATAATATTATTATGATTTAGAAGGGAATGATATGGTGGAGCTGTGGTGGTGGTGGTGGGGGGGGGGGGGGGGAGGTGGAGGAGTGGTGGTTTGAACTTAGTAGTATGTTAATGAGTATAATGTGTAGTGATGGTAAAAAGAGATGGAGATATGTTCTATGTTTAGGTGTCACTTATAATAGATGGCAAATCATGTTCAAAGGCTCTAAAGTCTCAACATTACCTTATTTAATTTTTTGATTTTTTATCTTCTAAAATAATATATATTAATTACAAAATGAATTAGTTATTTAACTAACGTATCTGTATATATTTGTTATTATGATTTTAAAAAATAATTAATTTTCATTATACAAGTTCATCAAGTAAATTAAAATCACAATCTATTGCATATGTCTAATATAATTTGATGTGATTTGAGACATACTTGTTATAAAATGTGTGATAAATTATCTAGAATACAAAATTAATTCTTTTTTAAGATAATGGGAAACCAAAAAATTGATAAGTATAAATTTAAGAAGTGGGCTATATGACTTGAATTAAATATGTTATTGACGAGGTTTGTATTTTAATTAAATTGATTGAACTGGAAATGTAAAATAATGAAAGGGAATAATCTTCCTTAAATAAATTATGTAGGATCTTTAAAAAATTGACAAAAAATATCACTTTTGTGTAGGTGATATGTATCAAGAACAATATAATTCAACATTTGTAGTGTGTTTGTTGTGAGGATGACAATGTGTGGTTAAGGTTAAAAACAAATGTATATTCATTAAATTTTAAATTACATTTATCTTGTCTTTACATGATTGAAGAACAAATTAGGTGGTGATTTCATGGCGTTTTGCCCACTTTGTTAATATATATGATTGAGAAATCTGGATAGTTGTAATTGATATTTGTGTTTAATTGACCAAATCAAATGTTAGCAACTATATATATATTTATAATAGTCCTGAAGTATGATATTAGAAGCAAGCTAAGATATATATAAAAATGAATATTGTAATGATGCTTAGCTGTATTTATGTTTATAGATGGACCACCGTCACTAAGAAAGCTGATTAAGAGACAGCACATATCACATAACCATAAGACCATCTCCATTTGGAGATATTTGGAGGATATTTGAGGTGATAAAGTGCTCCAATAGGAAATAATTGAGGGGAGTATCTTTCTTCCCATTTTTCAAAGAATTATTCAATAATTCTGGGAATTATTGGAAAAGTGGGCCAGGGAGGGGAAGAGGTGGTGGAGAGAGAAGAGGTAAGTCACATGGGCTTCATGAGGTGTTGACTCCTTATTGGTCAATTAGATATTAGTTTTATCTTTCTCTCTTAAATGATATTTTTGATATATAAATTTATTTTTTTTTAATTTTTTTTTACAATCAAAATTTTTAATTTTTCAAGATCTATAAATAGAGACTATGTTTGTTTGATTTGGACAATAATTTATTTTGTAATTTTCTCTCTTTTTTTATCTATTTTCTCTAGTTTTTTTATTCTTTCTTCAACTCTTAAATATTTTTATATATAAAACACAATTAATAATAAAAAAATATAGAATTATAAAATTATATTAATATTAATAAAATAAGAAGAGAGGGGATGAATATATAGTAGAGTAGATGTTAATAATGTGGAAGGAAGAGAAAATAATGTGGAAGAGAGATAAAATGAAATAACTTTTTGAAATATCTCCTATTGTAGAGTGTGAGAATATTTGAAAGATAATTGAGGATATTTGATGATGTGGTGAAGGAATAAAGTGATGTGGTATGAAATATTGGGGAGATCAATTATCTCCTACTGGAGATGGTCTAACTTCCAATTGTACAGTGTCTACACTTTCGCATGTGCACCCCATTCTCTCTCTCATTCCATATTCTTAACCATTCATTTTCTTCTCCCTTTAGTCGGATTGGATGTATTGTCTAATTTCTACAAATCACCCTTTAAATAAACGTTATCATCTATCATATTTTCTTTCTTAGAAATAACGTATTGTCTGACAACAATCTACCTTATTTATAAAGATTTGAAAAATATTATTATTTTTATTTCATTTAATTTTATGTTTTTGAATTATAATAAGATAAGTTAAAATTGATGTATTGAAAGTTGAAAAATCAATAAAAGATTATTATTTTATTAAGTATAAAATATAAAATGTGGAGAGCTAACTGGGAAAATGGAACTATAGACTAGTACTTTACAAACGAAACCAGAAAATGATACATGCGAGAATGAAACAAAACAGAATGTAGAACGATTACAAACAGTCAAATCGTGTGCATCACACTTTCCTTAAAACAGTTTCGGCCTCTTCCCTTTGGAGATCGTGAAACTTACTATCTCCCAAGATAAAATGAATAGCAACTGGCGGAACAACCACTGCAACCCAATTGACGAACCTTTGACGAACTTGTTAAACCACCGGACAAAATCGATCAAAAAATTAGAAAAGTTGGATACTCTGTTTTGGTGTATGTTGTGCAATTTTTGTTCTCTCAAATGGAGGACTGATTGGATCATTATATAGAGTTGATCAGTTGTAATCCCGTGATTAAGACGCAATAATCGTCCTTTAATCACATAACGGTTTAGTAACGGCTACAACATTAATACTCCAATTTAGTTCCAAATCAAAACTGTTAAGCTTTTGGATTTTGAATTTGAAGTTTAAACCGAGCTTGATTGGGTGCAAAACTCGGCTCGCACGAGGCCAGTTTCTCGAAATTACATTCGTGCCCGCAGATCGCGCACACACACCTGAGCTCAAAAAAATTTCCAATCTCATCTCAAAATTTAAACAACTCTTTAACAATCCTAAAGGTTGCCAAATTTTGATTCAAACCTCTAATTATCCAACAGAAAATTATAGGACAAAGATACATTAAAAATAATAAATACAATGATAAAAAATTACAAACACTCTAATCTAAACAATATATAAAAAAACCAAAAGAATTATAATACACCCAACAAACCATATGTTAAAAGGAATTCGTTAGGCAAACATACACTTTCGTACTCTTATTTGTGACACATTACAACATGTATTACGTTTTTTTAAAGATATATAGATGAGAAATTCTCCATATGTCACCTATTGTAGAATTGCTCTGGTCCAATTTATGTACTCATCATTTTTTATTCTTCTGTCTATAGAAAAGCATGATCATTATGTTTAAACAGTCAAAAACGACATGCATTAGATTTCATCACTGGCTAGCACCAAGCAAATAGTCGTATATGAGCCTACAGTTTACGAATCATATTTCCCTCTTCAACCAAACACCATATTTATACTCCTAAATGTTCAATGCAACTCACATTAAGAGCATTCACACTAAATTTCTTATAAGTTTTCTCTAAAATCAATTATTTATATCACTTTATCAAATTTATAAGCTACTTTTAAATTTTACACAAAAACAGATTCCTTATTTTTATTCCTCAAATCAATTCTTTTTGTATTTTTAGATATAAGTCCTAAACAAATTCAAATTACTTAAATGTTAACGACAAACTCAAATTATTTTAATATGAGATGAAAATAATAACATTTGAAATCAATTAATATATAATATTTTATTTAGGAAAAGAATTATGAAAATAATAAAATTTGAAATGAATTTATATTTTAAGATCCAATATAAATTTTTAGATCCAATATGAAATGAGTTAGTAATTAATATAACTTTATTTCAAAGAAATTATAAAATTTGAAATAAAAAAAATAAAAATTGATGCAATAAAGGGAAATAGGAAAGTCGGAGGGAGTCCATATCTTTAGGATTTATTATAGAAATCCTTAAAATTCTGATGTGGGCCATGTTAGGATAGAGCTACTGAAAAAGCTCCACTTTATTAAATCTCACCCTATTTTAAATATAAGAATTTATTTAGGACATCTAGTGTGAATGCTCTAATTACTTCTTCCCTAGTATAAATAAATTGTTTAGTCTATTAATATAAACATTACATAAGAAAACCAAAAGAATTATAATTCTCCCAACAAACCATATGTTAAAGGGTATGCCGTCAAGATATCTTGTCCTAGTGGCAAGCATGCCGACACCTCTAGCGGAGATCTCGGGTTCGAGCCCTCTTGCTAGCAAGGAAATTGGTTAGAGAGATGGTTTCTCTCATTAGGTTGATGCTAGTCGCCTATTTCCTTGAATTTACGAGTTTACGATTTGTATTGATGTGTCATGATTGTAATGTACTATTCGTATTAATAAAATTAAAGGATACTTCCTTTTTTTTTTTTTAAAAAAGAAGGGTATGCCGATTAATTGAGGACAATGTTATATATTTTAAATTTGTAAGGGTAATGATAAATGGAAAGGTATATGATGGACATGAATAAAGTTATGGCTTAAATTGTGATAGTCCCCTGAACTTTGGTCATTTGATCAGTTTGTTCCCTCAATTTTTTTACCTGTCAGTTTGTCATTCGAATTATCTGAACTGATCATTTTATTTTACCAATGTTTAGGGGGCAAATTGATAGATTTTAAGTTTTAGTGATGGGCAAAGTAGAAATTTAATATATAACAAACATTTTGAGGTTAGTTCGAATATAGAAAATATATTGGGATCTTTTAAAAGAAAAGAAAATTATTAGAAAAGAAAATTAAATTTTGATTTTTTTATAAATTTTTATTTATTCAATTCTAATAATTTAATTTTGATTTTCTTTACAAATTTTTATTTTCTATTTAATAATTTAATTTTAATTTTAAATTACTTTTTAATTTTTATTACTAGTATATTATTTTCTAATTTTTTTATTACTTCCATATTATAAATTGACCCGTTATTTTATATTATATGTTGAATACCTATTTTGTCCTTCATTTTAAGTCAAAAATCCTTAAAATCAAAATTCGGAGGGTAAAATAACTAGATAAACAAAGTCGAGAAAGTAAACTGATGAGATGAGCAAAGTTGAGAGGACCCGCACAATTTAAGCCTAGAGTTATGAAGATAATGATGAGAATAATGAAATGATTGGAGTGATGGCACTGTAACATCACTCATGTAGTGGAATGTTGGCAATGTGCTAGTCTAGATCTCATTCTCAGACTCACCACCGACTGTGTGGTGAATGATATTATGTTTTCATCATTACCAGTTTACCACTCCCTCTATTTGTGGTAAACAAAAAATGGTGGATTAGCATATCATATTTCAATGCCTATTGATGTTACTAGACCGACACCCCTCCATGTCTCGCCGTCTCGGTACAAATTCATAATTTGATACTTAGACGATTAATCGAGTCAGATTGAAGGAGTCATTTTTTGCGATAAATTATATGATAACTCAAATTCGTTTGAATAATTATCTGGAATATATTTAAGATAAAATATAATACTTCCTCCGTTCCTAAAAGATTGTCACATTTTAACTTTTGTTAGTCAGTCATTACAAAATTTGATCATAAATTCTCATCAAAAGATAAGAAATAATATATTAGTCTTGTGTGATCTTGTTAGATTCGTCTCAATATTTATTTTTAAAATATTAACTTTTTATAATTTTTTCGCATATAAAATAAGAGTATATTTGCATTTCGATTCTTATTTTGTTAACCATTAAAAATTAAAATGTGACAATTATTTAGGGATGGAGTCATGAAAGAAGTAGTATGTTTAAGAAGAATAAAAATAAAATTTTGTTTGAGTTTTTCAGTAGAGACGCATATTTGATGATCTAAAACTTGTTATAACCTCTATATTACTAGCTTAGTTGATAATAGTAGCAACTAGGTGCAACCATTATCGTCGCTAATATTGTGAAGAAATTGGATCATTTGACAACCCATCCGAATTAGTATCATATAAGATATTTCCTCTGTTTCAATATGTTTGATTGTTTAGAAATATTGTCATATTTTAAAATGTTTGATTGTTTATATTTTTAATGAATTTTTAAGTGTATTTTTTTTTGCGCCTATATATAAAGTATTTTTTGTCTACTTTTTGTCCATAATAAAGTAACATTGCAACACTTTTATTTGAGTACATATTAATAATATTACAATATTCCTTAACAAAATACTGTTTTTCAAATAATCCAAACATATCGAAATGAAGAGTACATATTTGATGCTTGAAATGGTTACATAAGTATTAAATTAAACTAAAAATACTACTCCTAGTATTTATTTGGTATGAATTTCATTTTGCTTTTGGAGTTGACATGCCAATCTATTGACAAATTTCCTTTGATCCAAAAATTGGAGAGAGTTATGTTAGGACTCAATAATACTCCAGTACTAGTAGTAAATAGGAAAAAGAGTAAAAGTAGTAAGATGAAAGTAATTCTTAAAAAGCCTAGCAAGGAGAAACATAGATGATAGGTGAGGAGCCTATATAGGCCATAGCTATCAAATCCAAATCTCATGAGAAGGCTCCTAAATAGCTTTCTTTACAAATTAAACTCAACAATCTCACTTTTCATTCAGACCATTCCACAACCAACATTTCCGTTCCACCTCTTCTTTTTCACTTTTTTTCTTCTTACTCCACTTTACTTGTTTTTGCTTATTCAATTTTTTTTCCAATAGTAGGACATTTTGTTGAGGTATCTAGATCTCAAAGTCTAAATATACACTAACCTTTTCACTGTACAAATAATTGCTTACCAAATCAAGTACAATGTATAGTACAAACAAACTACTATTACTCTCTTTGTTCCTTAATTTAGAATTCATTTTTTCTAACATGAAGATCCATTTTCTAGTATACATTTTACCATTTAAGTATGAAAAGTAAGGAAAAATTAAATTTCTAAGAGGAGTTTGAATTTTTCTTAAAATTTGTACAAAAATAAATAGTTACTCCATTCAATACAGATTCAACTAGGTGACCACTTGTCTAGACATCTTGTCCCAATGGCAAGCATGCTAACACCTCTAGTGGAGGTTTCGGGTTCGAGTCATCTTGCTAAAAAGGAAAGTGGTTAGAGAGATGATTTCTCTCACTAATTTGATGCTAGTCGCCTCTTTCCTTGAATTTACGAATTTACGAATTGTAACGATACTCGATAATTGTAATGATTATATTAATAAAAATTAAAGGGTACCTCTTAAAAAAAACTAGGTGATCAAAGTGTAACAATACGTCACTTACTAGAATCATTTTAGCAATTACCTCATTTTAAATGCATCAACTAACTATCATAAAAATATAGAGCATGTTGAAAATACAATAATAGGTCACTTCAAAAAAAAACTTAATATAGTACTATAAATTAGAAATCTAACAAAAATGAGCAGGACAGTTGCTTAGGTGAGGGAAAAGTTGATTTGGCCACACAATTTGTGTTAAGGTATTTAATAGGGAGTACTAAGTTGTAGGCTTGGATGGTTGTTGGGGCCTGGCTAAGGGAAATATGGTAGGGTTGGTTGGAGACCACGGCCAGCTTCTTGGCTGAGCGTGCTGACCCCAACTATTAATTTCCGGAGAAGAACTCAACACTGCACCTCTTAATCTCTATCACATCAGACTAGTTTTCAATCTTAGATGGAGCCCCTCCTCCAACAGACTTTGTTTACTATTAAGTTAATTGCTGAAATGGTCCAAGTAAGAGGGGATCTGATGTACTTTGGTCCCCGAAATAAACACTGTTGCGGAAATGGTCCATGAAAATGTGTCAAATGATGCAATTTAGTCCCTATTTCGTTATATCCATCAAATTTTAGTGTGAATAGTGATTTTGGGGCAAAATCAATTTTCTTTTTAACGTAATAGCCCCATTTGGGCCTAAAATGTAAATAAAAAAAAGTTATACGTAAAAATAACTTTCTCCATTTCCAATTCAATTTTTATGGGATTCGATGTTATTTACATTTTAGGCCCCAAATGGGCTATTAAGTTCTAAAAAATTTCGATTTTTCCCCCAAAATCACTATTCACGCTAAAATTTGACTGATGTAACGGAATAGGGACTAAATTGCACCATTTGACACACTTGCAGGAACCATTTCCGCAACAGTGCCACTTTCGAGGACCAAAGTGCAACAGACCCCCACTTACTGAGACCATTTCAGCGATTAACTCAATTTCTCTTCATCAAATTTAATGCCACCTTCAAATTTTTGTACTACTAAAACCTAGTAGTAATTTAAGTTATAGATTTGGCGAGTTAATCAAATAGTTTAATGAGAAAAAAGTTTTTGTTAGTAACAAATAATTTCTATGTCAAAATTCACTTGATCGTTAATTATAAAGGGTGGGGGTGGAGTGTGTTGAAGAAGAAGGAGTTGGGTTTAATTATTTAAAATATGTTAATATTGTTCACTATACTTTGTAATAGTAACAGGGGTACCATAGTCATTTTATCTTTTAAAATTGGAAAAAATGATCCAGGGGACAATCTGAAACGATTAATAATACAAGAGACAATCTGAAACGATTAATAGTACAGAGGACAATTTGAAATGAAAACAATACTATAGGGGCCAAAAAGCGAATAAGCCAAAAAGTTAGTGTATAAGTTTATCCGGTAATGTATTTTGTTGTTGTTCATCATTTTATTTTGTTTTGATCGTTGTTGGACAAGTATAAAATGTGCAAGCTAGCGCCTAGCAGCTAGCAGTTAGCAGTGTTTTAGTTAGTGGGGATCGAAACCCACACGTCTCACTGAATCAACAACATCACAAAAGCCTTTTCTTAATTTATTTTTTTCTCCTCCAAGTCAAGATGTCTCATGTACTCAAGCTACATAAAAACGACATCTTCGTAAAACCCGTGTTTTATGGCCCCAAATGCACTTATCGTCGGTCACATATTATACATCACATCACATAAACGAATATTCACTATTTCCTTTATCGCGTAAAAAATTAATTTGACTTTTTTCAAGAATTTAAAGATAACTTAAAATTTATTTTGTTTTTAATTTAAATTGTTGAGCGAATATGGCAAAAACGAAAAAAAAATCTCGTCGATAATAAGTTGTTCATATTAAATAAATAACAATATAGATATAGATACTTATAATTCATTAGTAGGAGGAAAAGTTTTATGTTCAAGAAGGAAAAAAACAAAAATGTATACATATAAAAGTTAGTTAAATAAAACAACTTATGGGATATGAAAAAAAATATAAAAGGTAGATAATGAATTGTATTAGAGTCAAGTTATAGGCGCCAATTGGCTATTATACATATACTTATTAGTTCATTCTTTACAAGATAACAATAGTTTGATTTAAATTACAAATAAAATTTTAAATTAAAGAATATATTCAATATATAGTTATGTAATAATTGAAGGACACTTGTTATTACACTTGCTACAACGAAAGAATTGTTGAAAAGTGTAAGAATGTAGGGCAGTGCGATTGACTTCTCAGTCTAACATATTCATAACTATTATATGGATCTAGACACATTAGCAATTGTTAAATATTAATGCAAAAGGGATGAAATCATCAAATTTCATTGTCAAGTTAGCTAATAGCATCAGAAAATAGTGGATTACACTCATTTCGAACATCAATCATACATAAAACATCAATGAAAATATTTACAGAAGTCATCATTTTATTCGGGGATCAACTTTTCAAGTTTGCTTTCTTCATACGAAAGCATAATATATTAGCACAATATTGTATACAAATATTAACTGGGACCTTAGTAAAAAAATAGGAATAATTTAATTAGTCCTCCATTTATTTGCCTCTCGATTTGGTAATTTTTACATTGGATGCTATTCGATTTGGTACTTTACCAAAGTTATCAATAATAACTTGACTTCACCTAACAAGCCAATCCAATATAATGCCAAGTTATTAATAAGTTGTCTTTAAGCTAAGTTCCAACTTCCAGCAAGCTCCTATTTCTAGATTATTTTGACACGTTAACTAATGGCTCATAAAATCAATCCCTTTCATCTCCGAGAATACATGCACAACCTACGACCTTTGTCATTAAGCTAAGCTTATTTTACTACTGTAACAATTATTATTGGATGCATGATATGACGGGTTATAAATTTTGATGTTTGGTTGATTCACATTAATGTCATAAACTCTTTTCTAGGACCCTCTTTATAAAAAGGAAAAAGATACCCACCTTATTATTATTATTATTATTAGCTTCACTTTGCACCGTCATTTTCTCCTTAATTCCTTTTATTATTCCTTTCTTCTTGCTTTTATCCATCTAACCTACTTTTTATAAGCTATTCTACATTGTGGTCAAACAATTCATTTTATTCAATAATATCCATTGGTGTTATGTCCACGCATACGACATAACTAATATTAGTCTGGTGATATCTGATCTTAATAAGTTTTATTAGGAGGTTTCGAGTTCAATTCTTCATAGTATCGTCGTTGTACCAATCTTCATTATTTGTAACAAAGCTCTTGTAATATTTTGTAATTATAATTCTCATGACTAATTTATTGAAAAAGATCCACTGAAAACGTTCACTTTATTGCATAATACAGACTACAGTAATATTTGTTTGACTGATCAGTTAGGTAGAAAAATAGGTAGAATACAAATTTCATCGGACCATATCATAATCTTTATGTGGTGGATAACATTTCAATGCATAACATATACCTGGAAAAGAGGGGTTTTTCACTTATCGAGTGTGGCGTGCTTTTGGAAAACTTCAAATCCTGCATGAGAATCCAAAGAATTGTGAATTTCTATGTGTCGGAAGTTACAAGAGAAAAACAATCCTTATTTTTAGATCTCCTGAAAAATGATTTACTCCTACTACTAATGGATCATATAGACTGACAATAGTACCAAATGTCACAAATTGCTTCAATTATTTATTACCAAGTACAAAATTGGTCAATTAGGTGGTTTTCTTGTTTTACTGATGAATTAGGTACGTACTTTGAGGTGCGGCTTCAGTTTTCTAATAAAAATTGAACACACAAAATACAATAATGTAACCAACAAATTAAGCATCGTACGTAATATTAATGTGTTTCCACTTGTATATTGTTTTGTTATTGAGAGGAAGACAATATAATATGTGGGCCAAATTTGGCAAAGCTGTAATGCTGTGGACATGAGCAGGAAAAAAGGACCACATAAATATCATTATATTTTGTATCATCTCTTACATTTATGGAATCTATTTGGTGTTCAAGGCTACATCAAACATCAACTTAATACCTGCAATTTTTTTTAAATGTAAGAAAATGAAAAGTAGGCAGTAAAGTGAATTTACCTTCACGTGTGTTCCCATTAGATTAATAGAGCAACATGCTCAACCTCTACAAAATGCTGCACCCAAATTGATTATTAGCTTTGTTGGATTTCCGACTGAAGCCAAATGGACAGGCCCATAGTTACAAACATATCGGGCTTTCCTACTTATTTAAGGCCAATAAGGATGGACTTTTCCTCAAATGGCTAGGGCCTAGGAATAATGAACAAATCCTAGTCTCACCCTCTACCAAATTCTGCACCCAGCCAGGTAGTTATAGTGAAAGAGCTCCATGAATCTCACCGTGATGGCCACACCACACGTATCCGGTATCCCATTCTAATTGGGCATGTGTATCTTAAAGCAAACGGTCCGTCTTGATGGAAATGGATCTGGCAGCCATGGGCCTCCTCTTTCCCTATGGGCTATGGACTTACGAGCCCATTTTACATAAATAAGGGTCCATATCAGCGTGGACCGTATTGTGAAAGATGATGCCAATTTTGTCTCTTGCTACCGGATCCATTTAAACCCTTGAGGGTTGAGGGCTTGAGGCACAGAAATGTAAAACAAATCAGTTTCAGATAAATAGGACTGCCTTCAAGGTCTCCAAGTTCTTGTGTCAAACAGGACAATTGTGAATCAAACAGTATCAACTCCTTGGAGAAGGTTATTTATTTTTTTAGATAGCGCTTCTATGGCCTCAAAATAGTTTGCGACAAATAGAAAGGTGAATCGAGTTATATGTTTAATTCGAATTTTCAGTATAACACTCTGGCACTTGTTTTAGAA
Organism: Echium plantagineum; assembly: GCA_003412495.2. Classification (NCBI taxonomy): domain Eukaryota; kingdom Viridiplantae; phylum Streptophyta; class Magnoliopsida; order Boraginales; family Boraginaceae; genus Echium; species Echium plantagineum. The sequence continues at coordinate 9,569,134 of CM016563.1, read as the reverse complement.
CCCAAAATGCGTGTAAGCATTACATATTCAGATACATGATGTAAAAGGCTTGAAAGCACATAGTAATTTACATTGTAAGTGAAATGGGTTGCCATTGTTTTACTTGCTTGTTTAAAAAAATTACATTATGTGTGTTAGAAATAAGAAGAATCAAACAAACGATGTCTAAAGGCTTTTCACATGGCTGGTTTGGTTACAACAGTTATTGCACGTTACACCCAATCATCATCAAACTAAACAATTCAATTTTTTACTACAAACTCTAATTATGGTGTAATATAAATATTCAAGTATGATATATAAATTAATGTGGTAGAAATGGACAAAGTGACAAACATGCATGCACGTTTCATGTTTGAAATGAACACTTCAATTATAAACTACTACTGTACCAAGTTTTCATACATCAATTATATATGAAAATCATATGAATCCAATTTACAAAAGCTGACCAAACTATTTTCAACTGTGTCCGTTACTTTCCTGTTTCTTCAGATGCAACTTGCAATTCAATATTGCAGTTTATTTTTTGGCTCCTCTATCTCTGATCCGATTCGAACCCGGGACGACTGGGGGCAACTCAATCCCACCTACTTGCCATCTCCATCAAATGTCTCCGCGGAAGTAGCCTTGCCTCGCGACTCGAATGGAACTTTGTATGTCCATGTCGAGATATACTATAAGAACTCGAAAATGAAACTAAAAATGAATCACTACTAATTAGTAGGAAATGTGCTACTCTTGTTCTTCCTACTTCAACTTTTCCTTCAAGCCGAGCCTTGTCGAGTTCTTAATCTTCAGGTGAAATGTCAAACGAGTCGAACCAGATTAAAAGCAAAATGCATCCTTTATTTCCTCAATTCATGTCACCTTTCTACCAGATGGCCTTATCTGACACACCATTCAACAGAGGCCGTGACTCGGCCCAAAACTCGAGATTGCTTCTGAATCCTACGTGGCAGTACCTTTGGAAGTCCTCAAAAGTCACGAAGCGGCCCGAATTCTTCCCATACGACTCCTTTCGGGCCAAATACTTGATCATTTGTTCAAAGACGAATTCGTCACAAGGAATGCTCAAAGGGCCCGAATTAGAGAACCCGAATTCTTCCTCAGCTTGCATCAACAGTTTCTTGAACAAGGGATGGTTCAAGTAAGAAGCCCGAATAACAAACCTCTTACAGCTTGTCCCAACTGTGACTGCCATGTGTCCAGCTGGCACGTCGGAGGAAATGCGTCCGGCAGTCATCGCTGCCTTCTTCCGCCACCTACGAAGCATGTGGCGGAGACTCACAATGTAGCGGATTTTGCTGCAGCTAGACATTTTTTTTTTCTTTCAAGATTTTAGTAGTAGAAATGTTGAGGGTTGTTTTTGTTGTTTGAAGAAGAGTTGAATGATTGAAAGTGAGGGGAGGTCTAACTGGTGGGAAGTCATGGGAGTTATATAAGAAAGTGGACAAATAATTACCCTTCAGTTTTGGGACTAATTACGATAATGTTGCAACGGGATATGTAGGCCCATTTTCTTTATGGCAGGGGTACTGTTGCATTAGACAGAGTATTTTATTTTCTAGAATAAAGTGTCACCTATTGTTTTTTCTTTATGGACAAATTGCATTCAAATTGATAGTGATTTTTTTTTAATTACGATACAATTATATCGGAATATACTTAACTGAAAGATTTCTTTTATCTGTTTTTCTTAATATAAGAGATTATCACGGATTATTGTATAAGTCAATAACATAATAATCGTAAAAGATGGTAGTGCCTCAAACTAACCTACATGATCTTTTATTTTCTCCCAACATAAACACATAAAATATCAAATTATGAATCACTTACGAAATGGCTAAAACAACATAGATCAATGGATCACATGTTATGTTCTATTGATTTAAACAAGTCGATGAGCAATGAAATCTTGTTGAATCTGGTATTTTGTTGTTATTATGACATAAAACCAAACATGCATGCATGGTATATTACTGAATCTCATTGATTATGTTTTTGTTACTTGATCCAAGCAAGTATAATTGATTTGGGAATAGTTTGTTGGCCAAGATATACAGTATATATCTTGGAGCCATCATTGTGCTACAATACGGCGCATGATTCAAAGACTGGCGTTATTTGGCGTGAGAATTAAAATTTTATGAAATAATATTAATGGGTGATAGGAGTAAGTAGTGCGCATGATATTATATACTCCCTTCGTCCCTAAATGATTGGTATATTTTAACTTTTATGGCCAAAATTTAAAATATTTGATCTAAAATTCTCATTAAACGACAATATATATATATAATATAGTCATGTGAGATCTTGTTAGATTTGTCTCAATATATATTTTTGAAATAGTAACTTGTTATAATTTTTTCGCATGTAGAATGAGAAATATTAAATCGTGTTTTGTTGACCATGAAAGTCAAAATGTACCAATCATTCACGGATGGAGGGAGTATTTATCTGGAAGGTCGTGGGACTGTCGCATGTGTAACTCGATTCGTTTTGGCATCATATATGACGTAATTACATGTAGTCTTAAATCTTTACAATACAATTGACTCAGAATATCACGTTAAGAATCGATGGTATATTTATATATATATGTGCGTGTATGTCTTAATCTAAAAATGTGAAACTCATTTTTCTTACATGGAAATTGTTTTCTATAATAAATTAATAATAATATTTTCTTCTGAATAATAGATCATTATTTTTCAAAACGTTAGTACGAACGATAACTGTTTCCTACGGGCTACGGATCCCTTAATTCTTTGACTTAGCTGAATTGAAGCTGGTAGTAGGACGCCGAAGTTGTTCGTAGAGCCACAAAAGTGCAGCTGATGCACACACTTGCATTTGCTAGAGCTTCTGACATGCGTGTGCGCCATCCTTCAAGTGGACCAATATCAAATTTACTTCTATTTATAATTTATATTTTGACCTTCAAATTACTCCATTTTTTCCTAAGTAGCGACAATAATATTATTGAAGTCGATAATTCAATAGGTTGGTATTATCTCACTCAATCTTTTTACTATGAAGCATTGGGTTTGATCTTTGTTAGAGACAGTCATACTTCATTGTCACTGTATTAGTATCCACTTTAATAGTCTATTAGTTAATAATTTATGTATTTATCATTTGTAATAGTATTACAGTCATACTTCCATTGTTAATTCACAACAAAATAATAGCATTATTGCTTAACTCTTATAAGAAACTACCAACACAGGATGAAAGGTTAACTTCGGATCACGAGATGAGAGGTTAGCAATGGGACAAAAAATAAGTTTAAGTCTTATAAAAACCTGTTTTAGCCACAAATTTAAGTTTGAACTACTTGTTGGTATTAAAAAATTAAATGAATAGTTAATGCAGGGACAATTGCAACTTATTGGTCACTCTCGATAACTAAACTGCAATAATACTTCTATTGGAGACTAAACTTTGGTGATATTATGAGGGATTATTTATACCTTAGTTTTTTCATCAAGCTCAACCGAATAAATCGCTTAGTATGACTCGACTTACAAAAATCTTTATTTGTCACGGCGCTAATATACATTCCTTAGAGCACTCACATCAGTCCCCTATAACTTTTCTTAAAATACACTTCTAACCGTCACTTTTTATTTTGGGGGTTTGGTTCCTGAAAGTGTGTATAACGGTCCCCGAAAGTGGCACTGTTGCGGAAATGGTCCCTGAAAGTGTATATAATGATGCATCTTGGTCCCTGATCCGTTAACATTGACGGTTTTCGGCGTGAATAGTGAAGTTTTTGGGCAAAGACGAAACTTTTGAAAAGTTTGTTACCTTAATGAAACAAGAGGGGGGACAAAGTGACTAAATTACCCATTGATACACTTTTTTATTCTTTTTTCAATTTTTTTCAAATTTTTTTTCCAAATTTTTTCGATTGTTTTTCCTAGTAAAAAAGTTCGATTTTGGTAGTTGTTTTAGCAAAAGTTTCGGTTTTTGGCAAAAATGTTCGAAATAGAAAAGGTTTGGTTTTCTTACTTTTTTGAAATCTAACTATCAAAATAAAAAATCGAACCTTTTTTTTCAAAACGGAAACTTTTATCTAAAGCAACTACCAAAATCGAACTCTTTTTACTAGGACTATTCCAACAATTAGCACTTACCATTACCAAATAAAATTATCTTTGATTCATTTTTAATCTAATAATACTCCGTATATAATCACAAAAGTAGAAAGTGATTGCGAATAAATTAAAATACAATGTCTATATATACTTGTATATATGATCAAATTAACCAACTGCTTTGGGGTTCCAAAACCAACTATATATCCATGTATACTTAAAGACATTCCCACATATTTATTTTCATTGCGAAAAATTAAAATATATATTGGCACATAATAAGAATCTTTGTATATTGTGTGATTGGGTGGCTTTTGGCTTATTAGGTTCGGTGTAATAATGATTGATGATGGATGACATTCTTAAAAAACCATTGTAGCTGGCATAACAAAGAACGGAATAAAATGCAAGCTCATCATAAATTAGCCACCTATTTTTTACCAATTATTTCTAAATATTCATTTGTTTTTTGCTAAGCATCATCGAGAAGGCGCCACGTATAATATACGATCAACAATGATCTGATTAAAAAAATGATTATCTTTAATGACTTCTGATAATTAAAGTCTATATTGTTATAATTTATTGTGTTTTCAAATATTACTATATGTATATTGATGATAATTTTTTATATATTCAACAGTAGTTAACACCATATACGTGCGTAAGGGCTCAGATAGATTATCACTCATCATCATTAGATGATTAATCAGATAATTATATATTCGTCCTTTTAGTTTACCTCTGACGATGATTATTGGATCCTCACATGGCTCGATCAATTTTTTTATAGAAACAGAACTTGACATAATATATACCGCATTTTTAGCACATATTTCGGTATGTAAACAGCATTACATACTTTGCATTCAATAAATATGATTAGCATAAGTTTAATCTTCTAAATTCATTGAATAGGCCAGAGATTATGAATTAGCTTATTAATTTGGATAAATAATGGATAGTGAATTCAATTGATGAATAATTTGACTTATCAAATTGCTTGCAGGATTGCACATGCAGTTTTTTCTAAATGGCTTCGATCAATCACCTCATACTTATATGCATTTAAAGATTTTTTTCTTATGTATGTATTCTTATTATCTTACCTGAGTTGATGTTTATGTTTAATTGGATGATGATGTTCGTGTTAATAAACATCACATCATCAGCACATGGTGAAAGACAGTAAAAAACCTGGGATTTGCTTACCCACGCGATAAATTTTATTTTTCAAGATTCACTATTATAACCACCTCATTACCTTTTTATGAGGTTTGGTAGTTAGTAATAACAAATGTGGTGATTTATTTTGTACGAACTAGTATTAGGAAACATATATGTTATTTTCGGGAGTATTATTTTTGAGATAATCAATGTAATGGTTTTAGTAAGACAGAAGGAGAATCTGAGTTTATTTTGGAACCACTTGTACATGCAATATCATTTACAAGAACCATTTCAGTATATGATCACATTTACATGGATCATATCATTTACAATTATTTTGAAAAACTAAAACTAAATATGATTTTAATTTTATTAAAATTGTAAAAATAACTCAAAAAATAGATATAACAATTAACTTTTAATAAATACGTTAATTTAGGAATAATTTGTGCAGAGTAAATTGCTGAAATAATCTCCCAAAAATGGGTTAAGGTTGTCTTTTGATCCTCGAAAGTATAAAAGTTGCAAATAAGTCCACGATATTGGCCAACGGTTGAAGATTGGTCCAAAATTTAACGGCGCTATTAAATGCTAACGGTCCACGCGCCTCGTGAGTTACATCTGTTGTTAATAAGTTAGAACGGTGATAACAAAATTAGTTTAAGAGTGAATTACAATAGTCATTGGGGCGTTAAAACATCTTAACTAAATTTTGGATCAATCTTCAAGCATTGGCCAATATCGTGGACTAAGTTGTAATTTTTGTAAGGATCAAAAGTCAACCTGAACCCACTTTCAATACCATTTCAGCAATTTACTCAATTTGTGCACATGCATGATCATATAAATGGACGGACTGAGTGAGTAAAAGTACGTAGGCCGTACGTACTATAAGATTGCGATTAGGTGATGAGGAGGCGCATGGTCGTCTAACCGAAAGCTTGTTGAAATTCTTCCAGCAAGCTTTCCAGTAGAGCATATGCATCAATCTCTTTATCTGTCAACGAATTTATACCTTCCTCATGGGAGCAACCCATAAAACCGACACTGCACCATCGGATCGGTTACGTTCAACGGACTTTATTATTTATTTGCATGGATTTAGTATTCAACCTTCCTCGACCTTGGATTCAAAGCTTTTTCTTGCTTTAATGTCAACACTATCATTTTGTTCACAACGTGACATACACTACAGTTCAACTAAATATACTGAATTATTAAAAATTCGTAATTAAACTTAGGTAATCGAAATCATAATTGAACTTTTGTAACGTAAAAGTTACAGATTGGTCTCCGACATAACTTTTCCTGCAAAAGGTCATGAGTTCACTTTTGTTTAGAGACAAATTTGTCTCATTTATACTCTAACTCTATATTAGTTAAGAATTTATGTATTCGTGGTTTGAAATACATTTGTATTCACAATTCATCGCTAATTTACAAAAAAAAAAATAGTAACAAAAAAATTACAGATTGATCTCCAACTTAACTTCTTTAGTAAAAATTAACAACCACATACACACAATTAATGAGCACTTTTGGTGCAAAAAATGAAATAAAATATATATATATCATATTTAATGTCAACAAAAAATAATTTACGAACCCCTTTCCATCTGATGGTCAAGGTTTTTAGATCACTGTGAGAGAGCAAAAAGATGGATGGTCAAGGTTTTTAGATCACTGTGAGAGAGCAAAAAAAATTTAAGCACCAGATATAAGTTCAAATTTTTAAAATTAATTTTTGCCGCAAAAAGTATTCACCAATCAAATGTTTTCGCTAATTATTAACGAAAAAACTAAGTTGAGGACTAATCTAGAATTTTTTATCACTATCAAGGACTAAACACAACTTGATGCTATTATCGAAAATTATTTTAACAATTTGCTCTTTCAAGTAACCAGTACATTACGAATAATCTATAAATCTATGATTAACGAGTAATATGTCCAACCACTTTTGGGTTCTGATATCTGAAGTAATCAATCTTAGAAGTTATTAGTTGATCTAAATAATAAAAAATATTGAGGTCCTGTGTATGAACAAGTTGAATCGTATTATACTATGCATGATAATTTATTTGAAAAATATATATCCGTAGTACTTTAAGATGAAATGGAGAGAGCAGATCCATACCTGTTGAATGAGCATCGTTCATTTGCCTTACAATTTAATAAGCTTATGTACTGACAAGCACAGAGGATATATAGGATTATTATACATGCGTACACAATTGCTCTCACTTCAAACGAATAACTTCACGCCCAACTACTTTTTATTTTATTTCAACTTACACAAATCGATTAGGGACTCGCATAAAGAGTAACGATTGCGGGTCATACTACGTTCATTTCAAAAAAAAATTAAGAGTGAAGATTAAAAGAAAAATTTATTGAATTCCACCCTAAACCAGTTTACAATATTGTTGCAATATCATTCATTTGCCTTACAATCAAAAGAAAGTTGTAAGTCTCCATAAAGCAAATATTTTATGCAATTGTACTAAGCAGATACAGTGAATCCGCCGTATATTTGATATCTACATCAAATCGTAGAGATATATTGGCCGGTCAAAAATAAATGTACTAGTATTACAACTACTACAAGTATTATTACAAGTGGAGAGTGGGTCAACTTATGGAAGTTTGCTAACTTGGACCAAACAATCATTCGCTGCTAACGACTACAATAGATAATTTTGAAGCAGGACATTAGGTCTGATACAAATAATATATTTCCTCCACTCATTTTCACTTCTAGTCTTAATAGATAGTATTTTTTTAAAATACTTATCTTTTCTATATTAAAAATTGTGTTCATACATTCTCAATAAATTTTTAACTCTTTTTTCTTATGAAAATATCAGCCAATTAATTATTATATATATTGAAATAATTGTGCTTTTATATTTTAAATATGTACTTTAATATTTTATCAGAGGGAGTATAATTATCAACCAACCAACGAATATTGTATCTTCACATTCTCAACATATTTTTATATTTATTAATTTATGTGCAAATAAATAAAAAGGCAAGTAAAAAAATAAAGGAGAATACTACTTCCTCCGTTCTCTTTTTCTTATCTTTTTAGCCTTAAATTTTTGTTTCCAAATATTTGTGTTTCTAGCATAATTAAATATAAATTTATATTTTAATGTACTTTTTCGTTACTTTTTATTATGAATTTATCAACCAACCAATTATATAGTTTCAATTGATTGTCATTTTATATTTTTAATGTATTCTTTTACTATTTTTAATTTTTTCTTAATCAACATGTAAACGGCTCGAAAGAGGATAGAGAAAGAAGGAAGCATGTTCCGAATCCGCAATACAAGGGCGTCTTAATAATAAAAATGAATGAAATTCTGTATTTTTCTGAATAAAAGTCCAGGCTGCACATGGGTGGAAGTTGGTGCATCATTATTATTTTACCAACCTCAATCTCACCATCTCTCACCTCTCTACTCACTCATCAGTTAGTTGTATCATTAGGTAAAGATAATCTCAATATTCTATTTTATTTATCAATGGAAACTTCTCTTTCTCACCTTTCATTTTCATTTGGATCTGTTCATATGGTGTGCTATATTAAAAAAGTTCTTTAACTATTTTTTGTTGTTGTAAAAATACAACAATTATTAGAAAGTCGATCATAAATCCGCTTATGCAAATTAGTGCACCATAACTGTTAAGACATTCCACATCGAAAATCGATATCCTCCCAGATTAATATATAAAATCTTAGGCTATTTGTTCTATTGTCAATTGGTTTTAAAGTGGAACCCATAGACTATTAAAAATAACTGGTGTCGGATTCCTGTTAACACGACATAATCATCATTGTTACCTTTTGCACTAACTATTCCATCACCAGCAATCCACCATCCACATCCTCTGCCCTCTCCACCGCCATCACGACAACCACAGTCAACTGTAGACCACCTCTAGCAGGGGTGGATTATTGTATTTTGAATCGATTTTTCGAAATTGATATAAATTGTGGACTTGTTCAAATACTTCAAGCTGAGAATTTGATCAGTTTGATCCATTTCGGGTAAGTCTACTAGGTCTCTAGAGTCAAGGACTCTAGGAGCAGAACCAAGCTGAGAATTTCAACTTAAAGATTATTTGCCGAAATAACCCATTCAAGGAGGAGCCCATTGCTATAGTAGACCTTGGGTTCCATTAATAAGTTTGATCTCATATAGTCATCTCATCTCACACTATCGACTCTCGAGCGAAACATTCACACTATCACTGGTGTGAGTGTGACCACCTAATCAACACCAAACACCTACCTCATCCCAAAAAAGGAAGGGGTGTTGGCATAATGGCATGGGGCAGTGAAACCATGGATTCTTCTGCATTTGTGATGCATGAATACATTACATTAGTAGCCATAACTGTATAAGAAATCATATATGATATATTCTCTAGTGTATATCAAATGACAGAAAGAGTTGTTAAGTAAAGCCAAGCAGATAATCGAAGATGACCAAACAGGAAGCTGATGTAACAATATGCAAGTCTAGCTTGGTTAATCCTACAGCATACATACACCATCACTGAAACAAACAACGAGAGAAACAACATTTAGTTGAAAGAAAACGAAAAATTTCTTTCGAGGTTAAGGTTAGTACTGAGACTCAATCTCTTGACTAGCACTCCAGCCTCATTTTTCCCTGATCTATTCACTAACATTTGCTAACTACCAAATTATGCTCCTATATGTAGAATGGTACTTCCATTTCTTCCTTGATATTTATACACAAGCATATGGAGAGGCGAAAGACCAAATAAACTACTTAGGTAGACAACATTGTATGTTTCGACTACGTTGTGAGTACTCTACTCTAAATTTCAGATAGTTTTTTATGGAACTAAGAGTTTATAGTTGCGGTGCAGTATCAAGATAGATGAACATAGTAAAACATAAGGAAGTTGTTAAATATTGTCTCTGTAAAATGACTATTAGAAGAGATGAGTTTAAGGCTTCAAGCTTTTCAACACAAATTGAGATTTAGAAGCAATACTTAACTCAAACTTAAGCCCTCGTAAAATCTAAAAGGAAGTATGATGTTTCAATTTACTGAAATTCTACAATGAATGAAAGTGAAATATATGACAAAAGTATATAAATAACATCTTGGAATTGTGAAGATGTACTCTTACGCCATGGCTCAAAAAACAAGAAGAGTTCATCCCCATTCTCGTTCTTTCATTGCTAACAAATTCACGAGCATGTTAGATATCTACTCATCCGTATATGAATATCTTTTGAGTTTGAGCTAAAGCTACTGTACTCTTACTGGCTTTTCCAGAACAGCAGACAAATAAACCTCGGACTTCCCTGCCCCGTTTATCTTCTCCCCTACAACCCATTTCAGTTTCTTGTATCCAAATTTTTCGATCAATCGGGTAATAGCCATTTTCTTATCATCACTAGAGCAATAGAAGTTATCCAACCACAACAATCCCCCTGCTCTCAGTATTCGATCAATATCAAACATCAAGAACTCCAACTTCTCAGGGCGACCTCCAACATCCAATCCATTCGCAGCATGTACTATATCGAAGATACTATCATAAAAGGGGAACCTATGATTCAAACTCGAATACAAAGGCAAAAGCCCTCTTGCGGCAATGAATTCATTAAACGGTGCATCAACATTCAATGTTGCAGTAACTACAGACACACCTCTCTCAAACATTCTAGCAGCAAAAGTTCCTGACCCTCCACCAATATCAAATCCAATCCTTACACCACCGTTTCCCCCAATCCTTACACCACCGTTTCCCATTTCCAACACATCATCAATCAAGAAATCATTTTTATCCCTAGGATTTCTAACATACTTTTGAGTCTCATAGCCTTTCACAGTATCAAAACAACCAGCACAGTCTCTATTCAATTTCTTAGCATTCAAACAAGCCAAATTCTTGCATCCTAAACCACTCCAAGAATAAATCTTTTCACTTACATTTTTCCAAAGTGAAGTAGGCAAAGGTTGTAACCCCACTTTAGGCATTGTTTTAGCAAAACATCTCCTTCTAGGCAATGGCTCACAAACTCTCAAAATCAAATTTTGCCCAAGACTCCAATCATCAGGACAAGGCCCATCAACCTTATATCTCATATATTCAGACAACAAGTCCCATGATTTCTCACAAGTATGTCCCACAGATGACACCATTTCAGTGATCCCAGTTCTTGAATCTTTCCCTAAAGGTAACATATGATGTTCCAAGAACACTTTCAGCTCATTTGCTATATTGGGTCTTGAAAGATCAATGCTTTCATACCCAAGAAGCTCTTGTTCCATTTGGGCAAGTTTCTTTTGGGACAAATCTATCTCTCTAAGGATCAACTTGACATGTTCCGAGATCAAAGACATGTTCTTATGTGATTGGTAATGTACAGATTGGTTTTTTGGTGAAGATGTGAAAGCATACAAAGCAAAAAGATTAGTTGTGATTACTGAAAAAAGCATGAGTAGATTAAGAGCTGAAGAGTAATGAGATGATCTCTTGAACCTTGCAGTTCCATCACCTACTTTTAGAGAAACTGAACCCATTTTCTTTGCTCAATTGAGAGCTGAGTAAAGATCTTGGAGTGAGCAAGTTGACCAGAAAGTCTTCAAAAAGATTAGGACATTAGTCTTCAAGATCTAATGCTTGTGAACCTGTCGGTTAATAATTAATTATTACAGCTTGTTGAACTGAAAAGTGTACAATGTAATGATATCGAAATAATGATACAAAAAAATAAAGTACGAGTAGAAAGTAAAAAATTAAGATACGAATTGGCCACATTTTTCAATATTAAACATTTACATTTTGTAAAATCATTCTCCTTTTAATTCGAAAATCTTATGTTGGACAAAAAAAGTCACTTTTAACTAATATTACCACCAATTTAAAATATTATGAGGTTTTTACGGGGAAATTGGACGGGAGTAGCAGAGTGATGATTTTTCTAACGTTGATGACCGAATTAAGCTAAAGTAATCGAACCAACACTTTTCTATAAACGTGAGCAATTCTTTAAGCCATTTGCCCTAGTCAAATAACAATGAGATTGATTTGCTCATACCTTGTTTTAGCAACCTATTTATAGAGACGATCTATTATTAAAATAACAACATAGATAGGGAGAAATTATTTCTATTGATTGAGTTGACAAGAAACTTATAGACAGATAGTTCACTTCTAGTTCTAGTGTCAAAGATGATTTGGTAATCTGATAGATTTCCTATAGAATTAAAAGAACCTAATCTGGCATTACACATTTACATGCCCGGCTTAACCCCACTAATCCTGTGTATGCACAGAAAAACCACGACACAAAGACATGCCCTCTTCAGCTTGACAACCTAGAAGCAGTCTTCCAAGTCGACCTCTCCAGGCACGACCTCGCATCATCCTACCTCTCAACGACGTAGTTTCGTGTCATTGAAGTGATAGGCGAGCTTCAATTATAGGATCTTGCAACATTGCTCAAATACCCACACCACTTTCTAATTTGCACAAGATTACTTCGAAGCTGAAAAAAAGTTAAACCAAACACCCTGTAAAGTCGTTGAGAAAAGAAGACAACCTTATACAATCACTCACAGAAGATCACAGAAGCTGAAGAAAAAATCAAATATTCAAGAAATGTACCATAATATCGAGTTCCACGTCTCAGTCCTCTATGATTATTGTATACCCAACATTAAGATATGACTATATCACATACAGTATAATACTAACTTACATATCAGACACCTCCAACTATATTTGAATCAATCTGCTGACGAAGGCAAATGAATAATATCCTCTAATAGTATGGAGGCCTCTCACCGACATTCCAATTGTGAACTATGCTGAAGTTGGTGTGGTTGACCCTGTGCCTGTTGTGGATGTTGCAACAGATGATTGATTCCGTTGGCTGGGTTGCTCATGCTCCACTTGAAACATATGTTGCTTATTTAAGTTATGCTGGGGCAAATAGATAGATGATCTGCCCTGTTCTCTAAGTTCCATGGTTGCAAGCTTCAAACGCTGCACTTCTGCAGTCAATGCTTCGTGCAGAGCTGTCAATCATGGTAAACAAGAAACTGTAAAAAAGACCATCTGGTGTGATGTAAATATGCATTCCAATGCTTATATGTTTCTTGATATGTAAGGATTAATGAGGTAGATAAAAATAGCAAGCTTATGGCACCAGGATAGTAAGATCAAGATATCAATGAAGCGCAGGATCTGTAATTTTTTGTTCATCTGAGATGAACATAAGTCCAACGGCATTATACTTTAAATGCAGTCTCTTAGTGTGAAGACAAGAATAACTTCAATATACATTTAGATGATAGCATCAAGGTTGAATTAAAATTATAATCTGATAGAAAATCATGATACTATTGGTTGCATATACATTCTGGAAAATGTCGCAGTTCCATAAACATCACGTCATGGACGTCAAAGGTTTATTTGAGACCTTATTCAGCTGAATCTCTTCTATCAATGGTTATTTGGTTATATCGACATCATGGGAGAAGAGTTGTTCAGAGGATATATCGAAGGACCTAGAGTTTATGTGCTTAATGGAGAACGTGAGCCAACATAGAGCTGGATAGCGCAGTTGTATTCGTATAACCGACCCTATCTAATAGGAAGTAATTCTAATACTCTAGTTAAACTTTTTGTTGTGAGTCTCACAACAGATCATTTACATCTGAAGAAACAAGCTTAGCCTCAGAGTAAAATCAAGCGATATTTAGTGCCATTAATGATCCTATAGCTATCGCAAAAGTATACATATAATCCTTTATGAGTTTATCGAATCCCAAATAATGCCATAATATTTAAATGACTAAAAGTTTTCATCCAAAAAATAACAAATGAAGAGTAGCATTGACAGAAAACAAATACCATCTCTGAGATGTGCCTGTTGTTCCATTGCTTGAAGACGAAATTTCAATTCATTATTCTGGTTTGTGAGCTCAGTAAAATCTTTCTGCAGGATGAAAATAGTACACAGATGTTAAAATTAATGATAGTGCACATTCAGCAATTTACAATCACAAGCAGTCATAAGATACCTGTAAAACTCTATGTTGGGTAGCCAAAGTGGTTGTCTCTGTTTGCAGAGTTTGAACCTTGTGTTCCAATTCTGAGATGTACCGCATCTTCCTCTCTTTAGAACGAGCAGCAGACTGTCGATTAGCCAATATCCTATTATGACAACAAGGAAAGATAATAATGCAATAAACGTCAAATACTTGGGGAATAAAATGTTTAATATAACACACAAAGGATAACCTTTTAGCACGCTTGGGATCTGATATTGCAACCTCAGCAAGTCTGTCATCTGACATTATCTTTTTCAACTCAGCTTCACTAAATTCACCATTCCCAAACTCCAAGTTGCATGCAGCCGGATTTTCTGACACTGAATTGCCTGGTGAGAGTTGATTCACATTAATCCCAAGAGAAACCTGTAGTTTAGATGGTTCATCATCTAAGTTCAAGCCTCCAAAAGCACTATCCATAGATCGACTCCTAAAGTGTCGAGTAGATGGAGCTATATCCGCAGCAGCGCTTCTCTTGGCTCCTTCCCTTGCGCTTGTTCCATGAATGCTGGTAATATTGCCTCTGGAGACAATTTCTGTTTCTGTGTTGCTGCTCTCATCACCACTAGATTTGGTGGCAGTAACCTTGTTCTCCGTAACTTTACGCTCACTAAGAGAAGATTTCCATTCGTCCATGATATCCAAATTCATATATGAATTGAACAACTCGTCCATAACCTCTCCATCCGACTTCCTTTCACCCATTCCCTCGGCGTTACTCTTAAAATCACATTTCACATCCATTTCCTTCCTCTGCAGAAGGATAGGCATATCCTTCACTGAACCATCATCTCTTGCATACTGAACTCCCCTCTGCCCACTAATTGGAACCAACTGAGGTGATGACTGAATAATAGCAGAGAAGGCCAAAGGAACACTATCACTACTAGATCGCCTATGCCCTCTCCGAGGAGGAAGACTTTCATTACCCCGGAACACATTATTGTCCCTTGTATATACTGGAGCATAAGCTGGTGCCCCTTGCGAAGACGCATCAATTTCCTCCAAAGATACATCTTTGAAACATGAGTTCAAGGACTCGCTATGAGGTGCAGGACTCAATGGGGGCAAACAATTATTGGAGGAAAAAGGCGACTGAGACATGGACCTTGAGTGAGACCCTCCCGCTCCAAAATTGTGAAGAACTGGTTGCTTAGAATTTGGTTGTGCCATTCAAAATCTATACAAAATCAAATTCATTATAAATATATAATACTCCCTCCATCCCAAAAATATTTTCAGTTGAAACGGCAAAATTAACACACTTCACCGTCTTAGTTGACACGCATAACTCTAATTTGAATCACATTAATGCAGAAGTTCGTCAAAGTTAGTATTTTTCATATATCTCACCAAATATTAGACAAAATACACAACAACATTTCAGTCCAACCAAGGAAATTCTAAACTTGAACATCTTCAGGCATGGAGGTACTAAAACAAAACAAAAAGTAATTGCTTCAAAATCTGAACTTTAACATCAAAAATCATCCAGCAGGACACTCGAAAGCAATTAAATTACTAAACCAATGAAAATGCACCATTACATTTTAATCTAACCAAAACCCTAAATATTCCAATACTCAAAAACTAATTAAACCCAACAATTAAAACTCACAACATATAACTAATCATACCCAATTTACCTCATTTTATCATTCTACAAAAGAACCCATCAAAAAATAATTAATAATTAAATTAAAACTTTGAAAAGACTAGAACTTGGTGATACCTGAGCTATTTCAGCTAAAAAAAGCTTCCATAAAATGTGAAAGTCAAAATCAGCGTATTGACTAATTGGTTTATGCTTTTTGAAGAATTGGAAGAGATTAATTGAATATAGTGAAGACAATTAATTAACGGCGTTGATTACGTAAATTAAGGTGGTAATGAAAGAGACAAAAACTTTGGATTACATAAAAAATGACGAAAATCGGATATGGAAAGGGAGGACGTGTCGTTTTGGATTTTGTATGAATATTTTATGTCGTTGATTAGGTTTGACTGAATTAGTGCAGGCACCCAAAAAATGGTAACGTGGTGGACTTATGTTTTTCACAAAATGAATTTGCTGGTGAAATTGTCATATACATAATAAGTCCATAGGATCAAAATGTTGATGAATTAATGATTTCTCTAGTCTAAAGATTGTATTGTTTGCTTTCTCAAATCTCAATATTCATAATCATAACTAATGCTAACTTAATACTTCAGTTTTGTAGATTTAAGGATTTTTAAGACTTTGGATCTCTCATTGTTGGTTAGAATCTCATGGCCTTCTTGGATCTTATAAATTTTTAGGTTTCTATTACATGGACTTTCTATGATATTCAAGTGAAAATGAAGATGATATATTAGAATTAAGAAAGAATATGAGGCAGTTGTTTAGTTGCGATGTCAGACTTCTTATACTATTAGAACTTCTTATCATATTGTATTTCATAAATAAACGTTGTAGTATCGATTGAGATATACAATTAAATATGAAATTATCTTGTTAATAAAAAATTAGAGTTAATGTTAAAGATTTATATATAACAAACTCAACTTGAGTTATATTTTAGAGAGGAAGGGAATATTTTGATTCCATCTTAGTTCATCAACGTGCCATATCATGTCGCTTTGGTGGTCATGTGCCATATCATGCCAATTTTGTGGTCAGGAAATTGTTAAGATTGTTCTTATAAAGTCTAAAATTTCGCATCTGATAGTTCACATTGAAAAATAGGAGATAATTCACAACTTAATAATACAAGAAGTTATTCCACTAAAATCAATTAATTTTAGAGATGATACTTCCTATAGGCATAGTCGATCCCCATCCAATAATATTCATAAATATTTTCAATTGATTTTGGGAATGTCTTTTAATTTAATTGCTTTTCCAATGTTCCTACTTGACACCTATTTAATACAAATAATATTGTAGTAGTATTAGTCTAGTGATCACCAATAATGTTGACTATTATACAATTATGTAGCACTAGACTAATAGCTAGATAACTCTATATGACCTATGCTGCTGATGTAATTATATATTTATATATATGACCCAATCTTGATGAATTAATTATGTTCCAAACCTAAATGTATAATTCTATTTTGGATGGAGTGTTAGTCCTTTGCTGAGGTAAACGGTTCATCTAATCATTACCCTGATGTGAGTAGCACTACTCTTATTCTTGTTTATACTAGGTCGTACCCAAAAAAATCATATTTTTATATATTCAACAATTATTCCAATACCATTTCCAAACAAATCATATTTTTATTGTAACAAAACATATTAACATCATAAATTACATTACATCTTGATTCATGTCAATCCAAGGACCATTATATTACAAGTTGAAATTAAAAAAATTATTACACACAATTGACCATTTAATGTGAAGTGAAAATTGAAGTATTATTATTGAATGAGTTATGTCGAAATGGTCACTGTAACTTCACCCAAATGCCTACACTTGGAATTTCTTGATGAACCACAAAGAGAAGATAGTAAGAAGGTGGGGCAAGATTAGCATATCCTGGTGCTATTACCTTAATATCATAGCTAGCTTTACCAGCAATGGTGGCCTTTTCACTAGTTAGCACCAATGACCTTTGGTTCATCGAAAACGAGTGTGTCGAAAATGCTGGAAGCACCATTGTCACCTTCACCAAGTTAAAGTTGAGTTTACCCGGGAGGGTGAACCGAATATTGAACCTTTGTCCATATTTGACGCCCACTTGTGAGGCGGGGTAGATGATTTTGGGGCGTATACCTGCAACTCCTGCATCCAAATATGATGGAGAGAACGCTTCCAGGCTCAATTCGGTTGGGAAAGCAACACCCTTGAATTGGTAAGTACCGCGAGGGTTACTACCACCAACAAGTACACGTCCATCGCGAAGTAATGTAGCCGAGGAGTGGTACATCCTTGGTGTCTTGGTCGGGTTTTGAACTTCAAATCTTTTCCCGGGTTGGTTATCGGGCTTGTAGATAACCGGGTTAAGAACCGGGTTTCGGCCCAATTCATACCCGGCTGTTCCCGTACCCGCACCGTTAATTATACAAACGTGACCATTTGGTAAAGTGACCATATCACCCATGACCCTAGCCAAAGGCATGGTCTCCAAAGTCCATTGAGCAAAGGGGGCATTTATATTCATCCTGGCACATGTCTTAAGTGCCCCAACAAATTTACCATTTGCAGCACTTATATACCCTCCTTTTGGCGCACCCCCACAAACCAACACATCAGCTTGTACTACTTTGTTTTGCAAATTCTTCAATGGAAGCAAAACAGCCGAACCAGTACTCGGGTAACTTCTCGGGTCGCCCCCGGGAATTTGCGGGTAATTTTTCACCACGGCCTTAGTCTTGTAATTGTACAAAATTGCACGGTTATTAGCAAAAATAAACAAGTTACCATCAGTATTCAAAAACACAAATGGATACAAATTATTCTCTTGTCTTGGATCATTTGTTTGGGCAAGAAACGGCAAAGCATATGCCTTATCAAAACCAGGAGATTTTGGGTAAAATTCCAAATTAAATTGGGCACGTCCACCAATAATTACTTGCCTACCCTCGGGCAATAAATGGTTGGTTGCGTACCATCTTCTATTAATCAAAACATTTGGGATTTCTTTCCAATCACAACCATTGCATGGCTGGAATTGTCTAGCAACTTTATCTCCATCGTTGAATCCACCCGTTTGGATCAAGCTCCCGTCGGGCATGGCAGTGCCCGACGAGCACCATACGTTGGATTGGACCATGAGCGGCCGAATAGTGTTTTTTCCAACGTCGTATTCGACTGAATGAGCTGTGCAATCAACTTTGAGTACCAACTCAAGTGGGTTCCTTCTGCATTTACCATTTGGTAATAAAATGTTGGACTTTCCAAAATCCGTACGATCCAATATGATAACTTTGTCGTTATGGAGAAGTTGCATGTGCATGGCAACTATTCCACCGCTTTTAACTAGGAGGTTCCATTTTCCTCCGGCCGCCTCGGCCTGCATGCTCCCCCGGAAGGGAAGGGGACATAATATTTGAAACAAGAACAAGAAAATAAGTAGATTTTGCCTACTCATGTTGCTGTTTTTTGGTCTTTATTATTTGAAATGTTGTAAGAATAAATGGTGTTTGGGATGTGTGTTATGGTGTGGATGTTGTAGGGTTTTATATAATTAGGTAAAGGTTTGGGTTGAAGAGTATGAAGACAGCTAATACAAGCAACCAAACGCGTATGCAATTTGTTAGTATTTGTGAATAATGAGACTTTATATGTTTATTTGTTTTAATTAGCCAATGGTAATAGAGATCAATATATTATACTTAAGTTAAGGTTTTAATTTGGGTTTGGATAAAATTATTTATATCATACATTGATAGAGAATTGAAGAAGCCGTGGTTGGTTTGGTTTCAATAGTTTATACATTACTCAATTGATGTTTAAGCTTAGAAATATTAAATACTAACGATGTGATGGTTGAATTATCATTAGTAGTCTTATATATTATACTCTCTTCAATTTAAAACATTACATTTTTTTTTGTATTTCATCACTCTAATTAATCATAACTAATTAGTTATATTATTATAGAGAATTATACAAAGTTACTTTAATGAAAATAATCTTATTAATATAAATTAAATTTATCGATATAACTTTTATATTTTTGAGTTACAAAATAATAAATAATTGGCGATCAAAGTTGAACATGTAAAAATGAAAATGACATATGATTTAAATTGGAGGGAGTATACTCTATAATATGTCTTTTAATGGGGAGGACACAACTTATTGTTAGCTTCCTTAAGGATGCACGACATTATTCCTCAAGTATTAAGTAAATAACCAAACACGATTGAGAAGGAAAAATTAACTTGAAGTAAAAATTAAAGGGGAAATCATCAATTCATTATTTAATTTGTCATAAGTATTGAAAAGGGAAATTTACTTTGTTTGTCAACAAGAGAATGAGTAAGGAAATATTTTAGAATTAAACTTTTTACATACACTAGAGTCTAGACATTGCATCATTGGGACTAAAATCCACGAGGAATATAAGTATTATATATGCGAAACTAGAAATTCGTTATTAATTAGGGTGTATTTTCGCTAAAAAATATGGGGGTACTTTATAAGTATTAGTCTCATTATTACTAGACTACCAAAACCTTACCACAATAGTCGTCAAATTCGAGCTTCTACTAGAAACTAGATCAAATACCATCATTATTCTGTCAAGCAATAAGTAGTTATCGATACAAATTTTATTTTTAAAAACAATTTTAAAGGTTATTATTTAGCAATTGTGGGCTCCAGTCCACTTAGTTATCCACTCTTCCGTTGATATGATTCTTCGATATATAACCTACCTCTCTCTGTCTCTCATAACCGATCATATAATAATAAGTGATGGGTTCAACTGGAATTAGAAGAAATTAGTCATGAGCTAGGTATAGTTAAATAATACCCCTATTGATTTACTAATTGCTTGATCCGGTGCTACTTCAGATAAACATAAAAATTCACAAATGATAATTATTTGAGTAGTTTAGATTCTTTATGAGCTAAGTCTACATCAGACACAATTAACCATTCATAAATTGCATTGTCAATATATATACAAATCAAGCATAGTACGTATGCGTGCAGAAATATGCAACTAATGGTTCCCATACTTCAATACTTTTAGTACAATAATAGCCCTCGAGAACTACCTATTCATATGTTTAAAGGTAGAGTCTAAATAAATAATGAGCAATAGAATTTTCTCAAAATGGGGTTTATTTTATCAAAGATTGAATTTCTTATGGTAAGTTGTTTTCGTTGAGATGGTGTATTATACGTATATCATAACTCTAAGAATGTCGTAAAAGGAACCTTATTTAGCTACAAAGCTTTCACTAAATAGTAGTAATAACCTTATCAGGTTGATGGTGTATTTAGAGGGTGATGAATTCCAAATAATAGTGGTCACGCAGTCACGCTTTGAAGGAGTGAGAGCAAATTGATGTAATAGTTCTCGACTACTCGCTAGTTAGTATTATCAGGTTGTAGTTTAGCAATAGTAATATTATTACAATTTAATTCTAAATGAAAAAATAAGTAGACATATTAATTTTCAATTGAACTTTTATGTTACTAATAATTAACGCCCACAAAACAATTAATGAATCGTTGGGACAAAAAACAAATTTTAAAAATTTGAACATATATTTGGTTTCTAAAATGATTTTACCAATCCCCTCCAAAATTTTTATATTTGGGTAGGGACCTGGCCTGTGGGGTGTGGTGGGGAGGGGTTTTTCTTTTCTATAATACTTTTATTTTGTATACTAAAATTGGTTCCAAATGCTCAATATATATTGAACTTTTTCTTTCTCTCCTAAAACTTAAAATATGTTAAATTTAACTTTTTAAAGTGGATGGAATCTCTTAAATGACCAGTTCGGGAACATACTAGCCAATTTTAAAATTTTGGAAAGCAAACTGACCAAATCGCCATAGTTTAGAGGCATAAATAATTTAAGCCTTTATAATATTGTGATTTATTTTAACTAATAAAATTAATTGATTTTTAGAATGTAACTTCATGGACAATTCATGACCATATATACGATTAGGTTCAATAATTAGGACTAACTGAAGGATAACAAATTGTCTTGCATTATAGTAGTATATATGTTAAATAAGTCATAAAAGTTAACAATACACGGAACCCAAATTGTATGAAATTCCAAAGTAGAGTCTTATTAACTTATCGAAGGTTATAGAAAGAGAACAAAATGTGACTCGTGATAGTAATTTGAATTTTTGTAAAATTTAGTAAAATAATTAGGACGGATAGAATTTGATTTATAGTAGTTAATAATAAGCACGAAAATGTGGTCCTCGTCGAAAATAACAACTTTTATTTAGGGAAGCAAATAGAAACGGATAAAATATTGTTTGTGACCACAACAAGCTATGCTATTCATCTTGTTCTATATTTCTTAATTTATTCTAGCTATATTCCGTACTCAACTAACTGACAATGACGTACGCGAATAATATAAATATGTGGGATATTAGTATATTACCATCTTTTTAATTAATTTTGGTAATGAATAATGAGAATTTAGCCAGCTAAATCACAGTATATAAAGAATTAAGGCAACTCGCTCGGTCTTATATATTTCCTGACTCGTTCTGATGTTTTAATTAATTAAAGGGTTTGGTGTCTGGTTGGCAAGTTGTGCTTATTTGACTGCCTCTAAACTAATATGTTCTCGAATCTTTTATTAAGACATGCTGTTTTAACAAGCAACAGCAAGGTGGTCTCTTTATAACCATAAATATATATATATCGATCGATTTTAAATTTTGATAGCTGAACAATTTTATTTTGAACTCAAACAAAGTATTCATCAAAAAAATTATTTTTAAGTTGATGTTTTATAGTATTCAATTTACTGTTATGTGTATCAATTACTAATATCAAGTTATATATACTTTAATTATTGAAAATCAAGATTAAATTGGAGATGATGCAAAGTCAATATTATATGATTGAAGAGTGGAAAGATATGAAGTAGTGATAGTAAAATATATGTCTAAAACATTATTGGGTGAGGTTATATATATACTATGATGTTTTACCAATCGAACAACTACTGACTGCTATCGAACCTACCTTAAATTATGTCTCTTCCTTTATGTCAATGTTCACTTTGTGTTGCTAATAATCGAGATTAATTAGTTAAACAATGAACATCAGCAAGCTTAAATACTCCGTTAATTATATTATCCGTTTTTAAGGCCCTTTGACTCCTATTTAATAATTACTCCAAATTAAACAAATGAAAATGAAAAATATTAAAGACACAATCAAGTACGTTACACAATAAGGAATAAAAGTCATGGGATGGAATATAGGATTTGGTAGTTGGTACCACGTCAATTTATGCTCAACAACTGAAAACCATGTTCTCAATATAAAACATACTCATAATAATTGGAAAAATGAAAAACTAGCTGTCTATCTAGCTCCCTAGGGAGTAATAGATAGTTTAATTATGAGTCAAATGTATTTTAAGTGAATCAGAGATTTGATACATATATTCTGGTAAAAACTAATTCCAAGGCCCTACTTTCCAAGACCCAACGAACCAGTAAATCTAAGGTTGGATATTCATTCCAACCAATGAATTCAAGGTTGGAATGAATACTCAACCTCAGATTCATTGGTTCGGTTCTAAACAACAATTCAATTTTTCATTATTATATAGCGAACCAGTGAATCTAAGGTTGGATATTCATTCCAACCTTGAATTCATTGGTTGGAATGAATATCCAACCTTAGATTCACTGGTTCGTTGGGGCCTTGGAAAGTAGGGCCTTGGAATTATATATACCCAAACTCGATATCTGCCTTCTTAAAGTGTCTAATTAATCGCATTTTGGTAGCTATATATATTATGCTTAATAAAAATCCATTTTCTAAAATATTGTGTATATTGGTTATACATTGCATGAATCTACTAAAATTACTCTCTATAAACTAATTCAGTTTTCAATAGTCATGGTTTATATTTCTTGATGTGAAACTTTGACTATAAATAATCTGTTAGTTATTTTGTAAATTCACATAAAGCATTATAAAATTAGTTTGAATACAAATTCAAAAATTTCAATTACTATATATCAATTTAAACGCATTAGAGAAAATTTCAATTACTATAAAATTAGTTATTTTTCTAAAGTATCGTCCAAGTAGGTGTAGTCCAAGTGCAATTTTGTAGTAGTGTAGGGTCGTTAGCGACAAAATTATTGAATTGGTCGTCCCAGATAATATGAGCAAGTTACCTTGCACTAGTTTATAGTCGTGTAAATAGTACCCGGAACTATTTTCATGATTATGTCTTTGTTAGCAGATGAAGACTAGGAAATATAACAATTTTAGTTAAACAAAAATGATTTGACATAATAAAGAATTGACAAACATGCATGGACAACTAAATGCTTCGTGTGTATATTATTACATGGATGCATGTAATGACAAATGAGAATTATTTGGGTTGTTCATTGTTGTTTAGATGAAGCTAAGACGCAAGCACGATGAGATGAACAAAACCAATGAAACACACTTTATATCATTGATGAGAAGTAAGAAAGTAATATTGCTAAACAGAGTAGTATTTAGTAGTATCATATATAATCCAAATGCCAGCTTGTTCATTTAGTTATACAAGAAACGAGTTTGTGAACACCCCAAATAACAATGAAATAATAATAATTGGTGTACATCAATTTAATTAAAACACAAAAAGTTTGTTGGATTACAACTTTATGGGTACTATGTTATGCTATTAGAAGAACGATAGGAGACGGGGCAAATGTAGACCTCAACCTTAATTTTTATTAGCTCGTGAGTGGTTCAAAATAAACTTTAGAAGACTAAATTGTGGTTCAAAATATACTTTAGCAGTCTAATATTTGGAATAACACTATTCGATGTGAAGGTTCAACAAATTTTAGTGCCAAACTTCAAAATCATTAGATGACGCCTACTTATAATTGATATAACTTGTTGGATATGGGGAAGACACTTTGACTTGATGAAGATATCCTAATTAGAGTTGACATCCGGGTTACTACGTAATTCATTAACCGCTCGAGAATCCAATTCAAATATTCGATTCGTTAAAAACACTTAATATATGGTTAACGAGAGTAGGGTATTACGAGCTAAGGTGTTGCTATTGCGGGAAACTTGCAGCTCGCTCAATATTTACTTGGTCCATTAATAAATTATCGTATAAATTAATGAATTTGATATATGTTAAAACTAATTATCTGTAATTAAGGTTAAATTATATTATTAATATTTCAAATAAATAAAAGTTCATGTAAATTATTTATGTTTCAAATATACCTAGGCATTTCCTGTTTGTGTCGATGGCTCAATAGTCTAGTGACATACGACCCAACCTTTAATTTAGAGGTCATGGGTTCAAACCTTGTAAGAGACAAATTTGTCTCATATTACGCTATCTTATCAAGTTTATTCGGTATTAAAGATGAGCTCATTACTTTAACTATTGAGGGACTGTGCGACTCGTTATCTTATCGAGGTAAATCGGGTATTCTAATATTCCTAATGTTGCAATTTCTGGGGGCGGTTTCGAGATTTTTAGGCTTGATTTTCTAATTTGGTTTAGGTTTCAACCAGTGAGCTTTTGCAACCTATAAATGTAGAGTTTATGATTGTTCATTTTGTGTACTCAATAATGTAATCATATAAGGTAAGTCAACCACAAGAGATGAGAATGAACGTTCAGGTGGTTGTGTAGTTAAACACAAAGACATAATTACAAATGAAATGATAAGTGAGAAGGGGTTACAAAAGTGAGGAGAAATTGACAAAATGTTGAGTAGATGTAGGAATCAGAAGTTGTGAAAATATGATAATCACATTGATATAAAGGCGGAGTTAAACCGTAAAAGACACAGAAGGAATGATCGAACACCTGACTAAGTAGTAACGCCATATTTATATTGCGACACATCTCGTGATATAAGGTTGGTTTTCTAGTTTACACAAAGAAATCTTGAGATTTATTTTGTGAGGTATGTAAGTACAATGTTCATTTAAGAGAAACCATTTAACTGAGGGGTCATCATAAAATAAAAAATTTAGATATTGAAATCAGTTTAATTTTTTACCGAATCTCTAGTAAAGTTGAATTAACAAAAAAAATTATGTAAGGACCAAGTAGGACATTTTTAAGAAGAAATGTGGTCAATTAGATACTTTGAAATATAATTAATCAATTGATGACACTGTACAAAATAGGTGATTATCTCTCAGTAACCCAACTAGCAATCATCTCTCAGTAACCTGACTAGCAATTGTTGCATAATATTACCTGTGCTAAATAATAGGAGCAAAATGATACTCCCTACGTTTCTTTTTATTTGATTGTTTGAGCATTTTTTCCATGTTTCTTTTTATTTGATTGTTTACAATTTCAATGCAACTTATTACAATTTCAATGCACCTTTTTACAATTCCAATGCACCTTTTTACAATTCCAATACACCTTTTTAAAATCCCAATGTAATTTTTTACAATCTCTTAATAAAGTACTTTTCCTCCAAACAATCAAATAAAAAAAAACGGATGGAGTATTTTGTTTATTAGCAGGTCGATAAAAAACTTCAAATACATTAAAAAAATTAAGTCAATTTAATTAAATATAATATAAATACATGACATACCTCGATCATAGTTATTCTAAAAATAAGAGTAGAATTAAAATAAATGAAATAATCAAATTATTTAAAAAAACTGAAAGTTGGCTAATTTTCAAAACTAACAAGTACTCCTCTAAAAGATCATAAGATCATGAGATTTCAAAAATTAACCTCTAATTCGTCTTTCCACATTATATATAACTAGTATTTTGGGCACAATCGATGTCTGTGCATCATCATAATAATCATTAAATAAAAAATAAAATATAAAATAATTGTTGATAATGTGGCATGTAAAAGTATTTATTCAAATTCATAAATGACTTTAATTTATATAAAAGTCATTTTGAATAAATTCTTATTTATAGTTTTTCCTACAATTAAGAAACTTGGAGATCATGTGGCTTCATTAAAAAAATACTCCCTCCATCCCTAAATGATTGGTACATTTTTATTTTCATGATCAACAAAATATAATTTAAAATGTAAATATCTCTTATTCTATATGCGAAAAGATTATAAAAAGTTGATATTTCAAAAATATATATTGAGACGAATCCAACAAGATCTCACATGACTACACTATTTCTTATCGTTTAATGAGAAACATTGGTAAAAACTTTTAAAGTTTGACCATAAAAGTCAAAATATACCAATCTTTAAGGGACAGAGGGAGTAACTAATTCCCCCTTCCTCAATTAAATATGGTAAATGATAATGTCAGGGCAATTTTCATATCGCCAGAGCAAAACTATGTTTAATTCCTTTTATGCCCTTGATTTTATGACTTATAATTACTAGGTATCCTTGCACAGTACTACCTGTGCGAACAAATATGAGACAGTTAACTATTTTCTTTATCAGGTTAATGAAAAAATTACCTTTTAATATTTTAAAAAATTAACTCATTTTAATTAAATTAATATAAATGCATGCTAGACTTTGATTACAATTATTCTAAAAAGAAAATACAGTTAATATAAGTAAAGATAATATATATATATGTGATATTAATAGATAATTGTACTTATATAAAATATTTAAAAAAATTAGATATTCTAATATTAGTTTTTTCCTCCTAAAATCTAGGAGATCATGGGGCTTCAATTGTAACTTCTAATTGACCCCTTCCCACATTATAATAGTGTAGATATAAATGCATGCTAGACTTTGATTACAATTATTCTAAAAAGAAAATACAGTTAATATAAGTAAAGATAATATATATATATGTGATATTAATAGATAATTGTACTTATATAAAATATTTAAAAAAATTAGATATTCTAATATTAGTTTTTTCCTCCTAAAATCTAGGAGATCATGGGGCTTCAATTGTAACTTCTAATTGACCCCTTCCCACATTATAATAGTGTAGATAATATTGATTGTTAAACACATAATACTTTTATTTTTATTTGAATAGTGAAAATATGAATAAATTATATAATTAACAATTGACATTACGATAAAAATACAGTTTGATGAAAAGGGTGTAAAAGAAATTGAGCTTTATTTCGCTCTGGCGATATGAAAATTGCTCTGATATTATCACTAGACATTAAATATAGTTTAAATTTAGATACATAAATTAACAAAATTTAAAATGTGGTATAACTCATGGGCCATGGGCCATATAAAATGAACTATAGACCGCACATATAAAATGAACTATGGACCGCAACTTTAATGGTCTCACAAGAAACCGAATCTGGTGTTGAATTTCTCATCTTCCGTTAGAAATCCCGAGGAAGTTTTGAACCCTTCGTAGCTGAGTTAAGGAATTGGACATCTTCTGAGTTCTGATGTAAATTCTGACTATGTTCTGAAGTGAGATCGAGACTTCAACATCTAGTGATGCAAGTCTCGACCAAGTAATAATAATCCTCCCCCGAAACAAAATACATAAGCAAAAACACTCAAAAATAACAAAAGCGAAAATCTAGCCTAATAACAGTATCAGCTCCCAAAAAACAGAACAGACCACAATCATAATGTCATATGTAACATAATAACATGTGACATGCTTCACAATTCAATAGATCAAACAAACAATATTATAAAAAGCATTGCACGAAAAGATTTTAATAAAAAAAAAAATGAATTCTGAATACATGCACGTAGTGTAAGCTGCCTATGCGATAGATTTGGAGAGGTGGTAATTTTCAAACATTTCATGCAGATTGAGCCTTAAATCTCTCTTCATTTTCGATAAAACCCAGAAAAACTCGTAGTTTCTTTGTTTATATAATACATAGCATTTGATAATTGATTGGCACCATGTGTGTGATCAATCCAGCAAATATATCTCAAAGCTCTGTTATCTAGTGTGGATTCTAGTAGGTTGTTAACTCCCTTTAACTCCTCTCTTACTTTTATTATTTCACATATTTCCAGTTCTTGATATATACACATCAAGTATCACTTGATTTTCAAGAATTTCAAGGCCATCTGAAAATGTCCCAAATTGATAGTCTTGGATGCAAGAAGAGGAGGAGAAGTGAAAGGGTATTCAAGTTCAAGAAATTCGGCGAAAGGGGGTATCCTGTCGACTTCCATGGATCGTTTCTTGAAAATGTGAGAGCTCTTTTGGAATTTGGTCAGATTGAGAATGGTTTATGTGGTGAAATGGCAAGTTGGTCATTTCAGCTTGAAGTTCATCGTCACCCTTCTCTACATATTTTCCTATTTGTTGTTGAGGAACCAATTGAATTATCGCTCAATCGTCACTGTAAACATTGCCAATATATAGGTATAAGTATATTTATACTCTTAATGTCCCAATTTAGTTGTCATGTTTAGGTGAGTTCTTGGTACATAAATAAGAACAGAACAGATAGATTGGTCTGTTTTGTTATCATGAACTAATTGATCAATATTTATGAATTACTAAGGAATATCTTTATGATAGTTCAGGTTGGGGACATCATTTGATTTGCAACAGGAAGTACCATTTTTTCTTACCCTCCATGGATACCATATTACCTTGTCTGAACTATGAAGGAAACTCGTGCTTATCAAGAATCGGTGTCTCAGAAAGTAAGTCCACTTTGATTGAATTAGAAGGTCATACAATGCATGGTGTCTTTCACTCTAATGGTTTTGGGCATTTGCTTTGTGTTAATGGAATCGAGGCAAGCTCGAATTTGGCTGGATTTCAACTCATGGACTTCTGGGATCGTCTCTGCACAGGCTTGGGTGCCAGGCATGTCACATGCAACTCATTCATAAGGACTATCAATCGTCTATTTTTTTAAGTTCAACGCTTGTGTTATTTAAGTTATTTTTTGACTAATTACACTTCACAAAACTGTCTCGTTTAAGCTAATTTTAGTCTCAATAGACTTCTGACTCCACTTAGATAGCGATGGAGGAGATGTTTTCTACTCAAAAGTTCAAAATTTATTGCAGAAAGGTGAGTTTGAGAGATGTTTCAGTGAAGAGGGGAATGGATCTAAGGCTAATCCATGCAGTGGCTTTTGGAAAGCCATGGTTTGGTCGTTGGGGATATACGTTTAGCAATGGAAGTTATGGTTTCAATCAACAAACGTACAATGCTGCAGTAACCACAATTCAGAAACTTCCTCTCAGCATACTCATCAATCACCTTGGAATTTCGAATAACAAAGATATCTTAATAACTCTATCAAGATATCAAGTCCTATCAGGTCACACCTTGATGACACTTGGTGACATGTTTCATTTCATGCTAGAGCTCAAATTACGGTTACCCAGAGAAAGTGGCTGCAACTATCAACACCGAGATTTGGGAATTTTCATGGATAGTTCGTGCAGATGGTCACCCAAGCGCGTTGAGATGGCGATAAGAGTAATTATAGATGCACTGAAGAGAGCTGAATGCAGGTGGATATCTAGGCAACAAGTTAGAGATATTGCCCGAAACTATATAGGAGACACGGGCTTGTTGGATTTTGTGCTGAAATCGTTGGGGAATCAGGTTGTAGGGAGGTACTTTGTGAGGAGATGTTTAAATCCTGTGACAAAAGTTTTGGAATATAGCTTGGAAGATATCTCTGACATTTTCCCTATGCAAACAGAGAGCATGCAAAGAATGGATCATAGAATTCAACAAAATACTCAATGCAAAGTCACCAAGGTTCAATTAATGAAAGACGTATACTTCTTGTACAAGCAGATTCTTCAACAACAGCACAAGTTTCAAACCAACTCTGACATGCCTGGTACTATATCAGCAGCATCAAGAATCATCCTAGATTCGAAGAGGTTGGTTAAGGAATTCAGCAGCGATGAAACAATTTCCGAAAGAGAAGTTGAGAAACTTAAACTGGAAATCATTCTTTCTGGAGATGAATGTGACAGAAGGGAAATGAAAAAAACTGTGATTGATTGTGTTTGTGGAGTCGAGGTGGAGGCTGGAGAAAGGATGGTTTCTTGTGATATATGTGAGATTTGGCAGCATACAAGATGTGTCAACATTCCAAGTAGTGAAGATATTCCTAGTATATTTATTTGCTGCAAGTGTGAACAAGCTTTGTTAGGATTTCCTTCTTTTCCATAGAAAGAATGGACACTGAAATCATAGTGTAATACCTATTAATGAAAAGTATATGGCATATTAGCATTGGAATTTTGAATATATATATATATATATATATATGAAGCTGAATAAATAGAGTTTGTAACCCATCTAATAGACTGATCTCAATTTGGCATAGGGAAAAAGTTGGTGCACATAAATGGAAGGCAAATATTGGATTTTCTTGATTACCTTGTAGGTCATTTTCTTGCCTCCCCTGGACCGTCTCTAGAAGAGCCATAAACATTGAGTTTATGATAACTTCGAGGAGGATGTAACGCTGCTAAAATGAAAGGCCTTCGCCTTTTTTGAAGAGGGCTGAGAGCCCTTAGGATGTGAGCTAGTCTCACCTTCCCAGTAACAATATTGGAGTCAGAGCAGATGAAGTGTACTATTCATTATTGAGGGCTCTAGGCAATAAAAACCTGATACACAAGATAATGAACAATTATTAACTATAGGTCTGCACGCTACTCCTCCAACCAATGTTGTGTCACTATACTTGAAAACTGCGAGATTTTGCAAAAAGGTCGACATTTATTTATGTCTTACATTCTAGCTGTTACATGGCCTTATAGTTTCCCATGAAACTGAAAGAATATCTCGTAGTTAAACAAAAGTGACACATATCTAACTTTACTACAGAGGCTTACGGAGTATTAAGTAAACATCTAGCCTGCTTTTGTACATACATATATACATCAAAGTTTTTCTGACATATTAATCACACAAGGGTGTATCAGTTGATCTTTTTCTATTAGTCAAAGTAGCCTGAAAGATGGCCGGCTACGTATCCAACCATGAGACTTAATTTTTGAAAATTGAGGCATGCTGAGTCCAAAGATTTCCTCTGGGGTCCCTTTCTGTTCATCTAATCCTACAAGTTTTGCAACAAGAGCAGCACTTTCTTTAATGTGTTCAATGTCTTGAGAATACTTCCAGAGGCGACAACACAACTGAAATCTTCTCTTCTTTGTATCTAGTTTGATTCCCCATTTCTGGTATAACTCTCTTCTTTCATGTCGAGAGAATTTCTTCTGGATTTGTCTGCTTAATTTATCTCTCTCGTGATGAAGTGCCCTTTAAAAAACAGTTTTTATTAAGTATATGTTGCAGAAAAAAGGTACAAAATGATGAGACACATCCATAACAAATTGAGTCTCGTTTCCATGAGGGTAAGTAATGAACAACTATAGATCATTTTTATTAAAAAGGCACGTCACTAGTGAAACAAGATTAAGAGTAACAGGAGTTGACAAGTAACATATACCTAGAAGCTTGTCTAGCGGCTGATCGATTCAATGTGCTCTTAAGAAATGACAACCTTCTTTGTTCTACCTCCATGTAGACAGCATCTGCTGGATCTCCTTTGAAGAGTAGGAAGAAATAGGTCCTATGTACAAGCGGAACATAACAAGTATCCCAAAGTCCAATTATTTCTCTCCTTCGATTCTCAAATTCCATTAACCATGTTGAAGATGATTCCTGGGAACCACCAACCACATTAAAACCATGGCTGGGAAGTTTGGCCAGCTTCATTGAAGTTTGGTCCACTCCAGGGTCCTAACCAGAAGAAACATCAATAAGCTACTAGTAAAAAACTTCAAATGTCAACTTACACTCTAGTAGTTTTATTATACAAATTTGCAAAAACAGCCAAACACCTAACTAATAAATAATCATTGCAGCAACAACGATAAATTTGTTATAAGAAAATAATACTCACAACTCTATCTGTTGACGGGTTTTGGCAAGCGCTGGTGTCATCTTTGCAAGGGGAAAGATTACTGTTAGGATTTTTCCCTATATAGTAGTCATCTTCAGAAGAAGAGGTTGAACCACCCCAAGAACTATATCCAAGAGAATATTCTACTACGAGTTTATTGTCTTCTTGGCTTCCTCTGTCATAACCATGTCGGTGAGCATCAATGCATTCTTTAAAATGCACCTTCATATTTTTATACTCTTCTTCTTGAATTTGCGAGACCTTGAGTGCTATATCATCATTAACCCCTTCTTGAGTTTCTTTAGTTAGAGAAACATTATCACTCTCATTTGCTAACTTCCTAGTAAGAGGTGGCCAATTAGAAGTTGTCATTGTCGCTTTACAGCTATTACACCTTGATACGCTAAGGCTTCTAGCCACGGTCAATTCTGAATCAGACGAGCAAGGGGAAGGGCACATTTGCCTATCCAAAATCATTTGATCGCATTCATTTTTAATCTCTTGAATATCTAGGTTTGAAATTTTGACTTCATCTTCTGCTCCCAAAGGAGATGAATCTAGACTCTCGTTCATCTGGGAAGACAAATGTTCATCATGCTCACAATTTTGTTTGATATCCTCAACTTCAATACGTTGGACTTCCACGGCACCATCTTCTGTGTTTTCATCAGATGTAGAAATCATATTTTCCCAACCTTGACTTGGATCCGGTCCAAAGTACTTATCAATGAACACGGTTGGTGTTTCAGCAGATAGCAATTGATCATCACATTCAAATACCTCGAGTTTGTATGAAGGGAATTTTTTAAATCTATTCAGTGAACGAAATTTGGTGACTGCCCTACCAACATGAGGATTATCAACTCTATCTGAAGCCCCTAATGGTAGATTGTCATCCAACCGAACTCCTTTATCGAAAGAATTATCTGAAAAGCTACTACTTACGGCCTACAAAGATACAGAGAAGAAGCATCACATATATATAAATAATACCCTTTATGTAACTCATTGTTAGTAAGTGAGTTATTTTATAATTCTTTTACGTTATTGTCTTACATATACCATAATAAAGTCCCATCGTAAATATAAAAAAGGCAGTAGAAGTACATGTTATTTATGGAGGAATAGAATGAGTAATGTACCAAAAGTCTAGAACTTTGAGACTCTCCGCCTGCTTCTAACAAACGCCGAACATAAGATTGAGCTTCATCACGCTGCTCTGTTAAAGCTCTTATTTCTTTAGCCATCTGTTCAATAAGGAGTTCCTTGTCCTTTATATTTGAATTAGAATCAGAAGTATTAGAGACTGATGCCAATTCTCTTAGCTCATTTCGCATTCTTGCTAAATCTTTTTCCAACCTCTTCACTAATTCCTTATCTGACGACACTACATTGACTTTCACACTGCTACTGACTTTCTTCGCACAACTAGCAAACAAGAGAGTGTTTCTTGATTGTTCAACGTGACTTTGTGCAGGGCTCAACGTGCAAATTATGGCGGTTCTTGCATTGCCTCCCAGCGAGTTTTGCAAAATACGAGTAAGCTTGGAGTCTCTATATGGAATGTGCCCATGTTTACCTTTGCTGCTTATTCATAACAGGAAACCAATCACATTGATAACTTAACTTCATTAATAGATATTGTTTTCCAACTAATAAGATGATTAATAAAATAAGAAATCTGAAATTCCAACCTCAATCTTCGCATAACAGTCCCCAGAGTTAGTAGGCTGCTATTAATATGGCAACCTTCCTTCAGCTGAGCACCTACGCTCATCGTTTGAGAAGATCGTTCACTTCCCGCAAGATCCACAAAATTCTGTATCAATATATCAATAGATAGATATTTAATCAACTAAAAGAAATAACAGAACAATAATAAACCTAACAAATTCCATAGATTGAAAATGGAATATTAGTCTAAACAAGAGAATTTTTTATTTACCACTGTAGCTGCTAAAGTTTTTGAGCTTTTAGAACCTAAACCTTTATGAGCTGAATTCACAACAGTCTGTGGAAAGTAAAATTGGTCAATATAAGCTGATATAATTATCAAACAGTAAACATCATCCAGAAAGACATACCAAACGCAAAATCTGGTGAGACCTAGAGCTCACTTCATTCATGGAGGTTTCTGTTATTTGCCTCTGAGCTGCAGAATGCACATGTTGAGCAAGTTTTATGATAATATAAAAAGCTCAAATCATTAACGTTACTATTAATTCTGAACTTACCCTGACAAGTGGCTAATAACTCTTGCAGGTGGCTCCAATCTCTTAATTTCACCTCTGTAAGTTTGTCAACTGTAATCCCTTTCTGGATTTACGATTACAAAGAACTATGAGTTATTAACTTTCTAAAGTAATTTGGAAATAGTAAGATAGTCATTGATACAATCATGCACCTCTGGATCATCTAGAACTCGAAGTGGAGTTTGGTCCGAGCTCAGAAGATCTCTTACAGATTCATTGTAAATCTCCATGGCCGCGAATTTCAGCTCAAATTGTCTATCTTCGTGCTGTCTCATTATTATAATCATCATGTTAGAGAATCTTGAAATAGATAATGAAGTAGACCACTAAATCTGAAAAGTTAAAGCAGCTTCAAATACCTTGTTCACATAATCAAAAATATCCAACATAGAGTATTCAGTAACTCCTGCCATGGTATAGGTCTTTCCACTACTCGTTTGCCCATATGCAAGGATGCTCGCTAGGAATTCAAGATCATATACAATTAGTTTCTTTCTTTTTTATGTGTAAATACGCACGAAAAAATAAAAAGAAATGTACAAGAAAACTGCATACCATTAATTCCCTTAACAACAGAAAGAGCAATCTTTTTTGCTGCCTCCTCATACACTTGTCTTGTAGAGCAATCACTGCCAAATACCCTGTCTATTTCCAGGAGGCAGCACCATATATAAAAGAAATTATCAGCGATAAGATGAACAGAAAATTAAATGAGTATAATTGTGAGATGGCAAATACATTTATCCCAACACAATTCATTTGTCTCCAAATTTTTCATATCAAACACTAGAAGCAGTGGCGGAGCCAAAACTTTTATAAACCGCTGGCCAAACAATGAACACAAACAAAAAACAAAATAAACTAGGAGGCGAACCAAATAGTTCTGAAAAAATATGTTTTAAAATCTTATTTTTAAATACGCCTCCCCCTAGTTCTACCACCGACTAGAAGCAATATCATGTAGCAAGAAGTTAGAATCAAGTCCAGGCTTCTTACCATATGTGTATGCAATTGGGAACATTGATCTTTCTTGGGGAATATTTTTTGATACAATAGTGGTGTTGTCGGTACATTCCCAATCAGACAGATCATTCTTCACAAGTTCCTTTTCATTCAAAGGCCTGATTCTCACCGAGACAAGAATCTTCTCTTCCTTTGGGCCTGACTTGTTGGTATCCGAACTTGAATCCTCACCACTAACTGACCCCATTGTTGTTCTTGCCTAAACCTTCAATGAGGTCTATACTTCAACATTCCATTTATCCTCTAATGAGGTTTATATAGATTTCAAGAATCCTTTTATCATTTATCACTTCCCTTCTATTGAAAGTGAATGCCCATATTAACATGTCCCGATGCTTCTAAACAAACGAACTTATGTCCAAGTGGGATAACAGGGTCGAATAACACATAACCACTTTATTGAAACTTAATGAATATCTCCAAATTCGCTTTATTTCCTGCAATAAAACAAAATCATGATGATTATTTTGTTGTTTAAAGCTTTCATCCATTTTCATGCGTTAATTGCACAACATAATCCACTTCCTCCAAAGAAGCTTCCACATAATCGGGACACGAGGATCCAATTATATTTAAATATGAAGGTGGTTTTCGAATTAACACGAGATGGTGCAGGCAAAGAGTGTCTTACGTACATGAAATGAACCATGTTTTGTTCAAGGAATGCTAATTGCTAAATAACCCTTATTACAAATTTACAATAGGGAGACTAACCTTAAAGAACGATTCTTTTGTGCTTTTTGGCCCTGCATTACAAACATCAACATTGACAATTTGACATGCAACTACATATAGTATTAATTAAATTATTACAATTACATTTTCTTAATGTGTAATATATGAGAATCAAAAGATGATAATGATATTAAAGATGTTCTAACATCAAAGAAAATTTAGACAAAAACGATAAGAAGTTGCAGCGTTGAAGGGTGTGTGAGAGAAAAATACGGATAAAAAGATCATGTGGATATTATCCAATGAAAATGGGAAGAAAAGGGTAAAGCTCGAGGATGATAAAGCTGGAAAAAATTGAGAGCCTGCATTGATTTCCGGAGGGCTTTTTCTACTTCTTGATTTCATCAACACTTCAGGGTTAGTATTGTTAAAAGGACATTATTCATAATTGGCGAGGTGTGAGGTATAATTTCAACTAGTTATTTGTACACAATACCAGTTTGTGCAATTCGTTTATTAATGTCATACTTCCTCCGTTTTTTTTATTTGATTGTTTAGAGCTTTTTTCTTGTTTCAAAATATTTGATTGTTTACAATTTCAATGCAATTTCTTACAATTATAATGCACCTTTTTACAACTTCAATACACCTTTTTACAATTTCAATGCACCTTTTTACAGTCCCAATGTAATTTTTCACAATCTCTTAATAAAGTACTTTTTTCCCAAACAATCAAATAAAAAGAAACGGAGGGAGTAGTATATAATTTTCGGTTAACTTTTACAAGAACTTTTAATGTCAAAACATTATTTGTAAATTACAAAAATTTAAGTCCAATTCATTGACAAAACATAAAATTCATAGAGTAAATTGAAAAAATAAAATTATGAAGTATAATTGAAAAGATAAAAAAAATTGTAGGAAATAACTTGTAAATATAACATTAGTTATGGGAATAAAATATAAATACTTCCCATAATATAGAAAATATAAGAACATGGGGCTTCAATTGTAACTACTAATTACCCCCCTTCCCCAATTATATATAGTGTAGATTATAAGAGGACAATTGATAAAGTAATTATCATGAGATATGCCGAAATAGTTTCATTAAGTGGGTCGGTCACTATTACATTTTAGTCTCGTTAAATGACATTGATGTGTAAAGGGTTTCTATAAGTGTGTAACTGGGACGGAAATGATAGTCCCTAAATTAACGGTCTCAAATACATACTATAATATAGTGGTGTTACTATTTTACCCTTCATTAAAACCTAAAAGCTATAAACTTTATGGCAAAAATTCCTAAATTGATCCGTTCGTCATCATTCATGGAGCAAATTGACCTATTTAAAAGTTTAGGGGTATATTGACCGACTCAGAAGTTCAGTCTCTTATTTGATCAGTTGACAATAATTCAGGGGGCATTGTGAAATTTAACCAACCGTCTAATTGCCTACGATTTAACATTCAAACTCAATTCTAATTCGAACAAAGCCCAATTTCAAATCGAACAGTTGAGGCCGAGTAAGAGTAGGATCCAACAAACTCGATAAGTCTAAAGGAGGATAGCGCTTCATTCATTTATCCTTAGCAGCAGACACAGTAAAAGGTATCTATCGTTCTTCAACCTCTACATTCTTAAATACTCGAATCTTTTTTCTCCTAATTCGACAATTTATATTCAAACAATTAATCTTATATTCGTATAAGGTGATTTATATGCTTCAATCGATAATTTGTTTGAATAAATTTCCACAATTATTGTTCTAGGGTTACCTTTAACATTTGTATATTTTCTTCCCAGCTTGTTAATTAGTCAGATTCGTATTCGTCTTTGCGAAAAATCTAGATTGTTACATATTTAGAAGCCATTGTAAGTAGAGTAGGTGGATTCCTTAACGAATTTTATTATGGTTCGTCTTTGGTATATGATAGATTTAGACTAATTGAGCTGATAATTGTTGTAATACTATTGAGTAAGAGAAAGGGATGAATTGAATTGAGGTTGTTGGATCTGAGGATTTTACCTGAAGAGATCGAGTGTATCTTTCAGATGGGGTTGACATTCTGCTGTATTGCTATGCTTTAGTTAGAGTGGAAATTTGGGGTTTAGTTTATGAGACTGATTGAATCAAAATGTTGGTGGAATCGCCTATTTCGGCTTGAAATTGTCATGTTTACACTTCAATTTGTTTTTTATCGTCTATTGCCATTTCGATTTACTAATCTAATGAAGTCTTTCGATTTAATTTGCTTTTTATCATCCATTGCCACTTCTGTTTGCTCTCCGTTGTCTGTCTTCACCCGATGCGTGTCCATGCTGGCAAGGATGATGTTTTTGCTATTTCTGATATGTAGTTTTGTTAATCACAAGTTCTTAGCCCTTAAAACTTTTTTTGTTTTGTGAATGAGATTTTTTATAAAGTGATGAATAGGAAAAATTTGCTTCTATTTCACACAATTGTAAACAGATAGTTTCCTAGTTAAAGCTTATGAGATCCCTATGTGTATAAGACATAATTTAGAGTTCATTTTGTTATGCGTTATCGGATACCGGATTTGACAATCTATAATACGGTGCCATGTTGATGAGAATTTGGTGTTTAGTTGAAGGAAGATAGTAGTGTGGAGTGGGTTTATGGAGGTTATTTAGATGCCTGGTTGATTTTGACAGGAAGTTGCAGAAGCAGAAGTTGTGTTGTCAGGTGGCTGTCTGGGTTAGAGTAGAAGGTCTGAATATGAGTTTAAGGAGCAGAAGCAGGAGCAGAAGCTGGAGTCGAAGTCGGAGTCGGAGCAGGAGCCCTCGAGGTCGTAGGGTTCGACCTGAACGGTCATCTTACCGTGATGCTCCCGCTCCTTACAGAAGGGAGCAATATCGGGGTTTCAGGTTTTACTTTCTAGTAGTTCTCTAGTTTTCTCTTTCATAATGCTGGTTAGTCTTGGAATCTGCTGGCGCGGTATATTACGCAGAGGAGAGTAACTCAGATTAAATTGTTTAAGTTGCCGTTGATCCTTATATGAAAGAGAAGAAACTCCTAGGACAAAGTTTATTTGTTATAGTTACTTTGTCTGATTCTACTCTATGCAAATGTTCATCTTCATCAGAGGCGGTAATCGAAGAAGCTTTGTCTTGTATGTCCTATTTTCTCTTATATTTGTTTGTTAGTAACATCATTTTTTACATATTTGCAGTCAAAATAGCTTGTGCAATAATTGCAAGCGTCCAGGGCACTTTGCTCGAGAATGCCCTAATGCAGCTATTTGTAACAATTGTGGACTACCTGGGTAATAAAATTATTCATATCACGGACAGTTTTGTGTTCATGTCTAGGTAATTCTTGTACAAGTTTGTTTTACTTATGCTCACAGTGCTCTGTTTTACTAGGCACATTGCGGCAGAGTGCAGTTCAAAAGCTCTTTGTTATAATTGCCGCGAACCAGGGCATACAGCAAGCAGTTGTCCCAATGAAGGACTCTGTCACACATGTGGAAAGGCTGGTCACCGTGCCAGGGATTGTTCAAATCCTGCGTTCTCACCAGGTGATGTAAGACTGTGTAACAATTGCTATAAGCCTGGCCACCTGGCTGCTGACTGCACAAATGAGAAGGCATGCAAGAATTGTAGGAAAACCGGTCATATTGCTCGTGAATGTCCAAATGAACCTGTATGCAACTCGTGCAATGTGACTGGGCATGTGGCTAGAAACTGTCCCAAGGGAGATGGTGGAGGAGATAGAGGTATTGGGTTTCGTTATGGTGGTGGTCCTCGTGATGGGTTTCGTGACAGCTATCGAGACAGTTACCGTGATGTGGTATGCAGAAGCTGCAACCAAATTGGACATATGAGTAGGGATTGCATGGAGATTCTCATTTGCCACAACTGCGGTGGACGTGGACACATGGCTTTTGAATGTCCTTCAGGCAGGTTGGTAGACCGATGGCCTCGCAGGTACTGAGGTTGATGCAAGTATACGTTTTGGCTAGAGCTTGTTACTCGGGATATATAGCCAAAAAATATTATACTACTTCATTATGTTGGATGTTTTGTAGTAGTTCTCCATTATTCCCCAGTTCTGTCGACTGCATATTTGACGTGGTTTATGCTTGGTAGTGTTGTTGGTTGTGTACTCGAGTGGTAACCTGTTATTGTATCAACAGTGATTGTTTTGCCATCTATTACACTATTCCATTCTGTTCAACTATGTAACTCTAAATTCTAACGTGTAGGATCACAGAACACTCAAATGATCAACTTTGAGGGGTGTATTATAAATATTAATACTTTGAGGGGCCAATTGATATAGATCGATAGTACGAAAACGAATAGTGATCCTTTTCTTGTACATGCTATATAAGTTCATAGAACTCAAGATGTTCCTCTTTAAATGATCATTAAAGCTCATAATGATAACTAGAAAAAGTTTGGTTAATGACATTGTTTATTACCGCTTCACAATATAATGTTAATGTACTTCATTCATCACTCAACAATAGAACATTTTGAATTATGTAAAATGAAGCTATGAGTTGAGTCAAATTTAACAAACAATGTCTTTTAAACCATAAAGTCTGGGAAAACAACCTGAAAAGGTCAAACTATTTGAAGAAGTGAAAAGAGTTCATGAAAAGTCCCCCAACCACAAACCCAAAATAGTTGTCTGCCAGGTGCAATTCAAACAAAGTGGAGCAGAACTCAATATTATACTCCAAACTCCAACGAATTTATATCATACTTTATGTAACACTTTTATTAGTAGTTATTCATTTTTTTTCAATCTCTTTTTTTTAATTAATTATAATGATGCATGTTTTTTATAATTAGCAATGAAATAAATTTCGAACTATGATTTGATAATCAACAAGTGTTTTTTTCGGATTCATATTCGATTAACTCAATTGTAACGATTTAACTTGTCCAGAGGGTCCCTATCAAGAACTCCAATAACTCACGAACTGGCAACACTATACGCACAACACAACTCAGCTCATGAGATAATCCAAAGTTTTCTTCCACTTTTCACACAAAATTCAAACAAGTGCAACAACCTGAAACTCATAGGCTGTTCTAATGGAAGCCATCAGAAAACAAGCAACCAAACTCAGAGAACAAGTTGCCAAGCAACAACAGGTGTTTCATATGCATAAAGCCTCAATTTTTTTGTCCTATTTTTGTTCAAGTTCTTCAACAAATAAATGATGTCGTCGTTGCTAGCTATCTTTTAGCATTTAAATTTCATCTTAAAGAAATATGGAACTGATTAGTAGCTTAAGTTGTACACAATCTATCTCAAAAAGATTCTCTAGTTTGTAGTTTTGATTGTTCACTTTTTATATATTGGACTGGAATATAATATGTATATGTTGTATAATCAACATCGACATACCCAATATCTATGAAGAGCCTCCCGTCTAAACTTCGTGAAGGGGGTTGGATAGTATGTAACCTTACCCTTACCCTTACCCTTACCCTTACCCTGTCATACAAGGGAAGTTTCGAAATTGGCGCAGGAGTAAAGGGTCAAGTGAAACACTATCTAGTAGTAGTACTTTACAATAAATAAGAAGGTAGCTAGTCTAATGAGCCATTTTGATTAATTATATTATATCT
Organism: Echium plantagineum; assembly: GCA_003412495.2. Classification (NCBI taxonomy): domain Eukaryota; kingdom Viridiplantae; phylum Streptophyta; class Magnoliopsida; order Boraginales; family Boraginaceae; genus Echium; species Echium plantagineum. The sequence continues at coordinate 9,526,652 of CM016563.1, read as the reverse complement.
TAGAGACAGATAATATAAAGTCTTTCATTATGTATTTATGTAGGAATGAAAAAATGTATATGGTGTCTAATGTTTGCTTAAAATATGTCAAAGATAGTATTTTTTGTATGATAGCTTTAAATCAACTCAAGTAGTGCGTGTTAATTAAGGCTACAAAATTTGTTAATTATGACTACTGTGTAGTGAAAATCAAACTAGACGGGATGGAGGTAGTAATTTCTATTTTTTTAATTTTTTGGGGTCTAGTCTTTTTTGTTGTTTGGCGTTTTGGTATCCGCCAAGAAAAAAAATGGGGAAGTTTAGTTTTGTTCTGTTTGAAGAATGAATGTGAAAAGAAAAGAATAAATGTGGGAAAATGACGGTGGGTGAAAAAATATAGTAAGTGTGGGACATGATGGTGATTTACATAAAAAGGATCTTATTTTTATGAATTATATATATGAATTACACAAAAAGATCTTGTCTCTAACTCTTGGATATAATGGAGTAAATCAATATGACTCATTAGACTCCCTACGCTTCTTTTATATGAAGTAGTAGATGGTATTTGCACGTCACTCTTGGGTCAATTTGGAAACATGCATGCTGCTTTTGTTGTTGTTGTTTATATGAAGTCCATACAGATAGTACAAAAGTTTGAGGATGAATATTAATTGCAGTCTGAACTTCGAAAGATTATTGTCATGAAAGATAGGGATGAAATGTAGATATCACTAATGAACTGGGGTAGTCATGATTTTGTTTTTCCATTTCTGTATAGGCTGTCTTCAAACAGTTTGGTGGAGGTTCAGAGAATGCAGGGACCGATGAAGGGGAAATGAAGCAGCATAAAAAGCTTGAGAAGCTATATACCTCTACTCGCACGGCCAAGGTTACTTCCATGATTCTCCTTCTAATTGCTTCTGTAATGCAGCTTATATGATAAGATCAAATCATTTTAGTGACAATTCGTAGAGCTCAGGTTTGACTCTCACTGGGTGCATAAGTTTCATGTTTTCAATGTTTATTTGCATCTTTTCAGCACTTCCAAAGGGATATTGTTCGTGGCGTGGAAGGTTATATAGTTACTGTATCTAAGCAGGTCGAAATTGGTGAGCCTCTTACAGTTTCCATACGCCATTTACAGCACTCTCTAGTCTTTATTTAATTATGCTTCTCTATAGGTACTAAGCTATCTGAAGATAGCAGAAAGTATGGTGCAGAAAATACGTGCACCAGCAGTAAACTAGCCAAAATTGCTTTAAGTTTTAGTAAAGCGTGTGGTCAGATAGAAAGCGAACGTGGAATTCTATTGAAAGCACTTGGCACACAGGTTTCCAGAATTTTTTGCCCTCTCATTTGCCTCTATTTCTCTCCTTTCGAGTGTTCATTTTTTGATGTCCTTTTCCACACTAAAGAGAGTGAGAGTAAAAAAGAGAGAGAAAAACTCACCAAAAAATTGATTTATCTTTCTTTTTTGTATGTTCCCTGCTAATTAGTTGTGTTATCTTTCACCAAGAAGCTCCTCGGCTGGCAAGGTTTTGTTAAATTTGGCGACTAGACGAGCCTTTATTTCTAATATGGAAATAAATATTCTATTGACAATTTTTTCTGCGGCAATTTCTATTTTAAAATGGAAGCTAAATGCAAAGTTAACTGCGTATAATTTATGAAACTTGTAAGCATTCTTTATGTTACTTTAGTGTCCTCTTTTCTTTTCCACAAAAAGATTCTGAATTAAGAAGTAAAAGGTGAGATACAAGTTTCACATAAACATATTGTCCTTGTTACCATGGTTGATTCATACAACTTGACAGCTATAGTGCTCTCATGAATACCTGAACCAGACAGATTAACACTTTTTTTGTTTAAACTGTATCAAAATTTCCGAAGGATCTTTAATTGAATCCGATTGGTACTTAATTGTCATTAATTATAACAAATCAGAATAGCTTCTTTCATATTTGTAAATATGTGGTTGGTTTCCAGGTTGCAGAACCATTGAGGTCAATGGTCATAGGAGCTCCCTTGGAGGAGGCTCGACATCTTACGCAACGATATGATAGAGTGAGACAGGATGCTGAAGCTCAGGTAACACTGGAGGAGACTTGCATTTCAAAAATGCTACCACTGTTTCTTTCACTTGCCATTATTTTAGTACTTTTTTTTAAATGTATACACACATTCACACTCACATGAAAATATCTGAGGTGTCATACTAGTACTGTTTAGGACTAAGGACGATTTCAGATAATGACTATTATAAATGATACGCTAATTTAAGGCACCCCCGCTTGGCTAGCCCATCGCCCAACAGAGGAGGTGAATCCGGGATGTGCCTCTAGCGGCTCGGTACTCCACCTCAAGAGTGCCCAGAGTAGGCTGGGTAACCACCCACAAGCAGATCCTCCCTTGAACAAATGCAGAGTTACTCATGCACCTGCCGTGGATCGAACCCACACACTTGTGGAGAAGCACACTCTTATAGTGAAGCCCCTTACCATTTGAGCTATGCCCCGTGGGCCAGATAATGACTGTATGTTACTCTGTTTTGAAAGTAAACTTTGCCTGACAGGCTATTGAGGTTTCCAGACGTCAAGTTAAAGTGAGGGAATCTAATGGTAATCCTGATGCCCTAAACAAGCTTGAGGCTGCAGAAGCAAAACTTCAGGACCTTAAGTCGAATATGGAGAGGTTGGGCAAAGAGGCTGTGGCATCAATGGAAGCTGTGGAAGGTCAGCAACAAAGGTTAACTCTACAAAGGCTCGTCGCATTGGTAATATCCACTTATTTACCTCAGAGAGAAGTCATTACGTTACAATAACTTGCTTTCTGATTCTATTTGAAGGTTGAAGCAGAGCGCAGTTATCATATTAGAGTTCAACAGATACTTGATCAACTTGAGGAAGAAGTATGGATTGCTGTGAAGTTTCCCTAATGGAGTCATACACTTTATTATCTATTCAAGCGTAGATAGTCTATGTAGTCAGCAAGATGCATCTGATGTACTCTTAATGTTGTTTTTTGACAGATGTTATCTGAGCGTCAACAAATTGAAGCTTCTCCCAGACTAGCCAAAGATAGAACTAAGTCTCCTCCGTCATCATATACTGAAGGACATGGTGAATCCACCTCTGAATCACATGATCGTTCAATAGATGGAATGAATTACTTTTTAGGGGAGGTGCATCTTATGCTCTATTTCAGTTCAGATTCTAATACTAAGAATAATGTGATCTTGTTGCTTTTGATCATTAAATTGTTTTGATATAGGTTGTGCACCCATATCAGGCTGAATCTAATGTGGAGTTGACATTGTCAGTTGGTGACTATATTGTGGTCCGAAAGGTTTATTCCTCATCCTGCCTATTTGTTGCCATACCTCTATACGCCGACTAATATTTCAATGTTCACTTCTCTATAATAGATATGTAAGATAGGTAAATGCCTATTATATACAAGAACTTGGAGAATTTTGGCAGATTGGCACTTTTTGAAACATTTTTTTAACTTGGAGCACACCTCCTTATTTTTTGCATATCACTAGCACACATCCTCATGAAAAGACTCTTTTGCCCTTAAAATTAAAACAAACTACACACATACCCTTTTTTTTCCTCTTCTTCTCCACACTCCATCTTCTTCCCCATCTTCTCTTCTTCTTCTTCACCAACCACCACCTTCACAAAGCCCCCACCACCACCAACAAGTTCGAAACCACCATTTCTTCTCCATCTCTCTTCTTCTTCTTCTTCTTCTTCTTCTTAACAAACTCACCACCATCAACAACCCCACACCCATAAATTCGAAACCTCACCCCCCACCCCATCACAAACGGTACTTTACAGGGGTTTAGGGGAGGGGGCGACTTTACAGTGTTTGGGGGGGGATGGAAGCGCGATTTAAAGGGGCTTTGGGGGGGGGAGGCACGATTTCAAAAGGGGGGTTTGGGGGGGGGCGGGATTCCACAGGGGTTTTGAGGGGGGGGGGGATTTCACAGGGGCGACCTTGTAGGGGTGGCTAGGGTGGTTGTGGGTGAGATAGTTGGTGGTTGTTGTTGGTGAGATAGGTGGTGGTGGTGGTGGTGAAAATAGTGATGGTTTGCAAAGAAGAAGAAGAAGACAAAAAGATGGGGAAGAAGATGAAGGTGATTTGAATTTGGGATTGTTGGTGGGGGTTTGTGAAGGTGGTGGTGGTAGTTATGATTTGTAAGGAAAAAGTTTTGATGGTGGTGGTGAGATGATGGTGGTGGAATGGTGAAGAAGAAAGAAGAAGGTGGGGGTTTCATTTAAGGGCAAAATAGACAAATTGCAGGGAAGTGTGCTAGTCCTATGCAAAAAAAAATGAGGTGTGCTCTAAGTTAAAAAAAGGCTTTAAAAAGTGCCAATCTGCCAAATTTCTCCAAGAACTTGCGGCCTAATAGCTATATCGATTTCAGATGTAGGACCTACTATTCTGTACATTAGTTCCAATTTTTTTATGATTAATACACAAGAAACTCTCACCAATTATTCCAGGTTTTGAACAATGGGTGGGCTGAAGGTGAATGCAAAGGGCAAGCAGGCTGGTTTCCCCATGGGTGTATAGAGAGACGTGAACGCGTTTTAGCGAGCAAGGTGGCTGAAGTCTTTTAGCTATTTCCAGGTACATGCAAGCCTAGTATGTATGTCGTGGCTGAATAGCTATCTTCGCATACATGCAATCTAGTTCTGTTTGTTTGTAGTTTTCGCTATGTCGTGAATGCACAATTGGTGCAACTTTACATTTCGGCTAATCATCTAATACGTTCAATATAATCTTCTTGTTTTAGCTCTATCTCTGTCAACATTACTGATCAAGTAAATCATGTAATTTTTCCAATGGCGCAATAACTATTTCATGCTACCTATGATTATCCAAAATTATTAGCAGTTTTTTTCTTGGTTTCATAAGAATTCCGTAGGCAAGCAAGGAGGGATATGGACATGAGACAAGCTTAGTTTTCAGTCGATGAAGTGGTAGACTTCCTGGAATGAAAGTTTGTCAGGAGACCTGATCAATAAATGTATTATCTCCTTATCGAAAATATTATCTCGTTTAATGAGAATTTATGATCAAATTTTGTAAAGTTTGACTAACAAAAGTTAAAATGTGACAATCTTTTATGGAAGGAGGGAGTAATTGATATTGTTAAAGGAGTCTATATTTTTTCTTTATCTAAAATTGTGTCCAAAATTTTAGTGTTTGTATATATGATTCTCATAAATTCAAAATTTGTATTACTCCCTCCTTTCCATTTTATTTTTCCACTTTTTATTTTTTGGGTCAAAGTTTAAAAAAAATTGACCATTAATTTCTAATACCAGATAAAATATAATATAGTCAAATCGGATATTGTTAGATTCGTTTCAATATAAATTTTTGAAATATCAATTTTTTATCATTTTCTTTTATAATTTTCACATGTATAGAATTGGAAATATTTACGTTTTAAGTCGTGTCTCAAAGACTGTGTAAAGTCAAATTGGAAAAATAAAATGGGAAGGAGGAAGTATAATTTAGTACTTATTTTTGTACTTCACTACACAAGAATAGACAACATATACTAAATTATACTCCCTCCGTCCCTAAAAAATTGTCACATTTTGATTTTTGTTAGTCAAACATTACAAAATTTGATCGTGAATTCCCATTAAACAATAAGAAATACTCCCTCCGTCCCTAAAAGATTGTTACATTTTGACTTTTGGTGGTCAACAAAACACGATTTAAAACATAAATATCTATTATTCTATATTCGAAAAAATTATAAAAAGTTAATATTTCAAAAATATATATTGAGACGAATCTAACAAGGTCCCACAAGACTATATTATTTCTTATCGTTTAATGGGAATTCATGATCAAATTTTGTAATGTTTGACTAACAAAAGTCAAAATGTGACAATCTTTTAGGGACGGAGGGAGTAATATAGTCTTGTGGGACCTTGTTAGATTCGTCTCAATATATATTTTTGAAATATTAATTTTTTATAATATTTTTGCATGTAAATTAATAGTTATTTATATTTTAAATCGTGTTTTGTTGATCACCAAAAGTCAAAATGTGACAATCTTTTAGAGACGGAGGGAGTATAATTATATACTTTAAAGCATGCATCAAAATTCATAATGAAGCAATCTTTTTAAGATCTTGGGATTATATACAACTATACAAGTCGTGTTCGAGGCCGGCAACCCATAATCAAAATCCAGACTAGTATTGGTCAACGAGATTGTACTTCGTTCACGTTATAAGTTGATGCCGTATGATGCAATTATCCTAATATATAATCGTAGATGGTCCATGCTCTTAGAAATTAATTATACTCCCCGTCCCTAAGAGATTGTCATATTTTGACTTTTAGTGGTCAATAAAACACAATTTAAAACATAAATATCTATTATTCTACATGTGAAAAGATTATACAAAGTTAATATTTCAAAAATATATATTGAGACGAATCTAACAAGGTCCCACAAGACTATATTATTTCTTATCGTTTAATGAAAATTTATGATCAAATTTTATAATATCTGACTTACAAAAGTCAAAATGTGATAATTTTTAAGGACGGAGGTAGTAATATATAATAATCCATAATTGAGAGCACATAAAAAGGGAGTATATAATTATATATTACTAGAAGAAGTTAGAAGCAGCTACAAGTTTGATCGACTAAATAATTGCAATTAAATAGTAAAGCAGCCCAACGTTGTATATATCATGCATGACATATACAACACTCAATATGTCATGTATGACTGCATATCCTCTTTAATTTCCCTATGTTTATTGTGACTCATCAGGTCTATTAAGATAAGATTTTGTTATCATAGATCTCTAAACTATGTCAAGATAAACCGCCTTTACTTATTTCTTTAAGTACTAATACTTCAAATAGTTGTTGATAATATATAAATTCTAAATTTTTTCTTTTCTAAGAAACGAGAAGACTATGGCCAAGTCTAAATTGAGTCGAGCCTCGAGATGACTTTCAAGTTAGTCAGCTCGACTAATTGACTTGGCAAGTTAGTTACGACACTCATAATTCCTTCATTATGGCAATTTGGAATAATTCCTAGAGGTGCGATCATACCAGTTTTTGTCCCGCCCCCACCCCCAGAACAACAAAAGCCCAATCCGCAAGAATCAGTTTTTTCACAAGGAAAGACTGCAACGGATCGAATAGGTTAGATAACCGCTTTCGGTTTGTTTGTTACGGGCTTTCGCTATTGAGCCGTTTTTGGCAGTTTTTTACACTGATTTTTTGAATTTTTATTTTGTGTTTTATAATTTTAACCGTCAAGTTTGAAGAATGACTTATTACTATGCAACTACTCCAAAAAAAAAAAAGATACTAAAGTATTACTTCCTCTGTTTTTTCTAAGCTATTGTTTTGACTTTTCACGGTCAAAAGACAAAAGACACGACTTAAAATGAAAATATCTCTAATTCAACACATGTAAAAGTTATAAAAAGTTGATATTTCAAAAATATAGAGTGACACGAATTTAACAAGATCCAACATGATTATTATTTCTTATCGATTAATAAAAATTAATGGACAAAGTTTTCAAAGTTTGACTATACGGATTCTAAACAATAGATTAAAAAAAAGAGGGAGTAATTAGTAAGGTAGAAAAATCTATTGCTCACAAAACTACTTGACAGAAAGAGTAACAAAATGAACAAATTAGTTAGCTTTAAGCTATGCCGACCATTACCATATTTAGTGTTTATGTGCCGATTGTGATATCCTTATCTATTTATGTAACTACAATCATCTTCTTCCTTTGACCCTTTCTACAAATGTCCAACAACATGTCTTATTCCATGGCTAGTCCAAAAGTATGAGGGAAAATTACGAAATTTGCCTTTTAATTTTTCAAATTCAAACGGAGTAGTAGTTCTCTCTTGTAACATCATAACAAAATTGACCTATGAAGTTTCCGTTCCCACCATTCAATATTCCAAACTCCAAATAATTATTATTTGTTTCCTTATTTACAAACACGAGTTTAACATACACATGTTCATTACAAATGAACCTTAGTGGCCTAGACCAACATACAATATCAAAACTCTAGACTACTTATTTATTACATAGCTACTTAATTGAGGAAAATCGGCACACTCTTTTGTTTTTTTCCTTTTTTTCGGGGATCTTGATGATTGTACCATTGTACTAGTAACAAGTACTACCATAAATTCCTAGGCCTCTTGAAGCTATTATTAGAAGGTGGACATATTTGTGGGACAGCAAAAGAATTGTCATCAATCCATTTTCTGCTAGATTTGAGAGTTGGGGCATGTTTTGAATCCTTGAAATTGATTTGGGCACCAAATGCAATATCTGATGATGTTGTGTATGGTTGGATGAGAGTATTATTATCAGGAAATAATGGAGTTGGTGCTGGTGTCACTTGAGGCACCCAAAGACCTGTACTATCTGTTGATAAAGATTGCTCATTTCTTGAATAATCGATGTCCCAAAATGGTTCAACTGCCATCTCACCCTCAACGTTCTGAAATCATAATCAATTTAAGAAATTAGACCACGACAGCAGAAGAAGGCGAACTAATTGGATCTTAAGGAGATCGAGTTGAAAACGATAATTACATTTAGCTTAATATATTTGGATCTTTTTGTATTTAATTGGATCTACTCTAGATGACAAAGAAAACATGGAGCTAATACTCTCATACAGTAATAGTTTGAAGTGCAAACCTTAGAGAAACCATTTGCAGAAGAGAGATCGAAGAAATCCTCAACATGCCAGCCTGGCAGTGTTTCTATAAGATACTCTGATATACTACTGGTTGATCCACTCATTAATTCACCTTCAACTTGTACTGGTGTTGATGTCTTCGCAGTTGGCTGTGTAAAACAATTTGTGGGTGTTTGTGAGACAGGTTTCTTGATTGTGTTTTGAGGCTTGAAACTAGGAACATCATAGGAAACATTCTTTGACTGGAATGCAGCAGAGGATGATGTTGGAGGTAGAGATGAAGCAGAATAGAGAGATGAAGATGCAGACAGCTTGATCCCAGTTAGCAGAAACCTGTTATGTTTTTGGGTATGTTGGTTTACTTTGTGAATTGATTCATCACAATCTTTGCATAGGATCGCTCTGTCTTGTTGACAGAATAATAAAGCTCTCTTTTCCTGCAAAAAAAAATCAAGAAAGTTGAGTGATTCAAACTTCAGGAACTAAGTCTCGACTTTTGTTCGAAATCAAGTCTATGTTACCTGGCAAATATCACAGAGGGGGATTTCTTTGTTTGATGGTTGAATGAGCGAGAACCGGTGGTGCTTTCCGGCAAGCTTGTTAGCATGGTGGACACGGTGGTCGCAGGAGGGGCAAAGGGCAGCCTCATCGGCAACACAGAACATGGTTGCTTCATCTTTATTGCAGACATCACACTGGATCTTCATTTGATAATGAGAAATGAGTTCTCCAAGAAGATGGAAGATATTAATAGAGGTTTGAAAAGGGGAGATAAGTGAAGAATTGAAGAAAGAGAGGAAGTAGTTATGGGTGTTGGAAAATGGAATGATATGGCCTATGGGATGGTGGGAGGAAACTATGAAATTATTTATTGATGCTTTGCTATAATTGGGAGGATAAATCTAAAATATTATTTCTATTAATAGTGGTGGGAAGAGTACAAATTAGTGAAGTGACATGGGGTTCATTGAATTTTGGTGCATGTGAATTGTGATACTGAGGGATTTGGGTACACATGAGAGGTTTTTTACTATTCCAAATTACCAACATTTTGTTTGAAAAGTTAGAATCATTCACCTTTAAGGGTATCGTTGTTCCTTGTTTTGAAATATATGAGGTGGTAAATCACGGAATATGCCTCAGATTGTCATGGGAATTGAATTTGCCAGCTTACCATTCTAACACGAGATTATATCCCTTGCAGACTCAAACTCACACGGCGCGAAGAGACTAGACTGTCATCATAATATGAAAGTTCTTTATTAACCGAGCTATATCGAGACACCAACATTTTGTTTGAAGAATGGAAGTGGTCCTCAGTAACAATTCAAATCAAGAACACTGTAATTAGATTTTGAATCTGAGCTGAATATATGGATGCACTTTATAGCAAGCAAGTTGATGAAGTATCTGGACATGTGGTAAGGTTACATGATTATACAACTTTAAATATCTAGTTGTGTGTGGTCTTGCAATTAATGGTAGCCTTGGCTTAACTGACTAAGTGTTGTATATAATTAATTATTAGTATAGTTTAATTCACTTTGTGTGTGATAGTGTGAGTTAATTCCCGTGAGTAGTTGCAGTAATAAAAGTCGTTATCATCACTCTGGGAAATGGAAGAGGTGAGCAAAGATAGATGGGAATTGGGATGATGGTTGATGGGTGGTTGTGTCAGTGAGTTTATGGGCAACCCATTACTTCTGCCTCCCTTCCCATATCCAGCCTGGAGCTCTGGTTCTTATTCTCTACTTATCATATGCTAAATTATACTCCCTCCTTTTATTTTATATGACGTTTTACAATTTTAATATATTTTTTATAATCTTAATGTATTTTTTGTTTAATTTTTTTATTCAAATTATCAACTAACAAATAATATTATGTTATGATAATCAATTGACATTTTATATTTCAATGTACTTTTGTTATTACTTTTTTATTAATCTATATGAAAATATCTAGAAAGTCATATAAAAAAACGGAAATGGTAGTAAACTAGTAATATAATATTCATTTACTATATTTTATATATGTAATCATTAAAGTGAAGATGTAATAAAGAATTAGTATTATTCAGTATTGACATTTATTAACCTTAATTATTACCCTGATGTGTGCTACTTTCTTCTCACAATCAGCATATATATATTATTCGAGATTTTTACAAATAAACTAACATGGTTGAATATTTTTTTAGAAATCTATCTATATTTTCTCTCTTAAGTTCCTTTTTGGTTACATTTAGTTTCATTCATCGGAAGCAACCAATAGAGGATAATGTAGTATAAATGTATAATAAACCCTACATTCAATAGATTTATACTAAGAAAACTAAAATTTGGAAATAATATATTTATGTCAATTGTATTATGGTTGATGTAACTCTTCCAAGTTGAATGACTCACTCCCATTATATTAAATTTGTACCTACCTCCTCTCATATATTAAACAATTGCTAAATATAATAATAATGATTAACTAAATATTTCTGGCCAACACTTGTGGCCTCATAATGCACTACATTTAGAACCTTTTTGGGTGTCCAGGGTCCCTCTCCCTCGTATCACTTTTTATTTGCTAAATAAAGATAATAATAAAGGACAATTGATAATTGCTTGAATTTAATTTGCATTATTCCGTCCTCTATTTTAGGGTAATAGAATAGCATTTAGTAGTTAAGAATACTTTAGAAGTATCTCGATTAAATCAGGACATGTGCCACTTGTTTGCCGGATGGTAGACATGTTACATTTTTTTAAGCCTCCCTCTTACGGTAGGAATGTTAAAAGCTTCATTATCTTATCATTTTAATTTTTTTATTTTACCATTTTCTCATTACCTATCGTCAATTAACCATTTTTAACAGTACAACTGATTTGAGCCAATCGAATAGTCTAGTGAAAAATTTTTTTGTTAGTGATCTGAAGATCTCGAATTTGAAACTCACGTCATCGCTAATTTACAAACAAATGAAAAACAGTACAAGTAATCAATTTCTCCAAACTACTTTTTTCAGAATTTATTCCTAATAACATTCAGCAATGTATATATGTTTTCGATCATTTTGCTAAAATTTGTCTATTAGTATAGAGTAAAAGTCAAGGATCATCATTTATGTTTTACCCAGAACCCTTTTCGTTCACTAATGTTTTAAATATCCTCATTCGCTCATCCATGTTTTAAAAGTCTCTATTTATTCACTTTGTCGTTTTTATTCCTCCATTATTACGTCACATGAAATGCACGTGATTTCATCCGAGGGTCAATTTTTGTATTCTTTTTTAATTTATACAAATTAAGAAATTTCATATTTACCTCTACAAGAATCATGTAATTAGCATATGGTTAAGTTAATGACGATATTAAAGATGAAATATATGGTTGTACTGAAAGATTCACTTTTTTATTTATGAGTGAACAAATTGAGACATTTAAAATATGAGTGAGCGAAAGAGGTTTACGTCCATGCATTTTAGTACGTAATATATTGTAAACGTTTTGATTTGTTCAGAATTTGTTAGAATGAATTCCTTGATTGTACATGCATGCATGGTTTTTTATTCAAACTTATACATTACAATTAGATAATTGTAAGAATTGATAGGAAGAAAACAATGGGTAGGGATAATTTGCTGCGTAGCTTAAAGAAGAGGACAAATATTGCATTTGATCATGTGAAGATAAAAGTATAGCAGTATGAGATGTTGAGATGTGAATCGCCATAACAGAATCCTCCGTGTTTTCTCAATCGAGATTTTCATGGTGGGTTCTTTGCATCTGCACCAATCAATCTTTGCCAACAAAGCGAAGACTGCCAACAAAGAAAAACAAACGTGCCTAATTATATGGAGGTCGAGAGGAACCTAGCTGGGGATAGCTCTAAATTATTTATTGGGAGGGGGGAGGGGGTGTTCACTGTCTTGTTGGAAATGGTTGAAGGTAAAGCCAATCGAATAAACTAGTGTAAAAAGTTATTTCTAGTAATCAGAAGGTTATGGGTTTGATATTCACCTCATCACTGAATTACAAAAAAAAAAAATTATTTCCCAAATCAAAGTTCATATCTCCAAATCCTTGAACCAACTAAACTGCACAAGATATCATTATACTATCAATCATAAACTAACAAAGGCTTAGTTAGGTGATTACTTTTCAGTATTAGATCTATATTTTGATTAAATCCACGAAAGTTGTGGAGATTTTCTGATGATTTGGTGGATTCACATGAATCATGATGAGGTATTTTATATAATAACAATTAAAATGAGGACTTAAACTTCCAAATTATGTGGATGAAAATTGAAATAAGATGCGCAAAGTCGTGGTTGATTCGATTGGGTTTTAAAATAATAAAGCATGTCTAAAGCTAATACTTGACGTTTAGTGCAAAAAGGCATTTGGAATCTCAATACATACACACTTATGGCTCATACATTCTTGGTCAAATTTGATGAGCGTCGTGTAAAATCAGTGTGTTGTTTGCTTCAATATGTCTTCTTCAATTGTCGACTTGACTAGAAATTTAAGGGGGTACAAAACTCAGCTACTTAACCCAATTCTATATCGAATTAGGCTAAAGTTCGACTAATGACTCTGTATCTCCGTTCATATCTGTCATAACTGGTCACAAAATATTACTCGTAATAATAAAGTCCATTTATCCTTGCAATGACAAGGTCCAATTTAGAGGGGAAAAACTACATTTGCTTCTTCTTGTAAGAAAATTTTAGAAAAAATAAATAAATAAAGACAACATGTCTTTCATATAATTATCGAAGCCTACTTTTGCTCATCTCTACTTCCCTAACCCTACCTAAGAAAGATGTAACATCTATATCAAAAATAAAACAGATTTTTCAGTGGTCCTGTATTATCTAAACTAGGTTCCTACTCTTTACATTTTACATTGAGAGACTATATACTCTACAGACAAGACTCTAGGAAGTGCTTCAAAAATGTTGCGATATCTGGAGCTTTCCGCTCTCATTCGAGGGCTAAAGGTTCTTGCTTCGGAACTGTTCTTCCACTCTGAATTTCCTCGACGTATCGTTTTACGCGCGCAGGATTTATCTCGAACAACAATGCAGCATTCCTAATCTGGGAAATCCACAATAATATTAGACTACATTAATGATGTAGCTTACTCGGTTAACTAAAAATAATAGCCATATTGTGGAATGAAACAGCTACAAATGAGAGATCAGAAAAGTTGAAATAGCAGGAGTTGCACCAAATACATGAACAAGAAGAGGTTCATCAGGTAGATAGATGGCCAAATTAAAGATACTCTACAATATATATAGAAATAACGAGTAGACTGGTGCCTTAACCATAAAATAAGCATTAAGAATAGCAGTCACGCCCAAATACGACTACAACCAGATTAGGCATGTATTAATAACACAAAGCCAATTGAAGGACAAACATACTTGTCACCTGAAATCAGCAACTATAGAAATCTGGTAAATTCTCAATAAAAATCCATATGGCAAATACCTCAATTAAGCAACTAGAAGTTAGGTATCGACTCTCTTTGGGTGCCACTTCTTTACCATTAACATACATTGCCACCTTACCGAGGTTCTTCAAAGAGAACGCTCCGTCATCGTTCACCTTTATAATTGCCTGCCCAACGAAACAGTCAAATAAGTTTCAACAAAGAAGCAGATGAAAAGTCAAACCTCACTACCTCAATACACAAAAGCATATAAACCACAGACCAGTGTAGTATATCAATCGCGAAAGAAGAAATACAGTATGCAATATAAATCAGTTATAGTAGCCTTATCTTTATCACAACAGCAAATATGAAAACTTCCATGGTTAATAAAAATGTCCTAATAAAATGCTAATGAATGAAATTAAATACACAAAAAAGAATGACACCAGGACCTCCTAGTAGAAAAGCTTAAAAAGTATCACATACTTGTCGACGTGACACTCTATTTTTACACCGTTCAGTGCTCAAGTCAATGTCCACTTGAGTATCTTCAGCAGTCCTCCCAATAAGTACCTATAGATATTTGACACTTTTGTTATTATTAGAAGGCATCCATTTATAATATTCATGAGGATGATATTGACCTATTGGTATCATGTGAGTTCAAAAAATTATCTAGTGCTATAAATCAACCTCAATAAAAATCTTTTGACAGCTTCAAAGTGGTGAACTAATGGCGTCTGCCATTATAGAACTACAACGGAAGGGAATTAGAAAGGTAAACCTGGTTCCTTTTCATTTTAAAAGAAACTCTTTATGCGTGTTAGCATAATAGTGCCAGAAGAGTGTGAAGATGGTATGATTTTAAATAACGTCAAACCGTAAAGCCTGCAAGGCTAATATCTGGTCCCAGTTTGGATAAGACAACGAGTCCTTCCTGGTAGCCTAATCTCTAATCCCACAATTTAAACATGTCTGCTGAGTGCTGACATATACATATAAACATTAATACCCCACTGTAATTAGAAACCCTAGGCTATCAACATATTGGTATGTCTTCACTATATAAGCAATAAGACTACTATCAAGTAAGGATTTTATTAAAATATACATGAGCTACAGGATCTTTTGAGGTCCAAATATAATAACTTTACTGGATTTGACTTGTGATTCTAATTCAGATACTAATACAAAAGATTGGGATGGGCAGTCAACTTTCTCAACTGTATTACCAGAAAATTATTCCTTCTTTTGCTCTCACATAAGTTCAAACTATCTGGAAAATATAATGGTTCAAGACTCAGAGTACTACAGCACAAGCCACCTTTCATTTTGTAAAAAATCCAATTGTATACTCCTGAGAACAAATTTCTAACACATAACTCATATGATACCAAAAAAAGAATCTCCAAGAGTCCAAGTGATAAACATACTTCAGGTTTCTTTATGAGATGCCTCGAATGATGTCCGTACAAAACAGCAAAGGCACCATAGAACTGCATCATCCTATGTGAGGAAGCACGAGCTGCTTGCTCTAACCTTAGCATTATCCTTATGAGCTTCTCATTCGGGTGTCTTGATGCTGCAAATGATGATTACAGAAGTTTCTTAAAGAATACAGAAATAAGCTCAAAGATAATGTAGCACTTGGTGGAGCTCACAAGCCCAATCTCATGGACATTAAATAAATGAGATGTACCTGTCTCACTATGATCACTGTCCTCGTCGTTAGGGCTTAAGTCCATATCTAGGATCTACAAAAGTTATGTATATAGGAAGTGTTAAGTATAAACTAGAATAAAACCACGAATTAAAGAAAATGAGAAGTCATTTACCATTGCTTCAACATCAGAAAAGTACGGCACATCATCCTCATCATTACATCCTCCACTACTCACGAATTCAGAATCCTTCTCTAATTCTAGTGCTATCTGTTCTGACGCATCCAACTCATGTGAAAATACTTCGTTACAGAACTCAGCTGCATTCTCTTTTTTTATTTTACTAGCATCAATGATGTTGCTAGAGCCAAGAATTTGATTGTCACTTATGATCTGACTCTTGAGAGAAGAGCCTTCAGGACAATCATTCTGATGCCCGGACTGGTTCATACATATGACCTTTCTGTTGATACTAAGACCTTTGGAGTTATTTTCATTCTCATTTGTGCACCTAAGCTGGTTGATTTGGTTATTTGCAGTTACGTTTCTCAGCATATCACTACCTAAATCTATGTGTTTCAACTTATCGTTGTCATCATGAACACTGACTGCATGGTTCAAGCTCATTACTGGAGGCAACAACGAGCTCGCAATGTGGGAAGAAACGTGAGTCTGATTGTCGTCAGTCTCTTCTATTTTCATCATAGGCATTGCTTGATCACTTGTTATATGAGAATTTGGAATTGATGAGCTCATTATCTGGTCCTTTGTGTCAATTTGTTCTCTCTCCTGCATAAGCCCTTGTGTATGAGTAGTCTTATCCTGATCTTGGAACAATGAGCCCATACCAGGAGAAAATGTGTGGGCCCTCTCATTATCTATATGTTCTCTCTTCATCTTTATAGTTACTTCGTTTCTGTACTTTTGAAGAGTAGGGAATGATGACCTTGACCTTTGAGAAGAGAGGTGAGTGTCGTCATTATCACTTTGTTCATTCTTCATCATCAAAAGACCTCCTCGACTAGCCCTCTGGTGAGTTGGGATGTCCATGATTGATGAAGAAATTGGATTACGAGCTTTATCAAATTCCCAATCAGCTAAACACGAGAGAGGAGGTGTTGGCATACATACGGGAAGAAATACATCATCATTGTCCGGAATTACATTGTCAGCAGTGTTTAACTTGCAGCAAATAACTCCATAGCGAAGTTCAGGGTAGTCAGGATTCACAGCAAGTGCAGATGCCAAGACTTTTTCCTTCTCCCGTGGGCTGCAAAATACGCCCCGGCCAAAGCTGCAATGGTTAGAGTTCTTGTCACTGGATTCTCCAAGCACTGCACTACTTGCAAGGTCAGGGTATTCTTCTGTAGGAATTGAGGTCATTGATGAGCAAGTAATTACCCCCTCGTGTTTGTTAGGGTAATCCGCCAGAAGAGTGCTGAAGGCATCAATGTAATATTCATCAATAATCTCAGGAAGATCATCTGGATCAGGGCCTTCCATTATCTGGTTTAATTGAGCAATGATACCCGCAGTTTCGGTTTCAGGGCCTATAGATGGCATTTGTTCAATTAAGTTGGTATTTGGGTGCATACCACTAGACTGTAATGTATCAGGATGATTAACAACATGGGCAGACCTGAATGTATCATTCATGTAACCTTCTTTACCACCATAGTCAACATCAGGCAAAATGGGAGTAGAAATTCCCTCCATTGCATGCAGCTGTCCATAATTCTCAGTTGTAAAATGATCCATTGTAGAAAAAGTATCTCCCTCCAAAGGAAGCAAGGTACCATGACCAGGATCACCTGGATCAAGAGAAAGGCCATCATTAACAAAAATGTTAGGACCACTGGTCCCATCTGGTAAAACGTAATCAGCGAAAGAAGGCTCGTTTTGATTTCCATAATCTGAATGACCGGGCTCAGCAATGAAGTTCATCTCCAAAGCGTCAACAGCTTGGGTAGCATTAAATCTCATTTTACGCATTGTGTAATAGCGTGTGCGTATACTTTCACCTTTTCTCTTTCTCAATAGAGGTTTAGTGTCCTTACTACCATCAGATTTGATTGATTTTGCTGTTGTTTTTAAAGAAGAACATTCATATTCAAACATGAGAGCTGACGACTCCACAGAAACAATAGGATCATACAGAAGGGACTGCCAGCGATATTGCAATTCTTGAACCGTATATCTCTCAGAAAATCTCACTGCACCTTTAGAAAGGGATTCCAAGGTAGCACCTTCCTGAGAAACAAGACAGATATAGAAAATTGAGAAGGGGAGAAAATAGATATTGCACATACAAGTCAACCAAAGATGGATTATATCTAAACACTCCCCCCCCCCCTCTCAGTTCTCCCTCTCAGACAACAATATACTAAAATGGCTAAACCATCAAGTATGAAGTTAAGAATTTCAGAACATAACATATACAACCTCCATTTAATTTTCAATGGTCGAAATTAACAAGGTTTACTACCTTAATTGAGACATGCATCTTTGGTTGAACCAAAAATTGTAAACAATAGATTAGATAACATGACAAGAAGTTGAAGTTTTTTACAGTAGCTAACTTATAAGCTTAACAAGATACTCCGCAAAACATCTACCCTTGATCTCCATTCCAGCTGTTTAAAAATATTTTTACTACTAACTCTACCATGTTCTGGTTTAAACACTAACAAAGCATTTCCTCTTTAATCACAGAGAGTCCACATTTAACAGAGCACACTCATTTACACAACAGAAGCTCAACCATGATTCAACCCGCACAAAATGTCATTTAGGCATCACGGAAAGCAACAACATCATCAAATGAAGTGAAAAAGTAGACATAGTCTCAACTCTCAAGATGTCAAAACAAATCAAATCAATATCCCAATTTAATTAAGCAACGAACAAAAAAGAATTCCAATTCTATTCATTAACATTTAGAAAAATCTAGCCTCCAAACAAACTCCTCTTCACAAAAACACTCAATAAAGAAAAACTCCATATGGAGGAAAAAAAGAATTGATAAAGCCACCAACGTCCACAAATTGGGTAGCAAATTCAAACACAATAATGTGCAAGAACCCCCCCCCCCCCCCCCCCCCCACGAGAATAAGCCACCAAAGTCAACAAAATTGTTCAAATTTCACACTAAAACCATTTAAAATAAACATCATAAAGAAAAGGGTTTTATCTCAAGAGCATTGTTAAGCAAAAAGTCACCAAATTGAACAAAATTGCTCTAAAAACACTCAAAATTCACATTATTAAAAAAACACGAAGCAAGAAAAGGATTTCACCTCAACAGCATTCTTGAGCAAAAGATCATCTGCTGGACACCATTTGGCACCTGGAGCAATAGCTCCCATAGCTCTTTGTGCCCTTCCTCAGTGTTTTCTTCTTTTGATTTATGGACAATTTTTTCTATGTTTCCATATGTACGAGAGTGTTCAGATAACGGCGTCAGAGAAACCTTAAAAAATGATGTTGGTATTTATATGCCTGGGGTTTTGCGGGTAGGGTACTTATATTTGGCGGAAACGCAGTAAGGTTTTTCAAACTTTTAATTAGTCAATATTAACAAAATCTATAATTTTAAAAATAAGTAATGTGTAATAATAAAAATTGTATTCCTATATGTATTAAATAGTAATAGTTTAAATAAGTTTTCAATATATTTGTCATAATATAGAAAGTATTATAAAATGTTAAATGGCATGAAAGATCACTAACGATTCTTTAAAGTCTTCGTTCGGTCATTCTAGTATATATCACTTTGGCTACTTCCGATCACTCAATATTCCACTAGGAGACGCGTCGAACAGCCCATTTTCGAGTTAGATGGGGCTCGTATGTTGCCAATACGGGCCAGGATGGCCCACGAAGGTATTACCCCTATCCGTTTAAGGCCAAGTCTCTGGGGGTTCACGTATTGCGGGAGTCGTGTGGTTAAAAGATACTCCCTTCATCCATTTATCTAACAATCATTTACTTTTGCACAAAGTTTAATGAAATTTCAAAGTTATCTCACAAACTTAATTTTTCCTCCATATTTTTTTACTTAATAAGGTAAAAGGGAAACTCAAAAAGGAATTTCTATTTTGGGATAAATGGTTGTTAGATTTAGGGACAGAGGAAGTAGTATATTTTGTTTACTTTTTGGTGAAAAATATCTTCTAAATTTGTTAGTGTCGTTTTAATACTCCCTCCATCCCATAATGTAGTTCCACTTTGACTTTCACGGTCGTCGAGACACGCTTTAAAATGTAAATATCTTATTCTACAATTATAGGAACCTGACATTATAAAAGTATACATTTAAACGAATCTAACAATATATTACATGACCATATTATTTATAATTGACTAATAAAAATTTATGGTCAAAATTTGACTCCCAAAATAGAAAGTGGAGCTAAATTATGGGAAGGAGGGAATATTAAATTTAGCTATAAAAGATTGATATATTATGATCTAACTATCTACGTTATTCGAGAGTTCAAAAAAATCAAGGGTATAGGAAAAAGTCAATGGTTTAAGCTAACTCATATTTTATATTGGTCCGAGTTAAAAGTTTGCATACATTGTTTCTCACAACAATTTAAAATAACCCTAATCATTAGAAAACACGAGGGTTCTCACAACCAGTGTAAATTGAGGATGTGTTACACAAATTGCCTTTCTCCTTTTGTAATCAAACTCGGTTAAAAAGTTAAGCGGTATTAAATTGAATTGCTCTCATGTAGTCTAGCCAACCAGTTTTCATAAACAATTGGTCTCAATTGTTCCCCAACTTTGCCCATAGATTCAATTTTCACAATCGGTCCTTTTTGAAGCTTACAAGTAGTACCATATAATATATGACATCTTTGAGGGAAACAGGAGACACTCTATGTTTTAGTGATACAAAACTCAATTACTCACACAATATACCATTAGTATTAGAAACACATGAAGCAACAAAATTATATCCTATGATCTTAGAATGTAAAATATTTTAGAAGAACTCTAGTCATAATGTTATTAATGAAGACTCACTTGTTTATATTCTCCACTCACCTAAGACCATCCACAACTGTGGTTTAAGTTGGGGTGCAAGTGGGGATTATCACAAATAGTAGAGATTTAAATTCTTGGGTGCAAGTTTGAGGATCACTTCTATAGTTAGGAATTTATGTATTTATTGTTTGTAATACCATTGTAATCACTTTTCATCGCTAATTTTAAAAAAAAAATCCTATCAACAATTATCAGCCTATGTCGCCTATTTATTAATTAAAAACTTAAAATCTAAAATGTTTTATATACAAAAAGAAGCAACTACAAAACTTAAATATATACAAATTACTCCCAATAATTCTCTCACCTTATGAGGTCATAAATAGCATTACCGAGTATTATAAATTTATAGGCTTATTTTCATTTTGGATCCTGAACTATGATGAAAATTTTATTGGACCCTAATACTATCATAAGCCTCATATTGGACCCTATACTATGGTTTGTCTCATTTTACCCCTAAAACGCCAAACATGATGTAATTTTGTTTTAAAATAAGAGCAAAATCGAAATAACACATATATTAAACTTTTGGGCACAATTCACAAATAATAAAACTTATTAAATTAAAAATAAATCCCAGACTTATTTTCATTTTGGACCCTGAACTATCATGAAAGTTTCAAATTGAACCCTAATACTATTCATTAGTTATTTTTAAAAACGCCTCAAAAGTTTGATATATGTGATAATCCGTATTTGCGCTTCTTTTAAAACGAAA
Organism: Echium plantagineum; assembly: GCA_003412495.2. NCBI lineage: Eukaryota > Viridiplantae > Streptophyta > Magnoliopsida > Boraginales > Boraginaceae > Echium > Echium plantagineum. The sequence continues at coordinate 9,505,042 of CM016563.1, read as the reverse complement.
TTCAATCTAAAATGGGCATTTGAGGGGGCAAAATGAGACAAAACATAGTATAGGGGGCAATTTGAGGCTTATGATAGTATCAGGGTCCAATTTAAAACTTACGTGATAGTTCAGGGTCAAAATAAAAATAAGCCAAATTTATAACACATACATAGACATATTTAACAATATAACAAACTACATGAAGTGCCATAAGTAGTTATTTAATTGTTACACACCACACATTACATTTTCTTACGAAATATAGAAGGAATATGCTTATTAGTCATATTCAAGGCAGCTTGGCACTTAGCAGGGTAGCTATTACTTCATATATGGGGCTACTCTAGCAAAGTAAAGGTGAGGTCCGATCCTGCTCCGCTGTGAAGTGTATTATTCTGGTGGTGATGGTGGTGGTTTGGGAAGCGCAATGCTAAAATGCGCGGCCCAGGTACGATTCCTCCATGTGCGAACCCAAGAATTGAATTGTAGTCTCCTTCGTTCTCAACTAAGCCAAAATGAGGATCTTCTTTTGTTGTTTCCTGTTAATTAATGGCACATAAATTTTAGTAGGACCATAATTTTTTAGTTTCTGCCATATAATACAATCGTAAGTGTTTATTGTTATTGTGCATGCAAGTATATAGTGTAATGTGGTATAATAAGCAATAATTGTAAGTACTTACATATTCAAGCACAAGATTCCTGTGTATTTCTTCAACATTTCTGACCTACAATAAGAACACAAAATGAGTTAATCGAATAGCCTACTGGAAAAGGCTATTGTTAGTAATCAGAAACTCCTTAATTCGAGACTCACCTCATCGCTGATTACTGAAGAAAAAGGAATAAGAGCTCAGAAATATTGCAGATTTCATATTTGCATAGTAACGCAATGCATACATATCAATGGTAACACTTGAGAGAATGGAAATGCAAATGTAAGAAGTTATACCTTTTTCTTGCGAGTCTCTATTTGACTACCAAGCACCTTAAACTGTCCACAGAAAATACATTACCAAATTAAATTAAGCAATTAAGTAAAATTGAGTTGAAGATAGATCTACGTTTATACTATGGAATAAAATATGTTTCATCAATTTTGATCTTTTATTTTGTGAATTAGCGATGAGGTGAGTTTCGAACTCAGACCTTCTAGTCACTAGCAAGAACCTTTTTCCACTAGACTATTCGATTAACTCAAGGAGTACACCTCTTACTTCATGTAATTTACAATTTGATTGACATGTTCAACAAAACGAACTCTACCTTTCATGGTCATTCATACAATTGATGAGACATACAAGTTTTATTATGAACTCTCTAACGGGCGAAGTATGTGAGATTATGATCATAAAGTCATGAATTCGATTTTCACACACTACCAATCATTTTTCTTGCAGCCTATACGGATATAATCTCATTTACCATTAGCCGATGGGTGTAAAATACATATAGTCTATCAAAACTTAGCAAAACACTAATCCAATTCATACTTGTACATTAGCATGTTGCAATTCAAATTCTCAAAAGAACTTAACCATATATATGAGTATAAAGCAAACATTAAAAAAGCATTTTGGTATAAACCCTAGATACAATTGAACCTTTCTTTCACGAATCGTCTTGACAGAATTGTCCATATCGTCGATGAGACCCACAAATTGTTCAAAGGACAAATCTTCCAAACACTCTCCCATCCTCTGCCTGCAAATATAAACACTTCAATTCAAGACCATAATAAAAAAAAACCCTTCCCTAAGTAAGAAGGTCTTAAATTAAATCTACCTTATTTCCTTTCGAAGATTCCTGTTAACCTCCTTAAGCTTCTTTAGCTGTTCTTGCATCCTCTGTTGCTCAACATATATACAATATAGTAGAGATAATACGAATCAAATATGTCTCAACGAGGATTGAACCGGGACCTCTTAGTAGAAGCTCGAGTCGAATACCATTAGGCCTAATAGCCATTGGTAAATCCTCAATTATTAGAATTAAAATAAACATAAAAGAACATATCAAGAACCTCATAGTGTGTGTTCCACAGATCCACATCTACTGTCTTCTGGTAAAGATCAAACAATTGCTTGGTCCTAAAACACACAAATTATATTAGCTAAAAACATAGACAATCAAACAAATAAACAATTTTCCAAGAAAAAAAGAAAAGAAAATTGGAGCTTACGTGACGCTAGGGCTAATATACTCGTGAAGCTTGTTAGTACTCGAAACCATGATGATAGAAACCTTAGCATCGCAAAGAACAGTAAGTTCATGAGCTTTCTTGAACAACCCATTTCTTCTCTTTGAGTAAGTAACTTGTCTGTTTGTTTGGTTCTCAATTCTCCTAATCTGAATCTTCCCACGAGCCATTGTTTTTTTTTTTTTTTCTATATGTTTAATAATTTCCTCTTTGAAGATAAGTATCACAAGTTGGAAGGCTAGTTAGCTAGAAGTACAATAATTGTATTGAGATCTGGTTTGAAGATATTATGGAAGAATTAAAGGAGGAAGGAATTGAAGGACCATTTTGGAGTTGCTAAAAATGGAAAGGGTTGCCGAAATGGTGAAAGGGTGTTGCAGGATATTGAAAAAGGAGTTTAAGAATCAGTCATTTCTTAGTTATCAGTCACCACCAATTTTAAAGTGTTCTGTTTTGTGGGACCTTAATTTACGTGTCGTTGCCTTTACGTATTTTCTTACAATGCCTGCTTCGACCTTTTTTTTTTTTTTTTGATAATGAAGGATGTATGCGTGCTTGGACCTTTGAGTTATGGCATGCTGCTATGGTCTTTACTGTAGTAGAAGATGCTCACCTTTGTAAGGGGATTGTCCACAATTATTGTCATTTGGGAGGTGGGCGGTAAGTGAACGTAAAATGTTTGATTGGGTTCGTGTGATTCGATTCGAAAAAGTTTGGCTTGATGCGTGCATTGATAAATACGAAACCAAACTATAAAATTCAAGGTTCGATGGATCAAGCCAAACAGTTCGATTTAGTTCGGCTCGCATATTAATAATAGAGAATTTTTTCCTATATATACTCGAAAGTCCATATTTCAAAATTCTAAGCTAACTTAAATCATTTCCTGCTCAGTACTCATGATGAGTCATCTCCCTCTCATCCGCCCAAATGTGCAATCGCATCGAACATTTTTGCCAACCAAATTGAACATGTTCGCAAATAGTTCGGTCCGATTCACATATTGCGGACCGAGCGAACGTAGTCACGTACGGTTGTGCGGTTCGCAAATAGTTTAACTCGGTTCGACCTTTGCGGACCTAACTCAAACGTAATTACGTTCAGTAGAGTTCGGTTATTTTACAACTTTATTTGCGATATAATTGTCTGTAAATTACGTCAATCACATTAAGCAAGTTCCGTATAACATATTTCATAAAAAATATGTTAATAAAAAAAATCGAGTTCATAACCATATGTTAATAAACTTAACTATACTCTACTAACTAACTTGACCATCATAATCACAGTAGCTATGAAAGATGCAGATATATGTGAGGCAATGAATTAATCATATAAGGTGACCACCATAATCACATTATATGTACTCTCAATATAATCAATACGTTGTTTAGCAATGAATTAATCATTGTTTAAATTTGATGTTTGAACAATCCACCACCATGCCACTTTACCCCTTTAAGCATGAGGACAATTTAGCTATCCATCTTAGTTCATATTTTTTGGGTTAATTTTAGGAATAGTGAAAACTTTAAGAGAAGGTTTAAGAAGATTCAAGTATTTGGTTCTCCTTAATCTCAGCTTAGCCGCTAAGCTAGATCAAAGTTGGCCCCCCGATTTCGTCCGAATTTCGCCCCTGTCCTTAACCATTAATAGAGACTAGAGTCACCCACTTCCTAACCTTTCGAGTTCATCATATTGTCGTTTAGTATAGAGGATGTCTTAGCACTTTCGTCATATAATTTCGGATAAATGGATGGGGCTTTATTTTTAATTAATAATTGGCCACAAAAAAAAATAATCATACTACTTTAAGTTAATTAAAACGGTCAATATATACAAATAGTATCTAGTATCCAACAATTGAGAATCAAACTTTAAATCAGTTATACTAAAAGATAATTAAAAACAATTGTTGAAAAAGTCTCCGATAATAATATGAGGAAATTTCGTTTAATCGCGGTATATCTACAGTATGCACAAGTGATTTCTGATATTGATTGTGCATATTCAGTCTCTCTTTTGACTGAGATGTTAAATTTTGAAGAAACGCGTATCAAAATAAAAAATTCACACTTAGATATCGCTCGAATATGTAGACTTCATAACATTGATATTAGTCAGATCGAATATGCATTTCAGTTCATCATTTTTATCAAAAATTAATGTCTATCACAAAACAAAAGATAAATTAAATGTACTTTTCACATTAATATGAGAAGCTATATATTTATATACAGATTTTTGACAATTTTAATACTCCCTCCGTTTCTTTTTATTTGATTGTTTGGAGCTTTTTTCTTGTTTCAAAATATTTGATTGTTTACAATTTCAATGCAATTTTTTACAATTTCAATGTCCCTTTTTATAATTCCAATACACTTTTTTACAATCTCAATGTAATTTCACATCTATTAATAAAGTATTTTTTTCCCAAATAATCAAATAAAAAGAAATGAAGGGAGTATAAGAAAAAGGCAGAATGAAACAACGTAAAAGCTGGATGGGATGATGAAATACAGAAAATTAATTGGGAATAACAGCGTTGTTGAATTGAGCATGAGAATAATAAATAATTGAAGTACATAGTGAAATCATGTTTGAATGAGTAGATAGTAGCTAATGAGGCTATATAGGTAGCTGCACATATATGCCAAAGTTACAGAGCATACAACTTCCAATTAATACACATCATGTAATTCTAATCTTGCTCATCACTGCCTCTCGATATCCTCTGTGTCATGTTAATCCTGGTAATCACTAGGCTCTAACCATCTTGCATGTTTATGAGAGATTTTTATATTTACAAATTACAAGTGATTAAGATATAAGTTATAGAAGTAGTTTACTCATTAAGTAGGACATATCATATAATTTATCTTTTTTGTGTATTTAAAGATAAAAATATATAAGTATATGTTAAAGAGTTTATGGGGTTCTACTCTAAAATCAATTGACAATAGAGAGAGTAGCACAAAATCTTATAGTATTCATGTGAATACCTCGGTAATAGTGTAAGTCCGCCCATGACCTGGGAGGACACCAATATTCATTGTGGGTGTGCACCTTAACACTCCCCTCACGTGTAACCTAATTATCGGTTGACTTTTCTTCGCCGGTATTAATTGTCGTAACAACATCGGCTAGGTTACACATGCCTCATTAACTCAGGTCTGGTTCATGATACCATGTTGAGAATATATGGGATTCCACTTTAAAATCAATTGACAATAGAGAAATAGCCCAAAATATCAATATTTGATGTGGGTGTATGTCTTAACAGTTTCATTAGACATCAGTGATGATGAATCTTTAATAGTAACATAGATTAGATGTAATATTCAAATACACGCTTACTATGTATATAATTTGTAGACAATTATAGTTACGACCACTAGTAAGAAAAAAAAATTACATTTCCTTATTCTGACTATGAAACAGATTTATTATTAACAAGTCCATTCCCAACTTAAAGATAAACCGGATTACTTAAACAATTTAAGAGTCTCAAATTTGTAATAAAATCATCATCTGACCAATGGAATAGGGACACAAACAAGAACGGAATCATATGAAATTTAAGAAATAAATTAGAAAGAAAGTACGTACCAAATAATATAGATGGTCACCTAGCCAATATTAAATAGCCAATGGACAGAAGCATAGTCATAGCAAAACTAAACACCCTACATCAGAAGCCTTATTAAAACTTAAGAATAAAAATATTGTAACAAATCTCATCAAATGCTTGATCTTAATAACAACATTAAATTCTTACTATAAAAATTACACTATTTTATTTGAGAGTATTAGAATGTTTATTGAATATGATAGACACAAATTACAAAAGTTTGAAATTGTCATACTCAAGGACTTTAAGCATTTTTCTCTTGAAATACAATGAATGAGCCAATCGAATAATCTATTGAAAAAAATTCTTGCTAGTGACCAAAAGATTCTGGGTTCGAAACTCACCTAACTCTATCGCTAATTTAAAAAAAAATACAATGAATGAGGTCAATTAAACACATATTTATACATATACTATATACAATACTTGTGCATTTACAAGATTTTTTACACCCAATTTACATTTTTATTATTCTACCTAATGTTAGCGAGTCCTTATCACTGTTTTTTAAATAAGACACTATGTTTTAATTGGAGATAATGTCATACTCCCTCCGCTGTTTTATACATGACGTTTGGCCTTTTTTTATTTATTTTTTATATGATATTTTTGGAAATCAATGTAATATTTGGTCAATATATACTTTTTTTTTTTGTAAATTAGCTATAAGGTGAGTTTCGAACCCACGACCTTCTAGTCACTACAAGAGTCTTCTCCACTAGGCTATTCAATTAACTCAATATTTCCTCTTAAACCTCTATCGAATGCATTCGAAGTATAGCAAATACATTTTGAAAAAGAAGAAATTATACGTTCATGTAATTATTGATTAGTGATTAATTAGGGACATATATATAAAATAATATTGTTACTTAATTGACGTGAAAAAGCTAGAATAACATATAAAAAAAACAGAGGGAGTATATTTTGTTTTGTTATGTGTTTTTATATTTATTTCTAAAGATAATCAGTTCACTGTTCACATGTCCTAATTTCAAGAAGTTTCAACAAATTATCAAAATGTATGACACAGTATTATGATACTAATATTTATTCCCAACTAGTTGCCCTAGCCCCTAGTGTAACGCATACATTTAAGAAATTATTTAAAGTCAACTTTGACTAATTGCACAATTTTTTCGAATTAAAAAACAAAATATACAACCCCAAATCTTGGATCCAGCACAGTATCACACAACTCACTACCCCCTCCCTCCTCCCCCCTTCCTTTCTTCGATCCGTTCCCAAAATCCCTAAATTGATTTCCCCAGGGTTTCAATCCCCTCTAAATCCCTTCCCAACTTTCAGTCTCTGCATAAAGTTTCGATTTTTTAAGTATTTGATTTTGAAAAATGCTGACGAAGTTCGAGACGAAGAGTAATCGAGTGAAAGGGTTGAGTTTTCACAGCAAGAGGCCATGGATCTTGGCTTCACTTCACAGTGGCGTGATTCAGCTTTGGGATTACCGAATGGGGACTTTGATTGACCGTTTTGAAGAGCATGATGGCCCTGTTCGTGGCGTTGGCTTTCATTTTTCCCAGCCGCTTTTCGTCTCCGGAGGTTTTATTTGTTTCTGTGTTGGGATTTTGTAAATGTCGTAGTTATGTTGATAATCCAATTTAGTGTCGTAAGGCGTAGTTTGGTCTATTAATGTTTTGTATTGGATTGATGAGATTTTGAGTTGGTTAGTCTGTTAGTGCCTACTAGAGGCGATGTAGATGATAACGGAGATGTTATAGCGATATGGCTGAGCCATTTAGTGGGACAAGACTTAGTTTAGTTAGTTGGGATTTAATTTATTTATGTTTTTGAGATTTTTTATGGAAGTGAGGTTATATTGAAGGGAATGGAGAGCTAGCCTCATTTGGTCTGATTACTTGGGTTCGGTTGGTTTGTGGAGATTTTGAATTGGTTCCTATGATCCACTAGTTTAAGTTGTTTGTATTTTAGATGTTGTATGGGAGATGATCTGATATAGAGATGGATAGTTATGTTGTATCCATAATATGGCCCCATTTAGTGGGATAAAGGCGTAGCTTGCTTTATTGAGCTTTTATATTTGGTTTAATGAGATTTTGACTTACGTACTCTGTTGGTATCTACTTGTTCAATTTGCTTGTACATCCCAAGCTTTCTTATTGAAGATCACCCGACATAGATGAATGGATAGGCTGTAATCATATTGCAACCTCATTTAGTGGGATAAGACTAAGTTTTTTACTTGGTTCATTCACCATTTTATATTGGGGTTGATTAGCCATATTGATTTGCTTACTTTGTTTGTGTATACTATTTCTTCATTAATTCTTTAACACCCGATGAGAAATTGTTGCCATATGTTTGATTGCGATCTGATCTCTGATCAGTTTGTTTAGGTATTGAGCTTTTACATTCGGTTGTCAACTTTTTTGAATATTTTACTTAGTTGGATTTATCTACTAAGACCATCTGTCTCAAAAAGATTTTACAACTCGATTTATTAATGGTCAAAATTAATAAACCTTGTATCCGTAAGTGGCCACATAACTTTGAAGTGGCCACATAACTTTGATGGTTATCAAAGTTGGTAGTAATGTACTTCAGATATACTAACATTTAATATAATTTTCACCCAATATTTTATAGCAATTATAAAAATATTTGAGGTGAAAATTCTGAAACATCGACCATAAGAATTCAAATATGGACAAAATTTTCTTTGATGGAGGGAGTAGTTTTCTTCCTGTAGAAGTGCAGTACCTGAGGAGATATTGTTATGATATGTATGCTTGTGATCAAGTTGATATTGTTGTTGGTATGTGATCATCTTCTAGCCAAATAAAATTTATTATAATTGGGCTTTGAAATTGTTATGGAAACTAGATGTCATTGGTTATTATGTATGTTGTTCGTAATGTAGCGATATACATCGCAACTGAGCCAAACTATACTTTTAAGTAGCAAATTGAGTAATAAGCAACAAGTGTATTTCTTAGGCTACAAATTAGTAAGGATGAAGTTTGCTTATAAAGTCCTCATATTTGGACATCAATGGGAAATTGATGGTGTCGTTGTAATTAGATGTCTCTGGCTATCTGAGGAGGCTGTTTCTGTCTAATGTCACTCTAGCTTTGTTCCTTGTGATGTCTATTGTAGATGCAATTGGATACTGAGTAATAGGTACTTCTCTGTAACTGAAATGAAACAATATTTGATGTGGACATTTTTGTCGAAATAGTTGAATCATATAAGATCAAAATGGGTCTAACGCATATCATTCTAATTCTATAAAGTCAATTGATTTGACCAGGATCTTTAAGAAATTGTTACCTGCGATAAACTGTTTTTTGAACTTTCTCATAACATGATTACTTGAAAGACTGTTTGTTATAGCATGATCCTTATAATGACAGGAGATGATTACAAAATCAAGGTCTGGAATTACAAGTTGCATAGATGCTTGTTTACCCTTCTTGGGCATCTTGACTACATCAGGACAGTTCAGTTTCACAATGAGTCCCCCTGGATTGTTAGTGCAAGTGATGACCAAACAATTCGAGTATGGAATTGGCAGTCCAGAACCTGTATATCTGTCTTGACTGGGCATAACCACTATGTTATGTGTGCCTCTTTCCATCCCAAGGAAGATCTTGTTGTGTCAGCATCTTTGGATCAAACTATTCGAGTCTGGGATATCAGTGCCCTAAAGAAGAAGACTGCTGCCCCTGCTGATGATATCTTGAGATTGAGTCAGATGAACACAGATTTCTTTGGTGGAGTTGATGCTGTTGTCAAGTATGTGTTGGAGGGTCATGATAGAGGGGTTAACTGGGCTTCATTTCACCCAACTCTTCCTTTGATTGTCTCTGGTGCAGATGATCGGCAAATTAAAATTTGGAGAATGAACGGTAAGAACCCCTCCCCTCTTTTGCCCACCAGTGCACAAATACCCTATTCTGGTTATATCATTGTAAGCCCTATATAAAAATGTTCCCCCTATCCAGGTGCTTACTCTAATCCGATGTATAGTCCTTTATACCATCAATGTTAATACATTAAAGACACAATGTTCTTACATTGATTTCTTATCCATACAGATACTAAGGCTTGGGAAGTGGATACCTTAAGAGGACACATGAACAATGTATCGTGTGTCTTCTTCCATCCAAGACAAGATATCATTGTGTCGAATTCAGAAGATAAGAGTATTCGTGTCTGGGATGCTACAAAAAGGAATGGTCTACAGACTTTTAGAAGAGAGAATGATAGATTTTGGATCCTTACTGCTCACCCTGAGATGAATCTGATGGCAGCTGGACATGACAGTGGCATGATAGTGTTCAAACTAGAGAGAGAACGTCCTGCTTTTTCTACAAGCGGTGATTCTTTATTCTATGTTAAAGATCGATTCTTGCGTATCTTCGAGTATTCTACACAAAAAGACAATCAGTTGGTACCAATCCGTAGACCTGGTTCAAACGGTCTGAATCAAGGACCTAAAACTCTATCTTATAGCCCTACGGAGAATGCTGTTCTGATATGCTCTGACATGGATGGTGGATCTTATGAACTCTTTACTGTGCCTAAAGACAGCTATGGTAGAGGTGATACTGTTCAAGAAGCAAGAAGAGGTATCGGAGGGTCTGCTATTTTTATTGCTAGGAATAGATTTGCTGTCCTAGAGAAGAGCAGCAACCATGCCTTGGTCAAGAATTTGAAGAATGAGATTGTCAAGAAAAGTCCTCTCCCTATTGCTACTGATGCCATTTTTTATGCAGGCACTGGTAATGTGCTTTGTAGGGCAGAGGATAGAGTAGTAATCTTTGACCTCCAACAGAGGATTATACTTGGTGATCTTCAGGCTTCATTGGTCAGGTATGTTGTTTGGTCGCATGACATGGAGAGTGTTGCGTTGTTGAGCAAACACTCTATTGTCATAGCTGATAAGAAGCTCGTTCACCGGTGCACTCTTCATGAAACAATCCGTGTAAAGAGTGGATCCTGGGATGACAATGGTGTGTTTATCTATACAACATTGACCCATATTAAGTACTGCCTACCTAATGGGGATAGTGGAATCATCAAAACTTTGGATATCCCGGTCTATATTACTAAGATATATGGAAGCACTATATTTTGCTTGGACCGGGAGGGCAAAAATCGTCCAATAATGATTGATTCTACTGAATACATTTTCAAGCTCTCGTTACTGAGGAAGAGGTATGATCAGGTAATGAGCATGATTAGAAATTCTGAGCTCTGTGGGCAAGCCATGATTGCCTATCTGCAGCAGAAGGGCTTCCCTGAAGTTGCTCTTCATTTTGTTAAGGATGAAAGTACTCGTTTCAACTTGGCTCTCGAAAGTGGAAACATTGACATAGCCCTTGCTTCTGCTAAAGTGATTGATGAAAAAGATCATTGGTATAGACTTGGGGTTGAAGCCCTTCGTCAGGGTAATGCTGGAATCGTTGAATATGCATATCAAAGGACAAAGAACTTTGAGAGACTATCCTTCCTTTACCTGGTGACAGGTAATTTGGATAAACTGTCCAAAATGATGAAAATTGCAGAGGTAAAGAATGATGTTATGGGCCAGTTCCATGATTCCTTGTACCTTGGAGATGTCGAAGAGCGTGTTGCCATTTTGGAAAATGCTGGTCATTTGCCCCTTGCCTATGTCACAGCATCTACCCATGGGCTCCAAGAAGCTGCAGATCGTCTTGCTGAAAAACTTGGAGATAATGTGCCTTCTATTCCTCAGGGAAAAACGGCTTCTCTGGTGATGCCACCTAAACCCGTACTATGTGGTGTAGATTGGCCGTTGTTAACGGTCTCCAAGGGCATGTTCCATGGTGGTCTCGATCATATCGGCAACAATGCACATGAGGGTTATGAAGATGCTGCAGATGCTGACTGGGGTGAGGGTCTTGATATTGTTGATGTGGATAATTTGCAGAATGTCGATATTGGTTTGCCTTTGGAGGAGGAAGAAGTCCTAGAAGAAAATGAAGGTGGGTGGGATCTCGAGGATCTGGATCTGCCACCAGAAACTGATACCCCCAAGACTGACATGAATGCTCGGTCTTCTGTATTTGTTGCACCAACACCTGGTATGCCTGTTAGCCAGATTTGGGTTCAGAAATCCTCATTGGCAGCTGAGCATGCAGCTGCAGGTAATTTTGACACAGCAATGCGATTGTTGAGCCGACAGCTGGGAGTGAAGAATTTTTCTCCTTTGAAATCATTCTTCGTTGATCTTCACATGGGCAGCCACTCTTATTTGCGTGCCTTCTCTTCAGCCCCAGTAATCTCAGTGGCTATTGAAAGGGGTTGGACTGAGTCGGCAAGTCCCAATGTGCGCGCTCCACCTTCCCTGGTGTTTGATTTCTCTCAGCTCGAAGAGAAGCTCAAGGCTGGCTATAAGGCAACAACTGAAGGAAAATTTTCTGAAGCTCTTAGAATATTTCTGAGCATCCTTCATACTATTCCTCTAATAATAGTTGAATCTAGGAGAGAGGTCGATGAAGTGAAAGAACTGATTGTGATTGCGAAAGAATATACCCAGGCTATGCAGATGGAACTCAAGAGGAGGGAAATAAAGGAGGACCCTGTCCGTCAGCAGGAGTTAGCAGCCTACTTTACTCATTGTAACCTCCAGATTCCCCACTTAAGACTTGCACTTTTAAATGCCATGACTGTCTGCTACAAGGCAAAAAATCTTGCTACTGCCGCTCACTTTGCCAGGCGACTCTTGGAGACCAATTCTACTGTTGAGAAGCATAACAAAACAGCTCGTTCAGTCCTTCAAGCTGCAGAGAAGAACATGAAAGATGCTACACAGCTGAATTATGATTTTAGAAATCCTTTTGTAGTTTGTGGGGCCACTTACGTCCCAATTTACAGGGGCCAGAAGGATGTTACTTGCCCATACTGTGGTGCACACTTTGTTCTATCCCAGCAGGGACAAATATGTTCTGTATGCGAGCTTGCCGAGGTTGGCGCAGATGCATCAGGCTTACTCTGCTCACCTACACAAATTAGATAATTTTACTGTTTTGTGGCGTTTCCGCTACCTCATATCGGTGTAATGAGCATCAGCAGCAGGAAGTTGGTTATTATACAGGCGGCAAGTTAGGATGATCGAGGCGTGAAGTGTTCATTTGTGAACTGTATTTTGTTCACAATCAATTTTTCTATCATAATTCCATCTCCTCCTGCTATTTGTTTCATATTTTTAAAAACTATATACAATATGATAGTAAGATATGTAAGATTTCTTACAAGTCTTGGAATATAGTGTGCCTGCTCAGGTAAAGGTGCAATTCGACAGCCCTCTATATATGGAGATTGGTGAGTCTTCTTATAGGTTAAGACGTTAGGTATTTGTTGGTTATATATTCACATCTCAAGCTTATGAAGGGGTTTCATTTTTGTAGTATCATTTATTTCACATAGCTGAGCTAAGGCCTTGCTCAATTTGACTCATTTGGACCTTAAAATTGTCGAAAGAATTTTTTTTTAATTCGATCTAATATATGTCGATTCAATTATAATTTAATTTGAAAAAAAAAAGTATTCTACTCGATTTGATTTGGTCATTTTGCTTGAACAATTTTGACTGTAAACAATTTGCACTTTTCAATTTTTCCTATCAATATTTTATTGGTTATATGTTACATAGGACTTGTCTAATACTTCTATGATACTGACATAGTTTGCAAGCTATTATGTCAATCTAAAATCTATAGTGTACATTCTACAAGCAATGGCCGTGAAATTTTTATTACAAAATACTATCGTACAAATAAATTAGCTAGTAGTAGTTATTTCTTACAAATAACAAATTAATATTGGCGGCCGAAGCTCATTTACTAGACCTTTTTTTTCCAATCGATAAGATTACCATTTGAGAAAATGACCAAATGATAACAACCATGAAGTCAACCTACATCAATGAAACCAAGTAACCAACCACAGTAAGGAAAGACCAGTAAAAAGCAGAAAGACTAAACTAACAAGTCATGTAAAAGGGCTGAACACAGCCAATGTGGTGGAGAAAGGAGCCAACAAGCCGCATTCACTGCACCATGATACCAACGCACTATTTAGTCAACATCTTTAAGCCCTTCATATTGAGTTTTGAAAAAATCGCTGATGTTGTTAGCGATTTCGTTGTTTTGGGCCGGATTCAAGGCCTAATAACCCGATTTTTCAGCAATAATCCTTAATTATACAATGTTCATTATTTAACCTCGATCACCTCCTCATCTCAATCGATCAGTCGACTCCTCATCTCAACGACAACTTGCAAGATTTAATTAGTATGTGGTCTTTTAGTGTTGTACAGTGAAGATTTCGGGGCGAGGGGGGGGTGGAGTTGATCCCCCTTTTTTGCTCGGGTAATCATGTGAGTTGAAGGAGGTTAAAGATGATGAAGAAGGTGATTTTGAATTGATGTTAATAGGATGAGGTTAAATGTTTGAGGCTGAGTAAGGGAGGTGGGTTAAATGGTTGAGGTTGGGTTAGTTATAATTATGTTGAGTTAGTTTTAAGTATGGTTTGACTATTTTGCTCTCCATTAAAAAATTTACAATTTGAAAAATTCTAAAAAAATGTGAAAAATGAATGTTCAGGTGCAATTCTTATGTTTCAGGTGTCTATTTGGTAAAAAAGTTCACCAGATGCTGATTTAGTATATATTGAGAGTTCAGGTGCCTATATGAAAAAGAAACCTTGAACCAATAATTCCTAATTTAAAAATATGCCAAAATGTCACCGGTCATCGAGCGATCGTTATTCCTTAATGCCTTAAAAAAATTTTGAACTACGAATTATATTTACGTAAACAATTAAATATTGGCTAATTTGCTGGATGCCCCCTATACTATTAAGTTGATTTCTATGTGCCCCCTATTCTTTCGGTTGTTTCTCAGATGCCCCCTGAACCCTTTTTTGCAGCTTTAAACAATGAAATGACTATTGTACCCGTATCATTATTATAAAGTATAGGGGGCAATATTAAAATATTTTAGATAATTAAAATTAAACTTCACCCCTTCTTCCTCAACGCACCCCACCCCCACCCCAACCCCTGCTTCATCGTCTCTCCACATCCCTTCTTGCTCAAAATCAGTCAAAATTCGAACTTTCTCAATTCTTCTTTCTCTGCCAACCCCACCCCCCTCCCTACTTATTCCCCCTGACAACCTGATCTAGCCTCTGAACTTACTTCTTGCTCAAAATCAATACAATGAAACCGTATCGCACACTTGAACTAGGAAATTCACCAAAATCGAAGAATCGAGAATTTACTATAAGGGAGTAGCCGAGGACAAATAAATCACCTTGTGCTAACAATTGAAACGAAGAGTGAAACGAGACCGCACATCAACTTGGTTGGCAAGGACACCAAGAAATCTTCTTCTGCAAATTTTGAAGTAAGAACTGCTAAGAAGAAAATAATCGAAAAAATTGATGTAAATAGAGCTACTGCAATAGATATTGAGAAAACCATGAACCATCTTGACTTGAGGAAATAAGGAAGGCCTGTATCGTTATTGTTTCCCCCTGGTACTGTAAATGTTGTTGCAAACACAACAGTGGCAATCAATGTTGCCACAAGCATACATGAGTTTGCTGTATACTTCATCCATTTTTCGCCATCTTTAAGCATGCTCTCATGATTTGCCGTGAATAACTCTCTTGGAGTTTTTTTATCATTATTTTTTGATCCCATGTATGAGGCCGGCATAATCTTTTCCACTCCCTGCAAGAGTCATAATTTCTGGGGGTCTTTTATGATCTTTAAGGTACAAAAAATAGGCTATTCTAATGGCTTAGTTTTGCAGCATTTTTCCAATTTCTTCTTGGTATGTAACAAAACCAGCAAGTAAATATTGAAGGTGACACATTTAATATGTAACAGCACACAAGGTGATTTATTAATCCTCTGCTACAAGTAGTATTAGAACTATATCAGGTTGTCAGGGCGAAGAAGTAGGGAGGGGGTGGGGTGGGCAGAGAAAGAAGAATTGAGAAAGTTCGAATTTTGACTGATTTTGAGCAAGAGGGGATGGGGAGAGACGATGAAGCAGGGGTTAGGGTGGGGTGGGGGTGGGGGTGGGGTGGGGTGTGTTGAGGAAGAAGAGGTGAAGTTTAATTTTAATTATTTAAAATATTTTAATATTGCCCCCTACACTTTATAATAATAATACGGGTACAATAGTCATTTCATTGTTTAAAGCTGCAAAAAAGGGTTCAGGGGGCATCTAAGAAACAACCGAAAGAATAGGGGGCACATAGAAATTAATTTAATAGTATAGGGGGCATCCAGCAAATTAGCCTTAAATATTTAAATGAGTGGAAAAGTCAAATCCATGGAGGCTTGATTGAGTCGACTATCCGATTTGATTAGACTAGATGTCATACTCGATATGAATAAAGCATTATAGAGCCATTGACTTGAAGTATGCTCGGTTAAATGCGTAAATTTACGTACCCAATTATGATGACAGCTGCTAGCTCAGTAATTGTCCATTGATTCAAATAATTGTGGTTACCAAAAGAAAATGAATCCTTTGTTTAATTGTTTCCTGATTTGGTAAATTGATTTGTTAGAAGTTGAAAAAGAAAATAAAGCCATCTACGTCAACTAGCATAATTGCAGGAATGCGTCAGAAAATTAAAAGTAGAGCGTGTTTTACGGTGCAAGCTAAGGACGAATAACCTAAAGCTGACTCTACTATTCATTCATACCTTACAACTCCTGCAAGACGCAACTCTATACCACTTATCTTAATGGATTCTTTATTTTACTATTGTACTAGGTTCATAAGAGTGTTACTTTCCAAATACTCTCTCCATCCCAAATTATTTGTCTAATTTCTATTTTGATAGTCATACTTCAAAGAATTTGACTATGAATTCTCATTATCCGATAAGATATAATATAGTCATATTGGATCTTGTTAGATTCGTCTCAATGTACATTTTTGAAATATCAACTTCTTAAAATTTTTACGCTTGTAGAATTAGAGATATTTGCGTTTGAAATTATGTCTCGTAAACAGTGAAAGTCAAAATGAGACAAATAATTTGAGAAGGAGGGAGTATCTTCCTTGTAAATTTCACTTTTATAAAAAATGTGTTAAGATACCCATCTCATATCGGAAGTTGGTGTCTTCTAGGGTCAATATATAAGATCTTAAGCTACTTTCTTTATGACCAATTGGTTTTAGAGGGGAATCTCATAGACTCGTAACATGGTATTAGAGTGGAACCCGAATTAATGAGGCACGTGTAACCCCGTCGATGTTGTTCAGGCAAGTAATTCCGGCGAGGACAATTCCGCTGACGATTAGGTTACACGTGACGGAGAGTGTTAAGATGCACATCCCATATCGGAAGTCGGTATCCTCCCGATCAATATATAAAATCTTGGACTACTTACTCTGTAACCAATTGGTTTTAGAGTGAACCCCACTCCTAATAAAATGAATCTTGTACTAAAATAATTAACTAAAATGAAAACTTTAATCATCTAATCAACTGAAATACCTCCCACTAGTTATTATGTCCGTATTTTTTATGTAAACTAAAAAGTGTTTGGGATATTAGTGTGATGAATTTAAAAATAAAACGATTTTAATAAAAATGAATTGAGAAAATATTGTAAGGTAGTTGTAGATTGAAAACTGAGAGAGAGATGAAGTTAGTGTAGGACAACAATAGGGTCTGGTGGGTTAAATTTGTGAAGTGTGTTGCAATAACGATGGCGGCGTTGCAGGACAGCGACTTTATTGAGAGAGAGAGAGAGAGAGAGAGAGAGAGAGAGGGGGGGGAATTGAAGTGGACAATTTTATTGAAAGCAGAGACCAAACATCTTTTGCATACTCTAAACTCCTAAACAATTTCTGACCAAAATAAAGCCCATGCTCATACACGACTATATTCCACAACATTATATTTCCTCTCTTTATTTATTTTCACCCAATCTTCTTTTCCATGGAGTATTTATTTTATTTTATTAAATGTTTTGAAAACAGTTGTAAAATAAGGGTAAAATTGGAATATTACAAAATTGGAATGTTTTGAGGGTGCAAAATGAAAATAAGCCTATTTTACAATTGTTTCATCTTTAAGTTGTTTGTATTTTCACCCAATCTTCATTTTGCACCCTCAACTATCGGCGAATTTTTAAATTACACTCTAATACTTTTCTAAGTCTCATTTTGCACCCTATATTTCATTTTTCATTTTGCACCCTTAAATCGATTTTTCAGCCAAATATGATGGAGATTTTGTTTTAAAATAAGGGCAAAATTGGAATATTACATATACTAAACTTTTGGGACATAATTCACAAATAACAAAACTTGTTAAATTAAAAATAAATCTCACCACTTCATCTTCTTCATCAAACCTCCACCCTCTTTATCTTTTTCATCAAACCCTCACCACCACCACTCAAACCTTCTTATTCATGGACACACCTTTTTGTGTTTCACCAAAACTATAATTACTTCCGATGCTACCCGTTTGTCTTTTTTTTGAAGATCATTTTATTTAAATATATTTTGAAGAGTTTCATTTTAACAAATTTTAGGCTTAAATTTTGATAGTCCCATGAACTTTGCTCATCTGGTCAGTTTGCCCTTTAAATTACCCGAACTGATCATTTTGGGAATTTTCGCCATTATTCAGGGGGCAAATTGATGGATTTTAAGTTTAAATGAAGGGCAAAGTAGGGATTTAACATATAAAATATATTTTTGGGTCAGTTTGAATATAAGAAAAATACATGGGGGCTCTTTTAAAAGAAAAAAAAGTTACAATTTTTTAATTTCTTAAATTTAGTTTTTTATTATTTATTTCTAATAATTTAATTTTGATTGTTTTATAAACTTTTATTTGATATTTAGTAATTTAATTTTAATTTTAAATTTCTTCTAATTTTTGTATTACTTTATATATCATTTTCTAATTTTTTATTACTTCCTATATCATAAAACATAAACTGACCCCTAATTTCCTAGTGTATGTTGAATATAGATTTTGCCCTTCATTTTAAGTCAAAAATTTCCAAAATAGAAGTTCTGGGGCAAACTGACCAGATAAGCAAAATTCAGGGGGCAAACTGACCAATTTATTTATAAATGAAATGTGTGATGAAATCTGATTCAGCATAAAATCATTTAACTTCTAAACACACTGTTTGGGTATGTCTATAGTGTTTCCCACTTCTTTTACTAACAGATAGAGATTGGTCATATGATAGTAGGCAGAGGGGGGGAGTTTTAGTATGGATAGTGTATTATCAAGTATCAACATCAAACTTGAGGTTAGACATAGCTTATAGCTATACAACATGTCCAACTTTTTCTCACTAGGGGGAGGAGGAGGTAAAGATGAAGACCACCTCTTCCATAATCATCATCCACAAGAAGAAGATAATAATAATAGTTTATACTTATTCAAGAATGAAGAGATTTACAACAAGGGTTTTGAGCAATGGCAACAATACTATCAACTACAACAACTTAGACCAACACCTCAAGATGAGTTTCCTAGTAATAGTAGTAGTAGAAGGATTATCTCAAGTAGTAGTGGTGATTCATCAAATATTAGAGGGTTTCATTGTGAAGATTGTGGAAATCAAGCAAAGAAAGGTTGTACATATATGAGGTGTAGAACTTGTTGTAAAACTAGAGGGTTTCATTGTGATACTCATGTTAAAAGTACTTGGGTTCCTACTGCCAAAAGGAGAGAAAGACTACAAAATCATTATCCTCCTAAAAGGCCTCGAGAGAATCACGTTAATTTTCCACCAGGAACTACTAATTCTTCTTCTCCTCTTCCTTCTACTCGTTTAACAACTTCCTCATCAGGTAAATATTAAGTCGTATCTTAATTAGTGACTGTGAAAAACAAATGACCCGGTCATTTAAGGATGGTGGGAGTAATTGTTATCGAATATTGTGTAATATCCTAGTTGTAACATGTTTATAAAACATACTGGAGTATCAAATAGTGTTTCATATACTATGAGTTTTTACTAACACCACTAATGTTACTGTTTTTGGGCACTTCTGTAACTTGTAGGGTTAGAAGTAGGAGGGCATTTCCCGGCAGAAGTGAATTCTCCGGCGATGTTCCGCTGCTTGAAAGTGAGCAATGCAGTCGATGATGTGGAGGAGCAATTTGCATATCAGACAGCTGTCAACATAGGAGGCCATGTCTTCAAAGGAATTCTTTACGATCAGGGCCCGGACACCACCCGCTATAGTGGAGGTATTGAAGGATCATCTGGTGGTCATCAGCAACAACCACTTAATTTGATCACCGCCACTACAACCACCAGCACAATGGCGGCTAATGTAGGTGTTGCCGTGCTTGATCCTCGTGTATGCCCTACATCTACTCTTAGTGCTTTCATGGCTGGTACTCAATTCTTCCAACTTCCAAGACCATAGGAAAATGGTAATAAGATCAATTATGGGACATATATCTTATGTTTGTGCTAACAAGATCATGCAATTTCGTCAAGACATCTTGCTCTAGTGGCAAGCATGCTGACACCTCTAGCGGAGGTCTCGGGTTCGAGCCCTCTTGCTAGCAAGGAAGTGGTCAGAGAGAAGAATTTCTCTCACTAGTTTGATGCTAGTCGCCTCTTTCCTTGAATTTACGAGTTTACGAATCGTACTGACATTTGGTGATTGTAATGTATTATTCGTATTAATAAAATCAAAGGGTAACCCCTTTTAAAAAAAAAGAAAGAAAGATCATGCAATTTCGTTTAGTCTTTTGGGAATCTATTGTGTTGAATGTGTTAAGGTGAAAATCTTGGTTGTTTGAGATGAAAGAGAGAGGGAATAGTTCTATTATTGAAATTCATCCTAAATCTTGGTTATTTGGTCATGATTTACTTATTGTCATTTAATTTGTATAAATCAATAGTTTATGGTTAGAATTATGAGGCATTGGTTTTGCAATAAACTGGAATAGTTTGGGGATGTTGTGTTGGTCCAGCTTGTTAAGATGCACATTCATATCGGATATCAATGTCTTATCGAGCCAATATATAATCTTGGCTACTCCCTCTATTGCCAATTGGTTTTAGAGTAGAATTTCATCGACTCTTAACATAGTATCATAAGCCAAGTCCGAGTTAATGAGGCACGTGTAATCCCGCCGATGTTGTTCCGACGAGAAAAATTCTATAGACAATTATATTACACTATTGTTAATTGATTTTAGATTATAACCTATAGACTCTTGACACATCTCAATTGCATTTTTGCATGCCTTATTATGCCAATATAATGGCAGCAAAAACAATCCCCCCGAGGAAAAAGCTCAAGTTGACTTGGTCGATATAGACATCAACAACTCTCCAAAGCTCATGTCCTACTCCACTTTATTGTTTTTTGGTTTTTGTTTCTCAGATGATCCCTAGTCAATACTCTTTCAGTGCGATATCTGTCTACTTTTAAATGTACGCCCATTTTCTGAATGAACGAAGCGGAGTAAGTTAGTAGATACTTTAATTTTGATAATAAGATTTTATGACATAACTCAGTCGTTTAAAGAAGTAGAATGTTAAGTACCTGATCAACTCAGACATATTTCTTAATTGTAGTGATGCGTGCATGTCGTTAATGTGAGACTTTCACATTTTTATAAATTTTGATATACATGGCACTAAGGAAGAAGTATAAATGTGATGATCATATGGTAAAATTAAGAGTATATGTATAAATTGCTAGATCGGTATGGTACAGATGAATATTACAATAAACTTTCCTATCGACTCTATTATTATGTCTCATACAAGTAAGACTACTCTCTCAATACCTCGATCGAGACAATTCATCAATGAAGCATTGCATTATTATTTTTGTCCTCGCCTTCTATTATAGTTTATGCGTGCATTCTTTTCTGATGTCATGATAATGATTAATTATATTAAAATAAATATATATATAGAAACTAATTAATTAACTGGAGGGTGTGTTCTTTGAATACTTGATTTATTGAATGAGAAACATCTAACCTAAATTACGACAAATAACATAAACATTAAAAATTATTTCCTCCATTTATGTATGTTTTTGTGAAGTTATTCAAAGAGATACTCGTATTTTGTATCATTTGACGTATCAACGATGTTTTCAATAAATTGAGACTCGCATATAACATTATATATCACTATTATAGATGTGCTCGGATTTGACACATGAAATTAATTCATACAGATGATCTCATCCTATCGAGACTAAAGGGGTGAATGTAGTTGATCTTCCAACTTAAGTGTGGACGATGTTGTAACCATAGACATGGCCAGGAAATGGCCTGTTTGTACTACGAATGAGTTAGAGGGATGGTGTAGTCATATCACATTATCTCATATAGGAAGGGGTATATGGAATTTTCAGTCTGCTTTTCGAATTGGAGCAGATAAAGTGGTCCAGGTAAATTGTTGATTGGCATGATAATTTCAAACAAGCAATGTAGCAAGCAAGCAATGTAGCAAGCTCACTGATGTGGTTATGTACTTGTCTCATTCACTAGTTCCTTATTGAAGTCCACGTACAGTAAGGTTTCGCAAAACATGAAATTTAATTATAGTTGATATCATTGAGTTTGGAGACATCAACTTATTGCTTTAAATTGAATTTAGCTAGTTCGTTTAAGCCAATTTATCAGAAAAGTATACCACATTCTGTTGTTTGTTTAATTTCTATTTACTAAGATCGGAGTTCCGATGGTTGTTCCACAAATCGTTATTAGTATGACACTTAAACAGCTTATTTGGTTACCGTTCACTTCTTATACTGGTGCACTGGTTCAAAAGCTGATGTCTACCATGTTATGATAGATATGTTCCTGAGTCCTACAGAGAATTTAGGTGAGAATCAGCTCTTCTTTGGTCTCAAAAGTTCCTCCAGGTATTTCTTATTATTCCTGCTATCAACTCATGTGATAGTTAAAACATTTTGGTCAATTTTGGACATTTTTCTTGTTAAATTACAGCTTGCTAATCTTCATGGCGCTTTTGGCAGCACCATTCTTGCTGCAAAAAGAACATGAAGAAGTTAGTGAAGTCTCTTTTCCTCCTCATAGTTGAATATCAGGCGCATTGATATACTTTATTTTTTATTCTTAAATACTGTCTTACTGCACTCTTATTGACAGAGACGTCGAGACCAATCCTATACACCAATTCACCATGGTGAGGCTCTAGATTAAATGGAAACACATAATGATAAGACCAGCCATGAAGTCTTTGATTCCAGCGAAATTTTTGTAATTTTGTTCATCAACTTATTCATACCATCAAGTTTGTACTTGGTGCTGTCTCGATTACAGCATCTTATCTGCGTTTATGGGCTATCAGGTTATATAATCCTTCCTCAAACTTATCTTTGATGATGTGCTGTTCGTTATGGTAACTGAAGGCGAATGCTTTAGAAAGAGCCACCTTGTTTGGTAAAAAGAAACCTAATAACAAGTGCTGCCTGAAACAGTGTAAATTATATTTTACCTGAAGCGTGAATCTTGCATATCTTCTGGAATCGGTTTCTGCACATGTAAGATTTTATGTGAGTGTGGTTGGAAAATGAAAATCAATGATTGTTATAAGCGATCCAACCTTCTCTTAACCTGACAAGGCGGGAGCTTCGCAAGAGGCATTTGGAAATGTTGTATGTTATTAATTTTGCTTTTTTTTGCCTTTCCGATTGGATCTTTTGGTTCCTTGTAGTCTTGCACACTCATTATTGCGTAGCATCTTCTATGATAAAATCTTGCTTCTTGCATGGGGTAAGATTTCTCTAGATCAACCTCCTCTTCTATCTAGTTGCTAGTAATTTATGTGAGTGCTTGGTAGCTGAAGACTCATTGTAAGACATCAGGTACAACAATGTGATTGTACTTATTATCGGCATCATCATCTTTGTAAGTGCCACCCTATGAGTACTGCTTATGTCGGGACTCTCAGTGCCTTCTTCTTGCATTCATTGAGGCTTCATTGGTAGGAATTTCAGAACAGGGATGGCTACAAATTTACCCCTTCTCGTTTGAGCTAAATTTAATCAACCAGGAAGAAGAATGAGCCTTTGATTGCTCATATAATTGTTGTTTCCTTCTATGCCTTAAATGAATAGAGCCATTTGCCACTGGATCTCTGTGCGTACATGCACTTAATAATTCAAACTGGTATCAATTTATCCTTACATCGAAACACCTCATCAGCAAAACTAAAGGCCATCTCATGTTCACCATGTAGAGCTAAACAATTTATCAAAGAGTTCCAAGTCTCTAAGCTCTCTTCCTTAGTCTTAAAGAATGCTCACTGCTTCCCTTAAACTCCCCCACTTTCTATACATATCAACCAAATCATTCAATATAAACGAGTCAATGTGTACCTTATTCTTATATATATACCCATGAATACCTTATTTGTTGAGATGGCTTCATTATACATTCCATATTGCGCACACCCCGCAATAATCAATATCCAACATGGGGTATCTATATCTTCTTTAGGCACTTTATCAAACAAGTCAACAACATTCCCTACATCTCCCATCCTAGTATACCCCGTGATCATCGCATTCAACAATACGACAAGCTTCTTAGTCATTTCATCAAACATCCTCTGAGCTACACCAATATCATACTCCATTAGAATTGCAGAGATTACCTTGCAAGAAAATCAATATAGGCACAATGGGAATATAGGAAAGACACGTGAAGACATCCTCATTATCCAGTTACATATATACTCTCCATTTATTTGATGATGGAGGATGCAATGCATATAACTACACCTTCACAGAAGTAACTACACCTTTAAATACCACTTTCATCCACAAATACTTGCACCCACTTGCACTTCTCCATTAATGCAATAACTCTGAACAAGTACAACAACCAGTTCAAGTTAGAACCTATTAGCATAATAGAGTAGAAGATCCAATGGAAGAAGCTCAATTTGGAAGAAGAAAAACCATCCTGGCCACACACGTCCATCTTCTTCGTCCATGAATTCTCGGAGGATGTCGTTGACAAAACTGTGGCATATTAATTGATTACTTATTGTTTGTGATGAAATGAAATGAACGGTTCACATTACTTATTGTTTGTAAAAATGCATGAACAGGGAAGCAGGTCAGCGGGTTGGTGCGCACGGGGCTCCTGATGGACCGGGTGACCCACAAATGTACAACAAATAAAGCTAAGAGTACAATCAATTTATGCATAAAATACCATGACCATGCTCATTTAATAGACTATTAGCATTATCAATAGTGACATCTAGAAAATAAGTACAAATCACAAATGTTATTACAGAAGAGGCAAATAGCAGTTTACTTGCATAGTTCTCCCTTATATGAGGCCCTAAAAGCATGATAAAGAAGCATGTTTTAGTTTTAATACATATCATCCAATATAAATATATACATCATGTTTCTACTACTGGACTTCCAGAATAGATATTGCCAGATTCTGATTCACTGATCACTCGGATTTAGATCGAGTATGCATTGCAGTCACTGAGGATACCATGGAATCAACTCCACAAATGTTGTTGCCTCTGCAAATCTTATAATATCCTTCTTCTCCCCAGTTTGCTCCCCATGAATTCTTGATGATCCAGTACGCCTTTTCCTTGAACCTAATGGGAGCGTAACCAGCAGAGCCATAACCCACCAAAAGAACCCCATGATCTAAGTAGTTCTTTAAGCATATGTATGGGCATGAAACTCCTCCAATATAGGTCTGCATAAAGGCGGCATTGATAGCAACTGCGGTATGGAACATTAATATCAGTCCCACTACTACATCAGAACAGTGGATCGAAGTATACCAGCAACATCTTGAAAAATATGGAGTTTATATTACCTGCAAGAGGTCCATGCTGCACCAGATTTGCAGCAATTTGATCCTCATCAAGACCAACTACACTGAAGTTAGCTACCTTGGCAGCAATCTTGTTGCTATCAAAATGGCATGTTCCGTCTTTTCCAGTGTAAGGATAGTCTTCCTCTCTCTGAACTCCACCAGATTTCAGAATGTATTCGAACGCATTGTTCATGAGTCCTCCATTACAACCAGCATCACAAGAATTTCTTTCATCCGGATCACACTGCAAAGCCCCAATTTTACATTCATCAGTAGTTCAGTACATTTGAATACCGATAAACAATTTCAATCAGTACATTTTCTATCACTGCTGTCACAACCTTGCAAGTTAATTCTTTTCGCTTGAGTGCAAACTTAATAACCTATTTATTGGCTTTAATCAATTACTGTACTTAGCCACCAACCAATATAAGCACCAACACCTCAGGCTCCTACGGTAGGCACTTCGATTTATACTATGGATGAGGCAGTGCCTCACATCATATCAATGCAAGAGTATTACTGAGGTTACATAGTTTGAATACACTAATTTAACTCTTATTAACTGTTCGTAAATTTCATCTGATTTTGGGGGCTAATATGAGTAATAATTTACATTAATACTCTTCCAATTCTTTGAAAAAAGATGGCAAAAGAATAGAGGTGCAGAGTTACAACATAGCAAAATTATTGAAACAAACAAAATTAAATAAGCAATCTCATAACCATAAGTATACAATTCATAGGTGATCATCTTAATTTGGTTATAAATATACACTTCAGGAAAAAAAATGAATGTAAAAGAGAAAGTCAACGTCGAATATAATCAAACCTCATGGTCGCAATCCACAAGCTGCTGCTCACTAAGGCTGACAAGCTCCCCTGTAGAAAGATAATGAGCTCCTTCCAAAGCTCCAGTAGTACTAAATGACCAGCAAGACCCACATGAACCCTAATCACAAAACCAACAAATTCAAAATCAAAACTTTTTCAACAATCACACAAACAAATAGATATAGAAACACGTAACTTTGATTTAAACACAAAAGCGTGTAAAATAATATTGAACTATAAATTAAAAAGTCAATCACTAATTTTATTTTCTAAGTTCATAAGAAGACGATCCTTTCAGGATAGAGGTTATAATTAACTTTGGATAAGAACATGGAAAAGTAGGTTAGAATATAATTTTTAGTATGACACAAGTACAAATTATTCTATCTAAAAAGTCAACCATCATTTTTTTCAGAACCCATAACTAGACAATATTTTGTGATAGATCGCTTAATCAATTCTGGATCAAAAGATAGTGAAGTATGTTAAAAATACAATAATCGACATATTAAAGAAATCTTGAATATGAATATGAAAAGA
This sequence comes from Echium plantagineum, assembly GCA_003412495.2. Classification (NCBI taxonomy): domain Eukaryota; kingdom Viridiplantae; phylum Streptophyta; class Magnoliopsida; order Boraginales; family Boraginaceae; genus Echium; species Echium plantagineum. Next base: position 9,477,971 of record CM016563.1, on the reverse strand, counting down.
ATCAGCCATCAAAAGTAAGAACTGGACAATCTTTTTGGGACAAAAGTAGTATTTGTGTACCTGATCCTTGACTTCAGTTACAGCACCGTGTTCCCTCCAGTCAAAATCCTCAGGCAGATTATTGGTCGGCAAGATCGGAGCATTATTAGCATCAGCAGGTAGACCAAGTCCCACCTTAGGCTTCTTCTTATGCATCCCTGTGAAACTCTTCCTGAACTCCTTAGGAGTCAAATCAGAGAACTTGGTGATACCATGTTCAGCAGATGGATCAAGAAGCTGGTGCCTCTTAGCTCGGCGCAGGTTGGCCTTAAAAACGTTGAACCTGTGGTCGTGCTCTTGTTGGGTTGCGTATGTTTTCTTGAACCGGGATTTGAAGAGTGTGAAATGGTCTAATTCTGCGTCCAAGGGGACATCCGCCGAGGTGGCTTCTGCGTTTGGGACTACTTGTTCGATGAGGATGTCGGTGTTGGAGGTGGAGGTGGTGGTGGAGAGGAGGATGGAGAGGAGGGGGAGGAGGAGGAGGAGAGGGGAGGGGGCCATTGAAGAGGATTTTTTTAGGTGGGGGTGAAGGAGTGAATGGATTGGGTGATATTGGTTGGGGTTTTATAATTGGAGGAGCTGGTTGGGGCTGAGTTGCTATTACGATTTTACCCATGATATACTTTTTAAGTCTATTTTCACGTACTATTTCGTTTTATAATATTTCATTCGATTTTATTTGCTTGTCATTTTAACATTTTTTATTTATTTTTATCTACTTGAATTTTAACAATTTCGTTACACCTTTTGGTTCAATTTTTCAGTTACTCCCATGCCATTAAATATGTATAAATCATGTTTTTGTTTTGAAATTTGAAATAGTAATGTTTATTTTTATCATAAATGAAGATATATAATCTATTTATTATTATATCAAAGTCTAAAATAATAAGTAAATTTAGACGAGAAAAATGTTATACATACAATATTTTGAATAAATTATTGGTAGTTTCTAATCATGTTGTAGTAAAACATAAAAACTAATCATGTACATGGTATAGATAATCTTTTCGATTATTCTCCTATTTGTTTGAAGGAAATTTAAAGTAGGGGCAAATAAGTCATTCGCTCCTATTATGTTTGTCTAGGGTGATTGCAGGTGAGAGTTGAAGGTTGGGATTTTGACACGTGGTTGTGAACAATTGATATGGAATATCTCATATTGCAAATTCAATGGGGCAATGGGAAACAGTAGCGTGCGGAACTGAAAGTAGTTGGATGCCCAATGAGATTAGGGTGAAGTGTCTTTTGACTTTAAACATTACCAGTATTTTGGATTTATTGTTAATAAATGTGATAATAGTGTAGTACGGAGTATATTGCATTTTGAATGGTAATTTTTGTGTTTTTCATCCAAATTATTTGTCTACTATTTAAACTTAAAATTTTTTTTTATAAGATACTGTTAGATTCATTTCAATATATATTTTTAAAATATCAGTTTTTTATAATTTTTATACGTGTGGAATTATAGATATTTACGTTTTAAGACGTATCTTGATGATCATGAAAAATCAAACACCTCAAACAATTTTGATTGTAGGGAGAGATAATTGCTGAAATGGTCCCAGTAAGTGGGTGTCCGTTGCACTTTGGTCCCTGTAAGTGGGACCGATGCGCAAATGGTCCCTGATAGTGTGTAACTGGTGCGGAAATGGTCCTCATTTTAACGGATCCGTTAGATTTTAACGTTTTTGATATTTTTAAGGTCATTCTGGGGTGATTTCATGATTTTGAAGAGTTTTGGGCATCCTGGGTCGTGTTGTAGTTTGAAACTTCAAACGGCTATAACTTTGCGCTAGGGTGTCCGATTGGGATGAATTTTATACTGATTTCATGTATTTTATGACCCAGACCACCTTTTCTTATCTGCCATTGGATTCGTCTCGAAAAAATACATGAAATCGATATAAAATTCATCCCAATCGGACACCCGAGCGCAAAGTTATGGCCGTTTAAAGTTTCGAACTACAAGACAACCCAGAATGCCCAACACTCTTCAAAATTATGAAATCGCCCCAAAAATGAACTAAAAAATATCAAAAACGTCAAAAACTAACGGATCCGTTAAAATGGGGACCATTTCCGCACCCGTGACACACTATCAGGGACCATTTGCGCATCGGTCCCACTTACAGGGACCAAAGTGCAACGGACACCCACTTACTGGGACCATTTCAGCAATTACCTCATTGTAGGGAGTACTCATTCTTCTGTCCTTTTTTCTAAAAACTATTTTTTATTTTTAAAATCAATTTTTTTTTTTTGTTTTGTTTTTTTTTATTATTTATTATTATTATTTTTTTTTTTCAAACACAATTTTATTGAAAAAACGGAAAGGAGTACAAACAGGACCTATCTCACATCAAAGATAGTCGAACTAAAACACCAATTGAGGCAAAGATCCCAATTGGCTCTAGATCTAGGAACTCTATGCCACCCATTAACACTACTCCTAATGGAATGAAAACCATGGCTAATTACATCCTCTATACAAGGTGTGATATTCTGGAAAATATACTTGTTCCTCGTACTCCAAATGTGATACACCGCAGCTGATCCACACAGTCTCCGAAGCCTGCTTCTGAAAGACTTCCCCACTCCTTTGCTAATCAACCAACTCAGTTCCATGTTCCAGCTACCAGGGCTGTGAAACTCCCTCAGATACAACATCAACTTCCTCCACAAAACTTTAGAAAAGTCACAGGAAAAGAAAAGATGTTGCTCAGTCTCAATTTCCTTTCCACATAGTACACACTTATCATCCAATATGACTTTCCAGGAAAACAATTTGGCCTTTGTGGGCAACTTACCAAGACACACCAGCCACATGATGAACCCATACCTGGGCACTTGGCCTTTGAACCAAACTATTTTCCACCACTCAACTTCAGGGCCACTGTTTCTAAGGCACCTCCACACCTGAAAGTTTGAGTGCAACCTCATATCAAACCACCAGAGCTCATCTTCTCCATCAGTCAGCTCCCTAAGCCCATCAACAAATTGTTTGAGATCAGGTAATCTGCTAGTGTTGATGTGTCTTACTCTTCCATACATGACTGCAACAGAATCAGTATTAGAAACACCAATTCTCCTAATGCTTCTTTCTGATAGAAAAGTTGCAGGGATCCCATCACTATGCCAGTTCTCATACAAGTAGTTTGTAGTGACACCATTCTTCACTACCTTCCTTACGTGAGGGCTGACAATTGCTCTAATACTTAGGAGCCTTCTCCAACACTAAGTATCCACACTTCTTGGCTGAACAGACCACACTGATTGCCCTTTTAGCCTTACAGTGTGAATCCATTTGACCCATAGGGCTTCTTTCCCACTGCAAAGGTTCCACAGGTGCTTTGCCATACACACACCTATAAAAATCAAATTTTGAAAAAGTCTGGCCATGAAACTTCATTAGCCGATAAAAATTAATATAATCATGTGACATCTTGTCATATAGGCACCTGAACTCTAATTATCTTTTCAAATAGACACCTATAGTATTTTTTTTACTATCTAGGCACCTAAGGACATTTTTGACACCTGTGAAAAATCGACAAAAGTTCAGGTGCCATTCCGCAAAAAAAACATTATAGGGTCAAGGTTAGAGAAAATAGTTCAGGTGCTAGACGAAATATTATTCATCCTTATTATAAGTGTCATTGTTTAGGAGACTGACAACATTTTAGATTCGATGTTCACGAATATATTTGATTAATTACTTTTATTAGGTTGATATTTGATATTCGGTTCAATACTCGCATTTGATATTTGTCATTCATATTCAAAACTCGCATTCATGTTCGTACTTAAATTTGATATTCGAATTGTATTTCGACTTTCGGGCTCAATTTTTTAGGTTAGAGATATATTGATACTTTAAAAAATATATATATATAATTACCGCAAAAAATAAAAAATCACCCCTAACTGTTACAACAAGAATCAAGTGATGTTGGGACATCAGACTCGACCTCCGGAAAGCTTGTCTGAAGCTATATCATCATTTATCTTCACTCATAACTCGTCTACGGTTGTGGTGGGTTGTAGGGTTAAAGATTTTATTTCTGGTGTTTAGATTTCTTCTATGTTTATCGCTTTATATAGCTGTTATTCTATTAGGCTTAGGTTTGGTTGGGCCTTATCTAGGATGGGTTGATTGGTCCCTGAACTAATTTGGGTCAATCCTTTATGGCCCTTTTAGTCTTTAGGTTTGAGCTATGTTGTGAACCATTTTCCAACTTGAATTTAGGTTTATTTTTATTTTGAACCCTAAACTATCACATAAGTTTCATATTGGACCCTAATATTATCATACTCTAGTCGGACTCGCTCAGAATTCGTTGGCTAGTGGGGTTTTCTTTGAATCCCATACTAGTAAGGTACCCCGAAAAGCATGTGATCCTATTTAAAACTCGCGCCTTAACCAACAGAAAACATGGAAGAAGATCATCTCAACGGCGGAAGCATCCCTGTCGACACCGCGAAAGCCGACCGGGCAGTGTGGTTGATGAAGTGTCCACCGGTGGTGTCCAAAGCATGGCAAGCTCACTCCGCCGATTCCCCGCTTGTTGCCAAAGTCGTTGTTTCTCTTGATCCTCTTCAATCTGATTCTCAACCTGCAATCAAAGTATGTTTTAATTGTGTAATTGTGTACATTTCGGAATTTATACTGATCTGATATTTTTGTCCCAAAAGATTGTCCAGTTTTAATTTTTGATCGTTGAGTTTCTGAAATTCAAGTACGGTGACTTATGAGCGTCAGTTTTCGACTTGGGCCAATTTACGTAAATTATTTAATTGGCACTGCTTTTTGTCCCAAAAGATTGTACAGTTCTGATCTTTGATGGTTGAGTTTGTGAAGTATTTTTCGCTTATGTTGTTTCTCTTGAATCTTGATCCTTTTCAAATATGGCTCTGGCTCTGCAATTGAAGTATATTATAATAGTGCAGTTGTGTTTGTTCTGTAATTGATGCTGATTTTGTTCCAAAAAGATTGTCCACTTTTGATTTTTAATGGTTGAATTGCTACCCTATTCAATGTGTTGTAACTCGATTACTCAGTAATTTGGTGTTGTATCAAGTAGATATTGTCAGGCTTTTAGCTGATGGTTAAGTTTCTAAATTTCGAAGTCAGAATTGTTTTTGCATATGTTGTTTCTTGATCCTCTTCAGTATGACCCTGGCTCCATAATACACTATAATAGTATAATTGTGTAGGTTCTGTAATTGCTTCGGATTCCGGTTTTCATCTTTAATGATTGAGTTTCTGAATTTTGACACTGAAATCAAGTTGATTTTGTCATAAAAAGATTGTCCAGTTTTGAATTTTGGACTGGAAATATTTTTACATATGTTGTATATTCTTTGGTGGAACCATATCAAATGTTGAAGTTATGGTTTCTCTAGATCCTCTTCAATTGAGGTATGCTGACAGTATTTTGACCTACTGTTGGAAGTTTGAACGTTTAGAATTGGGTGGGATTGTAGGTTCTGTAATTGATGCCGAGTTGCCCCAAAAGATTGTCCAGTTTTGGTTTTGATGGCTGGATTTCTGAGTTTTGAACTCATAAATATTTGCATATGTTTTCTTGATCATATGATCCTGGCTCCACAATACATTATAATAGTATAATTGGGTTAATTCTGTAACTGATGCTAATTTTATTCCCAAAATATTGCCGGTTGTTATCTTTAATGATTGAGTTTCTGAATTTTGACACTGAAGATACAAGTATGTTGACTTATGAGAGGAATGTTTTGACTTGGATCACTTTATGTAAATTCTGATAATTGTTACTGATTTTGTCCCAAAAAGATTGTCCAGTTTTGAATATTGGAATCAAAAGTATTTTGACATATGTTGTATATTATTTGGTGGAAACATATCAAATGCTGAAGTTATGGTTTTCTTGATCCTCCAATTGAGGTATGCTATAACTGTATTTTGACCTATGGTTAAGAGTTGGAACAGTTTGAATTGGATGAGATTGTAGGTTCTGTAATTGATGCCCAATTGTCCTGAAAAGATTGTCCAGTTTTAATTTTGATGGCTGGATTTCTGAGTTTTGAACTCATAAATGTTTTACATATGTTGTATATGTAATTGTGTTCTGTATTAAGTAAAGTCGACTGTATTTTGACTTATGAGTCAAAACTTTGATGTATTAATCCTCACTATAAGTGTGTTCTAACTGAGTAATTGTGTTGTTCTTTTGAATATGTAAAAGTTGACTGTATTTCAACCTATATGAATGAAGTTTCTTTGACTTAATAAATACATGTAAATTCTGCAATCAATACTCCCTCATTCCTAAAAAGATACTACCTTCATCCCTAAATGATTGTCACATTTTGACTTTTGGTGGTCAACAAAACAAGATTTAAAACATAAATATATGTTATTTTATATGCGAGAAAAGTATAAGAAGATGATATTTCAAAAATATATATTGAGACGAATCTAACAAGGTCTCACAATGCTATATTATTTCCTATCGTTTAATAAGAATTCATGATTCAATTTTATTATGTTTGACCAACAAAAGTCAAAATGTGACAATATTTTAGGGACGAAGGGAGTACTTTATTTTTTGTGGTTGGGTTTCAAAGTTTGAACTTATGTATTTTTTGCTGTTTAATATTTGGTGGGCATGCATCAAATGCTAATATTTTATGTGTGTTGCTATTAACATGAGAATTACGATTCCAATCAAAGTTATGTATGCAACTTAAAGCTGTAAAGGTTGTTAATTTCAAGAAAATCAAGTTGGACGATTTTTTGGGATGGAGGGAGTATTCTTTTTGGGTCAATAATATTAACCGATTGGTTAGGGTATCAATATGGTTGATTGAGATTTTGCTTAGGAGTTTAAGCAATTAGTGGATTTTCATTGTCTAATTTATTGTGATTGACATGTTTTATCAATGTGCGAGCAGTTTACTATGGAAATGGCTGCTAACGACATTGAGAACATGCCGAAGAGTTACTCCTGAATATGTTCAAGGACTTTGTTCCAATGTGCATTTTCTCAGAGTCAAATCAAGGTGTGGATCACGCCTATGTTTGAGTGTAACTCCTTTCAGCAAAAATTGACCATTTTTTAATCATTTTCTCTCATTAAGGGAATTTTGTTATCATATCACGTGACTAGTTGTGGTGTTCATATTGCAATTGATTTTGTTGAACTCAATTTTTATATTTTTGAGATGGGAGAGTCTTGTACTTCTAATTACTTAGTTTCTTCTATATCAGCTCAATAATAATAAATTCTCGCTGACGGTAGCTATAATTATGTAAAATATTTTAATGTTACTCTTTATACTTTGTAATAGTGACAGAGGTATAGTAGTCATTTTATCCTTTTTATTTATTTATATTTAGCGATGTATAGTCATTTTATCTTTTAAAACTGGAAAGAAAGATCCAAGGGCACCTCAGAAACGATCAGACGTACAGGGGACATATTGAAACGAAAATGATAGTATAGGGGGCAAATAGTGAATAAACCTTAAAATTATCTTACAACTTTTCAATAATGAGTTTGATTTTTCGTACCAATACTTTGTTGGTCTAACCCATCATGCAAACATGTCTAGTGTGATTTATTTTGATGACGTAGTTTGCAGATTATTGTGTCTAAGGTCAACTGTGTGCTCATTCAATGAGTAGCTATTGCGCCTATGGTTTAATATTTTGATGATATTTGACACAAGCTTCAAGTTCAAATTTTGTTTGGAACTTCAGTCTAACTATCTATTAGTTAGAATTCTTTATGTTCGTTATTTGTAATACCATTGTATTCAAATTCTCATCGCTAATTTAGGAAAAAAAAAGAAAGAAGTAGCAGTGGTAGGTTCTCCTTACTTAGAAAAGAGGATATGCTTTAGCATAATATGGTGTTGGATAGTAGGCAACCTACCAAGTCATAATAGAGGGGAGGTTGTTCAGAAATTAACCCAAGAATGTTGGCCAATCGGTCCAAGTGCAAAAATTTACTATGTTCCTGAATAGGTCCAAAATAAAGTGTAAGAAGCCTGATAAATCTTTTGATGAACGAGAAATGAAGAATTTCGTTAGATTCATCACCGTTCACCACTGATTCCTAAAGTTTTAGTTCACAAGGTACGACTAAGTTAATCTGCGTGTGAAAAAGATAATTAGTGAATGCACATTGGAAATAGAGAGTTCTGATCATTCAATTATGAAATCCATCGTGAGATGACAAAAAAGTTGAATAACCTAAAAAATGATCACTTTTAAACCTGGGGGCATCGAAACGAACATGCTATTTGTATGTGGATATCAAAATGGATCAAACATATATTAGGAGATATTGAGGGATATATTATCTGATCAATGAGCATGTAGAGTTTCCAGTTGATGGTGTCAAGATCTCCTGAAACTGGTTCCAAGTACTCTCATTTGGAGAATGTGGTCAACATTTTCAAAATAATAAGTGGTTGAATACTTAACGTTGACTGTTGGTTTCTTTATATTGTAGGGAAATCTGAAGTCTGAACAAAGCAACGTGCGGGTTCTAGCTATATCTCATTGAAAGTACTATACATCTTCCCTTACTGAACATATTTCGTTATGGTGCTATTGCCTGTCTGACAAGCTACATCACACTGCTTTCGACAATGTCCCTTCATACTCGCTTCAAAACTTTAGCCACTTTAAATATTTGTATAGGCTCACAAAATAAATTACTAATTCTAGTAGTAATATGTATTGCTGATACTATAAAGATGTGAAATCATTCTATGCTAATGGAGTGAAATGGGTAATCAGAACAGCACTGACCACACAAGTAGATACATAGGCAGTACCCGCTGTGGTACTTAACACGAGTCATGGTCTGTCTGAATATGGTTGCTTGATGGTTTACCAGAAAGTAGGCATGGAATTGGAGGAACAATTAAAGAATATAAGTCCCCGAAAGTTTTCCAACAGAAAGGATTGGACATGTGATAACTTTGTTGTAATGGTCTTAGTTGTATCCCTGCTAAGGTCACCCCTGTACAAGGCATGCTGTCACTGCATGCGAAGTGTACTGGTTTGACCGTGTAGGTTCCCTTTATGTTTTTATAGTTGATTCCTGATAAAGAAACTGCAGATGTTTGGTTTGCACATTTTCTCTTGTCGCAGTAAAATTGGTCAATTACTATTGGAAGTTGGACTTCTGACATTTGAATGTTGGAGAAAAAAACTCCTTGAACCGATCCTGATCCGCCCTGCGTAAACAAGGAATAGGTAAGGCAATTTGGCCTGATAATAATGACCCTGCTTGAGGCTGAGACAAGCTTCAGGAGGAATAGAGCCAGATTACCTGCCATGTCTTTATCCTAACTCCATTCATTGTGTTATGCATGTTGACATCCCGAACAGTTATATTCGATACACATGCCTTACTGCTGTCTTTCCCCAGGCTTCCGATGCTAATTCCATGCCCTGGTCCACAGTTTACATTCTGTACGTACACATTCGAACATCCAGTTTGGATTGACACACAATCATCTCCTGTTTGAATGCCTTATAATTAGAGATATAGAGAGATAATATTTAATTCTCGAAGCATTTGTATACAGTATGAGCCATGAAATATATAAGAACACTTTTTGGAGACCTGCTTGTACTCCTAAAAGCTAATATCCTCTATATACCTTTGTTAATAGCTAGGTGCAGGTTATCTGATTCTTTCAAAGATATGTCTTTTGGATGATAAACCATAAGCGAAAGGACTATTAGAGAGTGTGAGACGCTTAGACATGTAACGTTTCTGAAATTGGAGTTGTTCACAACACTGCCGATTTTGTTACTTTTCTTGTTAAAAGTTTGATGTTGCCTGCTAATCAGGACAAAAGGTCTGTGGTGCAACTGTATTGCTATAACCTATGATAAAAAATGCTCATCACTAACAGTTTACTATGTTTATGCTTCTGTCTCCAAGTAGATGTCAAGTATCATAAATGTCTGAATCTTGATCTAGATTGACTGATTTACCTACTTGCCTCTTCAATTTTCAGTAGAAGATATTTAGGTGTTCAAGACTAAGTCATTAGACTAACAGTTACTACTAATGAGTTTCACATGAAGGTTCTCGCTTTTAAGAGGGAAATGTGTTCAGCAGTTTACCACATGCAAGATTGGAGCTGCGGATGACCACATCTTTGGAGTTCTGCAAGTGGATTCCGTCGGTATTGGGGCTGTCGCCTGGAGATGTCACGCTAATATCATGTACTGATACCCCGATACAATTGTCAAACTTGAGGTGGCACTGCATACTATTCTGAATTTTTATTCCTGTGACTGTCACGTTGAAGCTTCCATAGAATCTCAATGCCTGTTAAGTAAGTTAAAGTAGTTGTTAATGCTCTAATGTTGTGTGGTAAAAGATGAATTCTGTGAATTTTGCATGTTTATTGTCCTTACCGTTGGCTTAAGGCTTGGCATCTTTTGACCAGAGGAGCTGCTTATCTGCCACATAGTTTTGTATTCATAAGTACCACAACAAAGACTGTGGAAAAAGATTCTAGTAACGAAAAGAGGGGAAATTAAATTATTACAGGAATCATAGGATTTCCTTCAACTGTTCTGTTAATAGGAATAATAAGTTTTGATTCATCGTCTATTGGATCATCAAAAGGGGAGGAATTTTGCCACCAAACTGAACCTCTTCCATCAAGCATACCATTACCACGAACAGTGATCCCCACCAGTTTTGTGAAAAGAAACCACTGGTAAAGTCCTGAACTCCAAGCTTTTGCATATGTTGGGGCGATGATTGTGCCATCTAACTGTGAAAAATCAAATTTTAATGCTCAATAGACCATCTGAGTACGCTCATAAGATTTAAATTATTTTACTCTGTGCCTGAAATTCTCTAACATGTTATTTTGAGCTACTTCTTGTCTCATAGTTAAATAGAAATCAGGAATATGAGCTGCACATGTTGCGTCTTTTTTCTTCTTCCTCTTTTTATTGCAGAATACTTAATCTGAAATTACCTGGAAGACAATGTTACGTTGACAGTTAGGACCAGAGAATGAAATGGGCCCTACAAGGAATGTATACTTTGCTGGGACGATAATTGTTGATGCCTCCACCTTACAAGCAGCTGCCCACGCAGCTTCGAATGCCTGATTTGCAGAACATAGGAAAATAATCGGTTAGTACAATGCATTATTTTTTAATAGGGTAAGTTACTTGTGCCCGTTGGGGATGCTCTTGGGTTTATACTCTCTCAATCCTAAACTACCCGAACTCTGGATGTTTTGAATTCTCACCACTTTATTTTCACCTACGATACAACTCGTGCCCGTGGTCCCCTGTATTCTAGAGTGGCAATCTTGAGAACATGCTATTTGTTGGAACTAGTTATAACTGCCACAACTATAAAAAAGAATTAGTGGTCCCTCCTTATCATGTTCACAAGTGTGGCAATTCTGCTGTCTCTACGTCTTTGGTTCATTTCCCCCCACTGTAATCTCTGCACTGAATTGAATGTTTCTAGTCTCATCCGACTTATATGTTTCTCTTATCGGGGTTTTTTCTTCGAACCACAAATTTTCGTTAACAATTGGGCACATTATATCAAGGTGTAGACATGAAGTTCATACATGAAAGAAACTACAGTTGAGGAATTTTGTGGCTACTAGCCTACTATAGGCTTCTTTCTCATGATTGAGGTCCTTGAAAATATATTGGACATCTGAACGTTCTAACAAATCAAATTCAGTCAATTTTTAAAATGTTGTGAACCATAATACAGTATAAATTTAGGATACTAATTTGGACAACCTGCTGCTTTCTACTATAATATTGTAGCAAACTATCTTCCCCTTTCCTGAATTTAAATATAGATTATTTAGATATGTAATTGTTGTCCTCAATCAATGAACGCAGTACTAAAATTGATTGCATTTTCATGATGAATAAGGAACATGGACAATGAAGTGAAACAATAAACGTTCAACGTAGTGAGTAGTGTTGCATGACAAAAAAATATGGGAATTTAAGGCCACATTATACACTGATATTGTGTTCCCGGGTATGGAATTTTGATCACATGATTAGCATGCATTTTTACCTTGGTGTCATCAGTGCCTCCATTTCCCTTAGCGCCAAAATTTAACACATTATAGATTGTACTTGATGGTGCTGGATGAAAACCTCCACTTGGGGGACTGACCGGCACGCCATGTTTAGGACCAGAGGTCGATGGAGATTTTGGCGGTGCCTTTATCGTTGGTGGTTTCTGCTTTGATTTACTTCCATGACCATTGTGGTTTTTATTGATACGATACTTACCCGAAGCTGAGGTGCTTCTACTTTCTCTCCACTTATTACCTCTTCTTGCGTTGCATGTCTCGATGTTGGAAGACCAAACGAGAAATGCAACGACGAAAACAAATGTGAGGCTTCTGAAGCTGATGCTAAGACCCCTCATGTTTAATGTATAAAAGGGAATGTTCTATCTGGAATGAATTGTTGAGGGTGGTACTAAGATAGATAGCTGAGGAGAGCAGGTTGGGAGTTATATAGTGACATTGTCCAATAGCTACTGAAACTCTGTAGGTATAATGAAAGACTGAAAATGATAGGTAAGACTTAAGAGTTCATTATCCCACTTTTTGCTATTTGTATCATACTTTCATGTGACTTCTCTATTTTGTTTGGTAGAAATGTGTAGTTCATTTCAATTGTTTTCATGTCTAATGGACTCAAATACTTTATATTCCGCGGTTCTTGGATATAATAGAATATATCAAAATGGTTCGTGATATTACATACATTCATTTAATTCTTATATTTTGCACTTCGCTCTCGGTTCAATTCCGCAATAACCCTCTGTGTTTCACAACGATTCATACTATCCAACCCCCTTCTCCGCGTGCATGTTGATGTTGTATACTACATGCACCATTTTCCTTCTCTGAGTTGAATATGTGAAGTGTAGAATAAATCGTTTCACAGCTTACAGTTTGTTGCGATTATTTTTTACCTGCAATAGCTAACAGACGATTGTTTATGGAACTTAAGAACACTGCATTACTACTACTTATGTTCTAATTTGGATTCTTACTCATTTGGGATTATAATTATTGGTGATTGTACAATAATTTGTGTAATACCATGGGCGGTTGTACTTGATGCCGAAGCATCGAAATTGGATGTGTCCATATCTTTTCTTTTCAAAACTATTTGATGTTCTATTCAACACCCACTAGGTATAGAATATTGTTACAAGTTAGAGCATCTTATGTATGATAGATTATGTTTTGGTACCCTGGAATATAGGCACTATTATTATGACACATAAATTTGAAAATTAGAAGGTATCATTTTATTTATCAATTCGTGATACGTTGTTAAGAGTTTGAAAAATTGGTATGCTTACTGTATATCAACATTTAATAATACTTTAACACGTGTTCTTATGTTAGGTGATCTCACAAACTCGTGAAAATTGAAATCGAAAATAATTGTTCATTTTAGCTGAAGCCATTTGCCACAATTGGTCTGACTTGTTGAATATAGTAGTTTTACCCAGGAGGAATTTACCTTTTATCTATTTGTTGTATAAGCCAAGATTTGACATGTGATTTTAAGACACATGCAAAGTTCACGGGCCAAGTCTTGTAGATTTGTCGTCTTAAACAGCAATACATACATCAATATTTCCCTGATTTCCTACATCGTAACTTTTTATAGCTTCCAGCTCAATTTGTTTTTTCACCAATTTATTAATTTTTCATGTCGACACTTATAGAGACTTTTTTACTTAAATAAGTTATTTGGGGATTTTCACAAATAAGGCAATAATATGATCATTTTCAGTTGTAGCCTTCACAAGAGGACACATACCCTTAACCCCCAAAATTATGATAATCTCAATTCTGAATCATTGAAATAGGTCAGTAGACCTATAGGTGTCCATGTGCCATTGAGTTAAAAATTAAATACGTGAAATTGTTTGAAAATGTAAAATTAGCTCCACTGTATTGTTAGCTTAATAAGTCAACGTCCTTTGAACTCTTACTAATTACTACTACTAATTTATTTTTTAATTGGTGATGATATAGTTTACTTTTATCTTTTTATTTTCCATAACTCATCCAATTTTAATGAATATTTATTTAATATTAAAACATGTTTTTAATATCTTTTTTATAGGATAGAAGAAGTAGTAAACTTATAGAGTTATAGGTGTATAAATAAATATGAATGTGGTCATAATTGGTATATTTTATCCCGTAGCCTATAAATCTATATTGAAATTGTAGTGAGGGTGAGCTACACAATAATGCAAACTGTAAATTGATACAATGGCATTGATTACGATACAAGCTAAAAGTGAACATTCGTGACCACTAACAATTGATGTTTACGTAATTAATATGGCTCGTGAACTTTGGTGTAGTCATCCCGTGATTTCACACCCAACGCACTCATGTTTGTAATAGTGTGATTTTCATGCACCATTTTAGTTTTCGATACTCTATTTTAAAATACTACTAATGTCGTCTCAACAGTTCGATTTATCTTACGAATACTATATGGTCGCCTATCACACATGATATATTTAGTGTGATTTATTTAACTGACATGGTTTGGAGGCTATTGCGTCAACCTGAAGTCAATGCACTTTACAAGTATCGGTTACGGATTCCCGTTGTAAAAATCTTTTAATTCTAGTAGAACAGAATGTAAGAAATTTTCAACACATATTTTTCTCCTCAATACAAATGGGGAAGCTTTTCTTTTGTTTTGGAATTGAATTCGCTTGTTTTTACCTTTGGCTTGACTTTGGATAAATTAGCTAGTTTTGTAATAAAAGGGCATGTGTATGTAATACTTCTACTTAATACTAGAATTGGTAAGGAGTTTAACAAGTTATGAGAATGGGTGCCAGCAGAGCAGAAATGATTGAGTTCTGTGTGATATTGATTTCGACAATTTCTTAATCAAATTAAAGCGATTCGATATCAAACCCCGTGATACCAACTACTTAATAATTGGTTTTTGGAAGATTAGTACTATTAGTATAAAAGATTGTACAAATAGTTTTGGTCGTTCATGTGTTGTTAATTTAGCATATCAATCCAACAAAAAAAATTAGTACTCTGTACTAGAGAAGAAATAAGTGAAAATATTGAATTGAGTAGTACCGGTAGTCTCAACAAACCTAAAGGTGTATCGACCACGTTTTTCTATGAGGGTAACGACTTAAAATTAGGTAAAAGGTGTAATTGATGGACAATATGTATAAATATTCGTGTGTTAGCCCTTATTGGTCTTTAGGTGCGAAGAATATTGGATTAGCCAAAGATGATTATCAACATAAGAATATAAGAAAACTAGCTTTATTTTTTTTAAAGGTAAGAAGGGATACTGAAGACATTTTGAGTCAATTTTTTGGAGTATAAAACTAATGTATGTAGTATGAAGCTACATATACAAATAATATGGTTGTTGATTTCAACATAAATGGTCAATATTATATTTTCATTGTATTTGTTTATTTACAGTTTTGCTTTGTTATGCTGAAATGTACAAGAAGTTCCGTGAAAAAAGTATATCAATATGAGCTTATCGATGGAGGATAAACGCTTAGAGGGGAGAGTGAAAATATTCATTAGAAGGATTTGTGGGTAATTATGTTAAAAATTTGGGATTTTGGGCAAAATAAAACCAAATAGAGTGCATTTGTAATCCTCTTCAAACGAACAGAACAGCGATTTAATGATAAAAGTAAATGGAGTACCAGATAGAGTGACAATTGTAACATTAATGATAATGTTTAGTCATTTTAAAACGTTAGTGATTTAGCTAGCTTTTCCCAAAGGTAGTGGTATCAGAAGCCATTAACCCCTAATACAGTCATAATTATTTTCATTTTCAGACTCAATAAACATTCAAGAGAAAAATATTCAAAGAGAAAAATTGGATAGAAAATGCTTAAGCACAGATGGGAGCATTTATAATTTATGAAAAATATTCAAGTATGATTAATGGACTATAATTTTTCACGGACTGGGTCCTTCTAACACTAAGCTCTAGCTACAAAAAGGAGCTTACAGTTTCAACCAGTTATTTACAAAAAGTTCAGTGTAATTGGGATTTCTCTGTTCGTTGCATCATCCATTTTCACATCCTCAGTTGTCGAGATGCATCACCCACTTTATCTCCACAGCTCCGCAAAGCTGCTCGTATTTCCTTCAACAAATCATCCACCCGAATGCCCTTCCTGTGAAACAGACAACAAATTACTCCATCGAATCATTGGCCCTTACCGAGTATACCTACGGTCGAAGGAGGCTGGCTATTGTTGGACCGAAGATCATAAGAAGTATTCTTTGAGAAAATGCAGAAGATGTACGAAGAATTGTAGGCATGTTAATATACACATCATTTTGTGAATTAAACTAGTGTACATCGCAACCGGCATGGCTTACTGTGGCTAAGAAAGAAACAACTCATGGGCCGCAGGAACTGTATAACTTAACTCACTGACCTACTAAGCACAGATCAAAGCATTTGAGATATCATGGTTCCCAAAGTCATGCATTATGAACCAGGTTAATGTATCACATGCCTATCTCTAAATGCAGAACAACACATTGTCACACTTGTAACCAAAGAAAATAATTTGTAGAAAGGAAATATGAAAATTAGTAGGCAAGAGAATCCAAAAGTTGAAAAAAGTACTCACAAGACGCTAACAGCCACCACAGCAAGAGGGAGCGGATATTCTTCAATTTCCTTAACATGATCAGTGCTATCAGACTTTGCAGACTCAGCAGCCTCACCATTAAGAAGAGCCCGATCACTTCCAATCTTCCATATTTCATTAGTTAAAGAAGCAACCCTATCCATTGTCTGGCAAGATATCATAGTATATGTACAAATTACATGCATGAAAGGTGTATTCTTACAAGTAGCCTTACACATCACATTGTACAAAGTACATCCAGGTACAGGATTAACAGAAAAGGTAGTATAACAGCACCATACCTCAGGAAGATCGATTTTGTTTAGCACAACAATATATGGACGTTCAAGGTACTCGGGATTGTACATCCGCAATTCCTGCAATTAATCATAAGATAACAATTGTCAGACTAAATATGAGCCACTACAAATGATACACCTTTATTTGGATTTTGGACCTAGTTTTCTTTTGTCCCCTATGGATGGTGACATAGTCAGTGATATAAAAATGAACATTACAACAATTTTTGAAATGCCAAACAAGAATATAACTAAACTTCACCTTTCAGATAGTATCTGCCACATGCATTTAAGAAAACTTATAGTAGTAATACAAAGATCACAATATTTAACCTAATTTGATTAGACATACTTCTTTTACTGTTCGATAATCGTCCAAAGGGTTCACAGCAGCTGCATCAACAACATGGACCAACAACCGTGTCCTTCTCAAGTGCCTCAGAAAATTGCGTCCAAGACCCTATAAGTTCATATGATATGAAGTAAGTTCAATGATTTACACCACTTCCCTCAGAACTTCCAACACACATTTCAGAATAAATAAGAATTGAGTTACCTTCCCCAGATGAGCACCTTCAATGAGACCCGGCAAATCTGCTAATGTAGCCTCAGATGAAAACTGGTCTGCTCCTAGAATAGGATCACCACCAAGACGGCCTAGATTTGGCATCAAGGTTGTGAAAGGATAATCAGCAATATCAGGCTTTGCATTTGTAATGGCCGCAAGAAGAGTTGATTTTCCAGCATTTGGAAGTCCCTGCGAGTTAGAAACTAAACCTGAAATATCTAAAAATATTTGCTCCACTGCTCAAATCATTTTAACTACCTGGCAAAAATATGTTTGTTCATTGACGTCAACTTGGATGGGTGGAATTGACACTTGAATGTGCGAAGTCCTTTGACTTAAATGTTTAAAGTTGTCTTAACATTAAACAAAGATCTAAATATTAAGTCCATTAATTTAATCCATGAGTTTGTCGAAGCCATAGTTCATTGCCACGGTCAAATGAAAGTAGAATTTTGTGGATAAAAAACATGAAAGCGACTAACAATTAATCTGTTTAGTATCTACCTAAGAAATACTTACAACAAGACCAACATCAGCAACCACTCTTAGTATCAACTGCAAAGTGATTTCCTCTCCTGGCTGTCCTAAGAGTAAGACCTGTACCAAAACAATTTTCTTTTTACTAATAGTAACAATAATGGTGTGAATCCATGTAATAAAATCTATGGTTCTTGGCAAACTTATGACTCACAATGAATTATTAATACTATGCATGGAAATGTAAGAAAGTAAATAAGCACCTTGTCACTGTCATCTCTCATCACATTTGTTGTCAATGTCGTCATCTGTTTCTTTTTGTGCTCTGGCATTTCTAGCAAGCTGACCTACCAAATTATTGAGGAAGGTAAATTTAGTTATCAAAGATAAGAACACTAATCTGAAGAAATGATTTGAAGTAAAAGAAGTGTCCCAAAAAGGAGACACCCACACGACCATGCTAAAACCATTCTTTTTAAATGACAATCTTCTTTAGTTTTTTTTTCATTTGCTTCTGTATTTACTTTCAAAAGTTTATGAGTGATATGGATTATTGTCTTGATCTCATAAAGTACAAATGAATTTCAGACCACTACAAAAGAGAATAAACATATCCTGCTTACCCCTCCTTGACCACCCCTAGCGACAAGCACTTCTTCACCAGGATGTGTTAGATCAGCAAGAAACTTCCCCCGTTTATGCTTTACGACTGTACCTGTTACATATACTAAGAAACTCATTAAAGGTCTAAAGGACTATACAACATAATTAGTACACCATTTTAGAAGGCAATTGATGACACTCACTCATTGTTTAAAAGCGATTCGTCAGAGATAAAACTGATTAAAGTATTATTCTTTAGTGCAATTCACGAACCTAAGGGTACTGGAATGCGCACCACTGGAGCAGCAAGGCCATTGCGTAATTGAGATGTCAAAACACCCATGGATCCAACATTTCCACCACGCTTTGCATTGAACCTAGAGTTTTGGTGAAACTCCAAAAGTGAATCTCTGCTCTCATCCGCATAAATGACAACATCACCACCATGTCCACCCAAAGGAAGAATAAGGGAACCATCAAAGTCCCTCTTATATGAACTTTTTATCTTTGGCTTGTCTTCTTTATGTCTCCCTTGTGACTTAGAAGGTGCTTTGTTATTGGGCACTTTAAGGATTGTACCATGGCCTCCATCACCAGCGCGAACAGTGATGATCACCTGATCAAAGTACTTGTGAGGTTCCTTTATCAAGTTTTCAGGGGTTGCAGTAGGAGGTTCTCTGGTCTTGGAAACTGCACATGTGATAAGGTTGCATCTATTGATTTGGAAAGAATCCCTCTCCAGATAAAAACTGTGGAAGCAGATGCCAATGGACGTCAAGTTTGATTTGGATGCTCAAAATTAACAAAGTTTGCCCATTTTTTAATACGGTCGACTTTGATTAGGGTCAAAGTTATTGTGTTAATAGTAACTAAGTTGAGAAAACTTTCTTTTGATATGCATTTGACCAGCTATCTACATGTAGACAATATTAAAGGAAATTTTTTTACGAAACCATCAAATGTCCAATTAAGGAAGTCTTAACGGTGATCTCATGAGAGTTATCCCTAGCCATTGGCCAATACTATTAACTTATTAAATATTGACTGCTCGACCACTCATTCTCGAATCACCTCAGTCCAATTTCGGAAGTTCCAGTTTACATTCTTAATATGATTTTCAAGCGTCAAGGTGCTATTACAAATAAACTACACCTTAACAGCAAAGGTGGGTCATGGGTGGCAACCCCCCCCCCCCCAAAAAAAATCTCCCAATGAACCCCACGGGAACATAATGCAGATATAATCCATTCAGCGGTCGAACCTATACTGTACTCATGAGTCAAAACCTAGGCCTCAAAGACTTGCTCTTCGATTAATTAAGTATCTAACACTTGCCATCATAGTGAATATTTTCAGACTTAATAGTCAATTTGGGCGAAGTACACTATCAGAGACCAATCTACAACACTACTATTAACTGAAACAAAATCGCAACATGGTCACACGGACCAAATTGGCAATTTAAGTCGAAAAAATTAACATTTGTTTTATAAAGACAGCATGCATAAGCTACAAAATGAGAGAAAAAAACCCATATAATAATAAACATAAGTGTTTTTTTTCCAAAAACCTGGTGAACAAATATCAGATTCCATTTTCTTTGAATATCTTATATACTCCTTATTTTCCATGTTCAATCCCGTCAAATATTTTATATTCTTTGGCTCTTGCTTCTGGGATATAATGAAATATATCAAAATGGTTCATTACATTACATAAAGTATGAGATACTAAAGTATGAGATACTAGATAGTGTTTGTACTTCACGTCTTCACCTTTAGCTCAATTCAGAAACAGTCTTAGGGGTGGACTCCCCTCACACGCTTAGGCGAGAGTGAGAGACTCTTCTTCAAAGTCATCGGGACATGTTACTATTAATATTCTCTTACATAATACTTAACTGAGACAGTAAACATACATAATGATTGAGTATACAGAGCAAGATAAATGAAAAAGGTATGCAATAATCATATTAAACAGAAATGTAACCTGTGAGAAATACGGCGGGAGAAGGAGGCGGAGGCCGAGGAGGAGGCGGTTGAAATGGGGTTGAAGATTGAAGATGACCAATTTGGATGTGGAATTACTAAACCCACCATCTCCTGCTACGAGGTTTAGTGCTATTCAATATGGATAGGGTGATAATTGGAATACTATATTTTGGTGTAGGGGTTTTATTATAAACAAACAAAATATGAAGTTTATTGAAACAATCGTATCGAGTTTTGAATTTTGATCAATTTCACTTTTTATTTATAAACAAAATTATGTGTTGTATCACTATATGGTAGGTGAAAATATGTGAACACATTGAGTTATGTTAATACACACTTTTTCACTTCATTAGCAAGCTACTGTATTTTCTTTTATGGTGCAGTGAGATTAGGTGAAATTAGGTTGGGGTTAAATTGGAGGATTTCCCTTGCAAGACTAATCGAGTGATCAATTAAAATATTGTTTGAATATTATTTAATTTTTTGAGTTGAGGCGAGATAAAATATAACTAAGATCGTTGTTCATATATATTACACTTCAATTTACGGGTTAATGAAAATGAGATGAATCTAGGTTAGACTAACTCATGTGAATTCAAAAATAGGTTTCCAGACACGATGAACTTAAAATTTCACAAATGTTCATTATCAGAGTTACAAACGAGTGAGGTACGTGCAAGTACCAAGTTACCAAGTCAGGTTTGAGCTTTACCGAGCCGGTTAATTACCTGGTATCACCGACCTGGACAAAAACATATTATCTTCGTATTGCTCGATAAAAACACGGGCAAATACCTGATTATTAAATTTTTCAAACCGAATAATAAACGAGTTCCAAATTCGTCAATTACCTTCGATTTCTATCTCGTTCATACCCTTTCACTTGATGGGGGTTGTATAGCATATTTGTAACTTATAATTTTTCATTTACCAAACTCCCTCTCTTTAGTCGAGTTGATCATTTGATCAAGGAATCTAGTCGACCTAACAATAATTGAGGTATGATTTTGACAAAATAACTCCACAAATTAAATTCCACATGCCGTAATATATTTTCTTTATCCCACATTTAGGATAAATCATATTCCCACGTGTATTCCTCCAAACCACACCCCAACACCCAAAACTAGTCAACAATTATAACGCCTATTCCATCTCTACCCCCCCCCCCCCCCCCCCCCCCCCCCCCTTCCTGCTTATCACCATTATCCACACAATTTCAATATTTTGTATGCGCAATGTACTCCTACATATTAGTGTCCCAAAATTGATGTCCATTAGTTATCATTATACTACGGTTGATTTATTTCAGTAGAATGTTTACACTCTACTGAAACAAAACATAGCCTCTCATATTGTTTTCAATATCCATTCAGGCATTTCATCGAATGGCTTTGCCTCAACTTTTACCCTCACATTCCTCGTCTTCAATCCTCCACAAATCCAACTTCTTCATACAAAGATGCAATTTTGGCGTGTACCATGATGCTAAATCAGTGTGTACAACTCAGTCGCTGCACCACCACCGTCGCCGGAAAACCGATCTCCTCCGCTGCTCAGCCTCCTCATTTTCTGAAAAACCTCATACTAATCCAAACCCGAAATCTGATGACGTTGTTGAGCTTCCATTGTTCCCATTGCCTCTGGTTCTATTTCCTGGAGCGATTCTTCCTTTGCAGATATTTGAGTTCCGTTATCGTATAATGATGCATACCCTTTTGCAAACTGACCTCCGTTTCGGGGTGATTTACACTGATGCAGCTACAGGGACTGCTGATGTGGGTTGTGTGGGGGAGATTGTGAAGCATGAACGTCTTGTTGACGATAGGTTCTTCCTTATCTGTAAAGGGCAGGAGCGTTTTCGAGTGAATAAACTTGTTAGGACAAAGCCTTACCTTGTGGCCGAGGTGACGTGGCTTGAGGATCGTCCTTCTGGGGAAGATGATTTGGATGCTTTATCCAATGAAGTGGAGATGTACATGAAGGATGTTATTCGTTTGTCAAATAGGCTTAATGGGAAGCCTGAGAAGCAAGTCCAGGATTTGAGGAAGAACATGTTTCCTACCCCGTTTTCGTTCTTTGTGGCGAGCACCTTTGAAGGAGCTCCTAGGGAGCAGCAGGCCTTGCTTGAATTGGAGGACACTGCTGTGAGATTGAAAAGGGAGAAGGAGACACTTCGAAATACTTTGAATTATTTATCTGCTGCCTCTGCGGTAAAAGATGTTTTTCCATCATCATCATCTTCAGCACAGGATGTGATTTAATTCATCACTGAAAGTGTTGGTGTAATACATGATAATGGTGTTTATGAACTGTAAATCTTTGGTGACGCTGATTAGTATATGATGCAGGGTTATTTTATTCCTTAACTTCATTGATGTGTGAAATTAGTTTGCCATCCTATAACGTTAAGTTGCCTAAGT
Source organism: Echium plantagineum (assembly GCA_003412495.2). Classification (NCBI taxonomy): domain Eukaryota; kingdom Viridiplantae; phylum Streptophyta; class Magnoliopsida; order Boraginales; family Boraginaceae; genus Echium; species Echium plantagineum. Next base: position 9,454,850 of record CM016563.1, on the reverse strand, counting down.
TAATTGAAATTGGAGGGGGTTGTTTTCAATTTAATTTTGACATATAGTGTGTGATTAAGTAGTTCCCTTTATTATCGTATGGATAGAAGTGATGTTTTTCACACTAATAAAGGATTGGGTTCATATTTCTACAAGTAATATCATCTATGGTGATGTCACAAGAATACATGAACTATGAATATATGTGGCTGAAACTTAGGATAAAATTATCCAATAGAGATGCTACTTTTATAGGTGATTAGCTAATTATAACTTGATATAATTGGGCGTGATTATCATTAGTTCATCAAGACTTTGTTGGTGGACACACTACGTGCAGTTGAATATTTCTTGACAAGAGACAAGCTTTACGACTTCACTGTGTGCAGATACTGGATATATTTTTTCTTCATCTATATAGTTGCCCTGATGCGTACTTTGGAACTCTGTTGAAAATATATGTAAATATGATCCAACAATATTGATGCAGAAGTCGCCAAAGGCATGGCTAAATATTGTGATTTAGATGATTCTTGTTCATATTAACTACTAAGATATTATGTCGGGGTATCTGGTTTTTGGTATCCTATTCTTTGTGTGTTGCACCTGTATGATCAGAAAGAAATTTTTTGGTTGATATAACAGCTTCCATGCACAACTTTGCAGTAGTGAGGAAATTAGTTCTTCCTTTTTCTCCTATTTCATGATGAATAGCAGTGTGCTTTTTATTATGTTCCCCACTCTTCTTCGGCAGAACTTTTTGGTGATTGCTTAATACTCCATGTGTAAAGCGTGGTTGTCGTTAAGAAGTCTTGCTACGATGAAAGGTATTCATCTATTCAGCAGAAACGAGATTTTCCTCTGATTCTACCAACTACGGTATCGACTTGTTATATACTGTCGGTGTGGACTGAAGGTGGAAAGTTTTGTACTCAACTTTCATGTGATGCAGTGACCATAACTCTTCAAGTGGTTGACCCAGTCCGTTTCACCATAGTTGTAGGGAAGTAATGCGTGTTCTAATTGATATCTTTCTAGAATTTAAGCCATTAATAGTTGGTAGGGGAGATCTAAATTTTCCTGGAATGGTCATATTTAAATTTAACTATGAAGTATTCTTTGTTTCTAGACTCTAGTCCCCCATCGTGTAGTTCCTTGGTCACATCCCTCCCTCTTCTATAGTTTTATGTTCTCAATTAGCAATTGTACTTGTGATATTTCTACATGAAGAGGTGACTTTAGCTTGTTGTTCTCATCGTTGTTCGCAATTGCATGAGTGTGGTGCCATACTGAATATTCATTTACCTCTCTTCTCAACGAGAAATTAATGTATCGTGAGCTATATAGATGCCATTGATATTCCTGTATAATTTGTACTGCTGAAGTTTACTGTGAAGTTGTTAGACTGCTTTGAACTTTAATAATGTAATAGTTAGATGTTGAAATGATACTGTAGGCACTATTGAGCTTTAATAGCAAGAATCCGATTCATCATTCGGCAACTTTGGGCTCCAAACAATAAAGCAAATACGTCCACCTACACACTTTCTTGTTTGACCTTCGAGAATGGGATTTTAATCATTATCTACTGAGTGCATTAGATATTATGCTACATTTGATTCCCTTGTAGTTGCCCCTCTTGCATATATAAAAGGGGGCCTTGTCCTCTTAAAGAAATCATCTGTATTACCTAACAAGAAGAAGAAAGCAGAACTGAACTTTTGAGAAAATCCATTGATTTATTATCATGGCTGCAGAGGTGATCAGTGTCCATAGCGTTGATGATTGGAAGAACCACTTAGCTCAAGCTAAACAAGATGGCAAACTGGTAGAACCCTACTTTCTTGCATCCTTCAGTTTTTATTTTATCGTTCTTGCCGGTGTTGGGTTGATTTGGCACAATTTTCTTCGATTCTATATTTGTGCTTATATTCAACTTTCAAGAATCTGCTTGCCTTGCCCCTTGACCCTTCGTTTGCTAATTTGTACTTATACATATTCGTTGAATTTAATTGTTTTGTGTTTGGATCTTCATATGTTATGTTATACAATCAAATTCAAATCTAGTCAAATATTAATTGGAGTTAATCTTGGTCACTTCGATATTTAGATAAAGTTTTGTTCCTTAGATGGTTGCTTATATAGTTCATGTTCATGATATCTCCTAGAAAAAATCTGTTTGAGGTGGGAGGGAATTATCTTTTCTCTTTTTGCGTTCTATATGGAAATTGATAGGGAGAAGGGTGACTACCTATTCACTTTCATGTCAATCGAGGCATATAGTCAACTCTAGCTAGCTCCATCTTAATCGTGTTTGACATTATAGAGACTAAAAATACCTAGCTCGAGATCCTGTTAGAAGCTCGACTGAGCCCATCGATGTTAAAGCTTCGCTCGTTAACAGGTCTATAACACCCTGTCCACCTGTCTTGAATACCTTTTTGTGTTTGTACTGAATGACCATAGTCCTCTATGAGGAATCGCAGAGCCCCATCCTCAAAAAAAAGAGGGGGGCGGGGGGATGTTATTAAAGTAGAAATATGGCAAAGCAAATAATATTGTACTTAGCATAAGTATTATAGACTTGCCTGCTACCATATTGTGCTAACTATTTAAAGAACGTAACAATGTTGTAGATGAACTTGACACTTACCTATGTAAGAAAAATCATGTTCTAGGTGGTAGTTGATTTTACTGCTTCATGGTGTGGGCCGTGCCGCTTTATTGCTCCCATTCTTGCAGAGCATGCTAACAAGATGCCTCACATCACATTCCTCAAGGTGGATGTTGATGAAATGAAGGTATAATTTGTCTTATTGTAGTTTTTTCTTGTTGGCTTTTTCCTCTTTTTGAATGCTTAACTCACGCCTTGTCGTGTGTTATGCAGACCCTTTCCCAGGATTTGAAGGTGGAAGCAATGCCTACTTTTGTCTTTATAAAAGATGAGGGCGAAATTGATAGGCTTGTAGGTGCGAAGAAAGATGACTTGCAGCTGAAAATTGAGAAGTACGGCACAGCGTCTTATGGTGCAGCATCTATTGCTTCTGCTTGAGTACGTATCAAGCGTGATTGGAAACAATACAACAATATTTTATTTCTTGATGATCTATGTAATAATCTTCTTCACAACTTACTGGTGTATGTGATACCCTTGATGCCTATGGTTATGTTAATGTATAAATAAAAGCAATTATTGAAGGATCTGCTGCTTTTTCTTCTGTACTTGTTTAATGATGTGAAGAATTACGCCAATTCATTTGATGAAAATGGAAAATGCTTCATTGCTATCTTTATTTTCATAATCTTTTAGTTTGCATCTCACTATTTCTTTTAGGGGATGCGACTGCTCTCACCATGCCCCCTAGTTCCTCCACAGTTCACAAGTTCTTCGGTAGCGGATTGTGAAATCTTGGCGATCTTCTCTATGATGGGAGTCTGAGCTCACAGTTTCTCAGAAAAGTGGCTTGCAAGATTTTATCAATAGTGGCTTGTTTTCCATATGCATGTAAGTTAGCAACTTCTAGCAAATTTGATAGAGAAACTATACATAATGAAATAATGAATGATTGACAGGCAAAACGCAGAGTAATCTAACTGTTATTACATCCAGACAGTTCTTATTGTTATCCTCAGAAACTAATACTCACTATAATACTAGCCTTATGTGTCATTCTTACGATCCTGTTAGGTCCTCATCTTGCATTTCTCATTATCTGCAACGTGTTGTTGCCTGTTTGTTACCTTCCACTTCACTGATGGTCTCGGGAACCTCAGTTCAATTTGAGATGTGTAGCATTGGACATGACGTCACAAACAGCTTCGACAGACAACCTCTTCAATACATTAGGGCAAGGATCTGTTCCAAAGAAACTGTTTGAAACCTTAACCTTGCACCTATTCTTGCCTACACACATCTGTGCAAAGAACAATTCATTTCAAGAACTTACTTCGAAAATTTATATAGTCACTAATTTCCTTTAGAAATTAATTCATACTTACCTTCTCTACAATGGAATGAGTGTTTTGTGCATGGCACTTTCCTTGTCGAAAAGCTCCACAAGTTCCTGAAGGCGTCCCGAAACTGGCAAACTTAATATGTGAAATTGATTCTCCAGCTGCACAGTTAAGGTGAACCTGTGTCGTATGAACTACAGTTTTATCTCCATCACTTTCAGTATGCCAATTGAGAACACTAGGATGGTGTTCATGAGCATCGGTGCAGACTTTGGCCGTTCTCCTTTTAGCCAAGAATATTTTAGATACATCTCCTCCTATTTCTTCAAACAGCACAATCAAGTTTTGCTTTGGCTTTAACCAAGATCTCGGAACATGATACCTACATCCATATTCAGGTTGGGATAAGTATTACTGTATTAGACAAAAGATGTGTGGAACTTTTTACTATATTGAATGGAGTAGTTGATAGATAGATGAGTCTGCATAACATTACCATTTCTGCGTAGGTTCACCACAGCCAAGTTGGCATTTAGGGGCACGGAAGGCTCCAGAATAGTGGCAATTACCACAATCACCATTAGCGAAAGTCATCCAGTATCTTCCTATGCTTTGTCCATTGATCCATATTTGACCTTTACCCATGCTTTTCATGTTCAGTGCTAAAGGCTCATTTCCATCTGGTGCATCAAAATATGCCTGCATTGCATTTTGGCATTTCGTTCTTATCAAAGCTTTAGCATTAGAAATAGCACTCTGTTATATGATCATCTTTGTGTTTCCCTTATTTCAATGTTTTACCTTGTGCCATATCAATGGTTGCTGTTGGTGGTTGAACAACATTGCCTTAGTCCAGTCTACATAGGAGGCTCCATTGGGAGAATCCAAGTTCATAGTTTCACCTCTTTGGCCAACCTGTTGGATTAAAAAGGTTCCTAATCTTCGGCAATTTCTAAGAAAAGGTTTCATCATCCTCTGACAGTCATTGATATTACCTTGTATGTCCATTGTTGCTTTGACAAGTCCCTTCTTCCTTGATCAAGGTCTTCAAGCAAGACCGGTCCCAGAACACCCATGTCCCAATGCTCAAAATGCTGTCCTTTATTCTGTATTAAGTATAACAGTTTCAATTAGCCAAAATGCAACAGCTATCAAAACTCAAATAATGAAGTTTGTGAATCACGCATTTTTTTGATGTCTACAGACTATAAATCATCAATGATTCCTCCAAAAAAGCTAACTAACCGGTAATCCAACAGCTATACTTAAAAGTGCTATTTTGTTTGATCCAGCGTGCAGATTGAGAGGTCTGGACAATGTAATTCTGTAATTTTCTCGTGTACCATAAGCCGAACCTTCAGTTTAATTGGAGAGAAGTGAATATGGAAGGAATAAGATGGAAATCATGTCCAATATGATAAGTTGTTGATAGATATTTCTCCTCGGTTTACCTGAGAGCTGACCATTTATGTATACATGAAGTGCATGACCTCTTGAATACACTGTGAGGCTAGGTTTCTTCCCTCCATGGAGAAATGATTCTGATGGATTAATATCAACACTGCCGAGAAATCAAGGTAAAGAAATTGACTCGATACAATTCATGGCAATTTATAATAAGAAAGATTCAATTGAAGACGAGGAACTTTTACCTGGTCATGTACCACAAATAGTCACTTCTGTCCATGGTGACATTTAACTGGTCTAGCAGTCCCATTGCTGTAATTGTTGATCTATCATCAAGCAAAGATAGGTCTTCTGTATAACTCTCCCATGAGTTAAGTTGAGCGGTCAAGGTCATTCTCATTCGTGAAGTCTGCGCTCCAACCTTAGACCACATCAAGAAGAGGATAAGGTTCAAGAATGAAGAAAATTATGATTCCAGTATTGATTAGTGGGATTGAAGTACTAACTTTTGCTGTATTGAAGACTACATTTGTGCAGTCAGGCAGGACACTGACAGACCAAGGAGGCAAATTATAGTGCCTGTTGTTAAATACTACTCTCGCCGCAGAATTCCTTTCGAAATTTGTCAGGAAAGCTGCACAGACTCCCTTTCCGGAGAACACATTGGCCTGAAAGTCAGTGTGGCAATTGCTCTCAGTGATAATACTAAAAGAATAATTCGAAAACAAAGAGAATACATGGTAAGAATGTCGTCACCTGTTGATTGCTTCCTAAAGAAATGGTAACAGGTTCTGCAGAAACCAAAGCTGGTTCACAAAGTTTTATCGCGCTATGAAGCTCCTTTAAGTGACCATATTTTGGCTGTCTAATCAGACCTGAATGAATAAGTGATCAGTTCTGTGTCCTCCATATAGTGTCACACTTCAGATATCTGATAAAAACATGATATTGACTACTTCTTGTAAAAAACACATTTGATTAGAAGTTTTATATCAATGCATTGTTGTACCATATTCATCAATTGGAGCATCATAGTCATAACTTGTGGCGACGAAAGGGCCTGCAGAGCGTCCGAAGTTGGTTCCTCCGTGGAACTGACCAAAAACAAATAAACTTTAAGAACTAATTATCACAATAAGGATGAAATGTGATCTGCCACATATTCTCATGTTACTCACCATATAGTAGTTTACATAAGAGCCACCCTTCTGTATGAAGTGAGCAACAGCAAATGCCAGATCCTGAACAGGGCGATGACGAGTTGCACCTCCAAATTCAGTGAACCTGATATTGATTTATAGTAAGAAAATATTCTGGATAGTTCTGACTTGTGAAAGGGTCGAAAAGAGCTAACTTTTTGTGTGGGTGGGTGGGTGGGTGGTGCAGTTAAAAAGAACAGATTATTACCAGCCACTCCATGCTTCAGTCCACATTTTAGGCTTGTAAGGTTTGTTGGGCGAAAACTTGTCACAATAGAAACCATTACATGTATTTATCTGTTACAGATCAAGAAAGTAACCATCAGATGCAATGCTCAACATATTTTTCCTTTGGTCATGCAAAAAAGATACAACAAGGTCCTACTATATGCAAGCAAGATTTGACCTCTTCTTGTGGTAGGGATATCAATCATGAACCAAGGGCTGCCCACCTTGGTATTTACATTATCAAAAAGAATCTTCCTCATCGCCTTACATTTGCGAGAATCGAACCAGCAAAAATATAAAACACTTACAATGGGGTCAGGGGCATCATCTTCTTTACACATAACCCATGGCACTCCAGTGTTCAGAGCAACAGACATATTGACAGCCCAATTTAAATAAGCATATCCTTCTGCACCAAGTGCCTTTCTTTGGGAGCCATACTCATTCTCAATCTGAAACATAAAGAAAGCAAAATATCAGTTTCCCATTTATTTAGACTCTTGCTAGTGATCTAAGTCCTGGATTCGAGACTCACATCATCTCTAATTATAAAGAACAAAGTGTATATATACCTGAGAAAGAATAATTGGGCCACCTTGAGGTTCATACAGGTTCTCACTTTTCATCATACCAACAATTTTCTGGGTGAACTTCTCCATTGCAGCCTATATCATCAGAACCACTAAAGCAAATGACCAATAATGTCGAAACGATCTAATTGGTATGTTATTCGTTGAGCAAACATGACAAGTTTGAACACATTATAATTTATAAGAGCCAAATATGACAAACAAAACTGAAAGAAGGAAGTATTATATTCATTGCTCAGCTGAAAAGATGAATGAATTATAGAAATTGCAAGAAAGGAAAACCTTGAAAGGCTCATTATTAGTTCTGAAGCTGATTCCAGGAACATATTTCAACCAGACAGGAAATCCTCTGCAATATAGTTGAGACAAAAAAAAAACTCACGAAATAAAAAATGCATTCTTGAATAGGATCAATAATTAATTTTCTAAAATAATCACTGAAACAAGTAAAGAATGAAATATTCACAAGAAAATCACCCAAAATTCCACTCTGCACAAACATAAGGACCAATTCTGAGATTAACAAAAAGACCAGCTTTTTGAACTGTCTTCACGAACCGTACAATATCATATCTTCCCTCAAAATCATACTGTGAACAATCACAACAGCAAAATACAAAAAAGAAAATTAAATTAAATACTTAAGTAAATAAAATAGTTAATAAATGTATGGATACTAAAATAGTAAAACCACATTAAATAAACATATTGATCCTCACATTTCCAGGGGAAGGTTCATGAGCTCCCCAAAAGACATAAGTGTCAATAACATCTAATCCTCCACTTTTTGCCTTCATTATAAGATCTTCCCACATCTACAACAACATACACAAAATTTCCATGCAATAATGCATGTACCCTATAAGCAAAAAAACCACACAAAAAACATAAAGCATGGTTCACAATATGACAATTACATCAGGAGTACTTCTTGGATAATGTATAGAGCCAGAAAGCAGAATCCTCCTTTGTCCATTAATGAGTAATGACTTTCCATCATAAGTTACACTACAATGTATAATGTGAACACACAATATCAAGAAAATGCAGAAAATGGACATCTTTTTGGGATTTAAGTATGTCTCCATTGGAAAATTTCAATAATGTTTATGCAACTTCCTCTATTTTCTTTGTTTTTTGTTTTAGTAAAATTATATATATGTGTGTGGAGGAAGCGGTGGAAGTAGAAGTTTTGAAAATGTGGAGATTTTGTAAGAGAACACTTGTGATCTAGTGAGTTAATGCATTTTTGGAAGCTGACAACATTGTTTGTTGCTTGGATTCTTCTTACTACAATGTTGCCAGAGTGGTCTTAGCTAACTATTGCTCCAAATAAATAGTGTTTCAATGAATGCAAAGTGTTGGATTCAAAGTCTTCCCTAAACAGAATAATTTTTAAGTAATGTAAGATTTTGTAGATTTAATTTATTGCCTAATAAGTGTGTTAATGTTGTGATGAAATTTAGATTTAATTAGTGTGATTATCCGCCGATGGCTCAATAGCCTAGTGGCATCCGGCCCAACCTTTCATGTAAGAGGTCATGGGTTCGAAACTTGTTGGAGACATATTTGTCTCATATTATACTCTAACTTTCTATTAGTTAGCAATTTCTGTATTCATGTTTGTAATATCATTGTAATCACAATTCATCGCTAATTATCAAAAAAAAAATTAGTGTGATTATCCCAGTCCCAACATGCAAGAGTTGCAAAAAATATTGTACAATTTGACTTTTAATGATTGAGAATAACGAAATTTGTAGATTTAATTAATACAAATGACTTTTTTGAACCAAAGTGAATATGATAATAGTATAATACTACATAAGAAGCTAAGGCTTGCAGTGAAAGTATATTTGACCAAATAAATATAACAAGTATAGAAATGAATTAGTTTTAAATTAAAAAAATCAATCATCAAATTGCATGAGATAGAGGGAGGACATTTTGTTGTGTTGTATCAAATGAAGTCAATCATTGAACATAATCCACAATTAAGTTAAAGTGATGAGTGCTTTTCATATTTTTATTATTATAAGTTTATAACATACAACTTTTTTGATATTTTTCATTTTCTTTTTAGTATAATATTAAAGTAGAGTATTGTGATTACTGCTAGTTATTCAAGTTGAAGTAAATCTAACATAGAAGTGTATATATTGTCTACTTGGAAGATTTGCATTTTGAGAATGGTTGACATGCATACAGGGCATGCGCTAATTTATATTCAAATTGCGATGTCTTGGCTGACATAATTAATGTCGTGAAGACGTGAAGCTATTGTTATACATAGTAATAATTTATTAATTCAAATTTAAGCCTGCTTTCATGTGACAACTATTATTGAGTAATTGGAAGATCATCTAGTCAATAATTCTTGTGTCAAAGAGTTCGATGTTATATTTGTGTGTTGACTGATATTTCTTTCGTTTTTTTTAGTTGTCTATTTAATTTTAATTTTTTATTTTCAAATAGTTATATTTTTAGCATAGAAATTTTTTATTCTGTTAAACAATCTTTTATTAAGATTTCTTCTAAGACCTATCATGATAATTTATATAAAATTTAGGGATTAATTGTGTAGTTCATGCATTAAGAGAAATCTTAATAGAATTTTTTTTAATAGACCCGCAATTCATCCGATGTTTAAAGTGAAGATTTATTAGGACCGAATTGACGAGCAAATTGCTGAGCCCTCAATGGTGTCATCAAGTTGCAGTTTAGTGCCCAATAGTGGCACTGTTGCAGTTTAGTCTCCGAAAGTGGCCAAAAAGTTACAAATGAGCCCCATGTTAACTAATTTCATTAAATTTTTTAATAATGAATAAGTAATCAATTTGATACAAAAAAAAAAAGTTTAAGACTTAAACTTATTTTTGGTGTCTAATGAAACTTCATTTAGGAAGCTGAAATGCAAAATCTTCATTAATCGTTAACACAAAGAACGAGTTGAAGTCTTAAGACAAACCATTTTTGCCCCAAATCAACCTCTCATCACCTGTTGGTGTTAAAAATTAATGCAAAAGTTAATATGATGACTAATCTGCAACTTTTTTGCCACTTTCGGAGACTAAACTGCAACGGTATCACTATTGAGAACTAAACTATAACATACTTGTACTATTGAAGACTATTTTAGCAATCCACCTGAAGCAAAAAAATAAAAAGTCAATTTTTTTGAAAATCTATTTGGTATGACACAGGCTAATAAATAAATTAAATAAATTCATATATTTTCTCATATCAAAATTACATACTTTCTACTGCTTTTTCGTCCACCGTGAACCTCTAGGCTGGATTTACTGGTAGAGCATATTTCGGATCTGGGTTTTGACTCAATTAAACACTCAAATTTGGCGCTACAAATCATTATGAATAATTGAATATATTTAGCATCACTTAGATCTTCGCAGGGTTGAGTTACCAATGGCTTTTATATGCATGCACTAGACTAGCCTTTGTTTGGAACACATTATTATCACTAGTTCAGCAAGATCAGAGTATTAGAGCTAATTATAAGATCGATGTTATATGTACCACAAAGCTTATTAATAACTAATAATCACCAAGGATGATTTTTCTTTTTTACTTTTTTTGTATAAAATTACTAAATATCTCAATACTATAACTAGAAATTATTGAGTCGAGAAACAAGAAAAGTTTTGTGTTACCTAACACTGAGAGTTGGTATGGCTGGGATATGACCGCACGCACTAGGCCCGCGTTTTAAGAGGCCCCCAATTTTTTTTTGAAAACTTATATAACAATTCTGTTCATATTACGACTACATGTATTATATTGTATTATTCTTATTTAGTTATAAAAGTACTATATATATACTAGTAAAAAAATTGGTGTTTAATTTCTTAATTAGTTTTTGTACCAAACACAACTTTCATTGTTTTCCTGTATGATATATTTCGATGATCTGAATTATGATTAATTATAATAGGTAACGTCGACGATGAGCTGTGAATTAGCAAAACAAGAGATGATCTTATTACTCTTGCTTACTTGATTAATACTTCATCAGCTCTGTTTCTTGGATCTACACAAATCTGTAAGCAAGCTCTTAATTAGCTACTACCGCTTTTTGTGTTCAAATTCGCATTTTCACGTGTTGCATCTAATAATTCTCAATCTATTGTCTATTATGAAAACAAAACCTCACAAAATCAATCTATTGCTATCGTCTATATGTGATCCTAATTATCGATATATCGGTAAAATTTAGTTCACAAGTTTGAATAATGGGAAACTCAAAAATCCTCATCGGTTATTTTGTTGGATTAATGATACAATCGATCAATATATATTTCACAACATTCATCATTATTTGATTATTCATGTTTTATTTTAACATTTTTTATCACTCATATTTTAGATTTTAATATCATGTCTCAATTGGTTATGGGTTAATTAACTCTATATTGGTTTTGCGTTTTCCAGGCGTTTCGGCTATTTTCAGCATCCACTTTGTAGGATTTTTTGGCATTTCAGAAGTCACATCTACGAAGCGAGTGTTTATTGCAGCAGCAGTCAGAGAAGACGAAACTGTTTATTTGGACCTTAGACTCTCATTTGCTTAGTTTAGAAGTATAATATACTCCCTCCGTCCCTAAAAGATTGTCACATTTTGACTTTTGGTGGTCAACAAAACACGATTTAAAACATAAATATCTATTGTTCTACATGAGAAAAAATTATAAAAAGTTAATATTTTAAAAATATATATTGAGACGAATCTAACAAGGTCCCACAGGACTATATTATTTCTTATCGTTTAATGGGAATTCATGATCAAATTTTGTAATGTTTAACTAGCAAAAGTCAAAATGTGATAATTTTTTAGGGACGGAGGGAGTATTTTTTATCACATAACTATTTGTAGCTTGTATCATTTAAATGAAAAAATAGTTATGCATCCATCATCATACGTGTTAAATATTAATTGGAACCATGTCACAAACTCATTCTCAAGAATCAATCTTGTATTTGAATTGCTCAAGTATCTCACACATATACCACTCTCCTTGTTCAGTTGTTAAGCACTTAAGCTTCACAACAACCCCAAAAAAAACGTGAATAATTGATTTGAATATACTATCCATAAATGATTGATACGTTGTCACTTTTGTGGTCAAACTTTAAAAAATTTAATAATCAAGAATTTTCATTAAATGATAATAAATAATATAGTCATGAGTGATATTGTTAGATTCGTCTCAACATATATTTTTGAAATATCAAGTTTTTATAGTTTTTCGTTCTTAGAATAAAAGCTATTTACATTTTAAATCGTGTGTTGTTGATCATGAAATCAAAATGTACCAATCACTTAGGGATGGTGGAAGTACTATTAAAGCTATACAGCTTTTTATATTAAAGGAAATATAAATTATACTCTATATCTTCTTTTATTATCATCTAAAATCTTGTTTATAATGCTCGAAATAAATTTCCATAATCAATCCGAAAAAACAAGTCGAACCAAATAAATTTATTTCGTTCTATTGACTTTCCAAGTTTGGGTCAAGGAGAAACTGATCCGAATTCCTGAGATGAAACAATGAGGATAACCTGACGTGTCCATTGATTATTGGCCAGCATCAACACTGTCTGAAACTCAAACCATTGCAGAGTTTCAAGCTTCCGTAGACCATAGCCAACTCAGAATTCCCTTTATCTGATACTGCTTTGTCCCAAAAAGATTGTCCACTTTCACAAACATACATAAAAAGAACACTGAAATAACCGAAACCATAATTGACAATCGATAACAGTTGCTCTCTAATGGAGAGTGTGTTAACGCCTTCAAAATCAAGAATCCCACTTTTGTTAACACTTCCAGATATTGCACCCAAGTCCCCCAATTTAAATATCTCTTTCAAAACCAAGCCAAAAGAATTCTCAGATGCCCAGTTAATTCATCTCTGCAAGAATAATCGTCTGCATGAAGCTGTAACACTCCTGGAGGACCCCATTGCACGATGCGGGTCCATGGTAAGCCCCAACACCTTCGCCCACCTCATACATTCTTGCATAAAGTTGAAATCTTTATCTATTGGGAGGAAACTTCATAATTGTATATTGGGTTATTCAAGAAAAAGCGTTTTGGGTTTTCTTGAAACGAAGTTGATGGATATGTATCTTGTTTGTGGGGGTTTGGAAGATGCATATGAGGTGTTTGATGGGATGCTTGTTAGGGACTTGCATACGTGGTCGACTATGATTAGTGCTTTTTCGCGGGAGAGAAAATGGGGTGATGTTGTTGAGCTCTTTTATATGATGATGGAAGAGGGGGTTATTGTTGATGTGGTTTTAGTTCCTAAGATATTGCAGGCTTGTGGGAATAGGAGTGATGCTGAGACAGGGAGGTTGGTTCATTCGATTGCAATTCGTTCGGGTTTGATTAGTGAAATTCGTGTTAGTAACTCGCTATTAGCTGTTTATGCGAAATGTGGGCAGATAGAAGATGCTGAACGGTTCTTTAGGACGATGGAAATAAGGGATAGGGTGTCCTGGAATGCGATTATTACTGGGTATTGTCAGAAGGGGGATATTGCACGGGGGATGAGATTGTTTGAGCTAATGAAAGAAGATGGTGTGCATCCGGGGTTGGTGACTTGGAATATACTTATATCAAGTTATAATCTCATGGGGAGGTGTGATGTAGCGAAGAAATTGATGAAAGAGATGGAGGTTTGTGGAATTGAACCTGATATTTTCACTTGGGCAGCGATGATTTCTGGGTTTGTACAAGATAACACACCGAACGAGGCATTGGATTTTTTTAAAGGAATGCTTTTGGATGGTGTTGAACCCAATGCGGTGGCATTTATTAGTGGAATTGCAGCTTGCGCTATGTTGAAAGATATGAGAAAGGGGAGAGAATTACATGCTCTAGCAATAAAGGTTGGACTTGGTAAAGATGTTCTTGTGGGAAACTCACTTATTAATATGTACTCGAAGTCTGGGAAGCTTGACATTGCACATCAAGTCTTTGCCGCAACAATGAATAAGGATGTGTATACTTGGAACTCCATGCTTGCAGGTTATTGCCAAGCTGGGTACTCTGGTAAAGCTCACGATGTTTTTACAAAGATGCAGGAGTCAGGTGTGCTACCTAATGTCATCACATGGAATGTACTGATTGCAGGTTACATACAGAGTGGGGATGAAGATCGTGCTATGGATCTTTTTAGGAGGATGGAGACGGAGGGAAATGTTAAACGAAATCAAGCGTCATGGAATGCTCTTATTGCAGGTTATCTGCAACATGGATTCAAAGATAAGGCATTGAGGATTTTTAGAAAGATGCTGTCTTTTACCATCAAACCAAATTCAATTACCATTTTGAGCATCTTACCAGCATGTGCAACTTTAGTTGCTGCTAAAATGGTAAAAGAGATCCATTGTTTCTCATTGCGCTCTGGTTTGACATCAGATTTGTCAGTGTCAAACTGTCTCATTGACACATATGCCAAGTCAGGCTATTTAAGATATTCTGAATCCATATATGAGAAGATGTCTGCCAGAGATCCCATTACATGGAACACATTGATGTCTGCCTATGTCTTACATGGATGTTCCCTCAAAGCAATCAAACTCTTTGATCACATGGTTAAAGTAGGACCTAAACCCAATAGAGGTACTTTTGTCAGTATAATTTCAGCTTATAGTTTAGCTCAAATGGTCTGCGAGGGAAAGAAAATATTTTGTACCATGGTTGAACAGTATCATATCCAACCATGGGTGGATCACTATGAAGCTATGATAACATTGTATGGGCGATCAGGTAAGCTCGAAGAATGTCTTGAATTTATAGATAGTATGGATATCAAGCCTGATTCTCGTACCTGGGTCGCGTTTCTAACTGCATGTCGTGTCCATGGAAATATTAGATTAGCCATACATGCAGGAGAGCAGTTGCTTAAACTGGACCCAGCAAATGGTATGATTCAATGGTTAGTCTGTCAGTTATATTCATTAGCTGGGACAGATGAGTGTTCTTCAAAACTGAAGAAGTCAAGTCGAAGAAATGCTCCTCAACAATCTACTGGATATAGCTGGATTGAATATAAAAACAGTATTCATTCTTTAGCATCAGGTCATCAACATGAAATCAACTGTGAAACTACATATAAATGGATTAGAGACATAACACAAATGTCTGGGACAACGGGTCATGTTGACCATCTTACTGTTGAGGAGGAAGAGAAAGAAGAATCTGGACTCGTTCACAGTGAAAAACTTGCACTAGCTCTTTCCCTAGTCTCGCCCCAAAAATCTCAGAGCATCCGAATTGTGAAAAATCTGAGAATGTGTCAAGACTGTCATAGAGCTGCGAAATATGTTTCTAAAGCTTATGGGTGTGCCATATATCTGTATGATTCAAAATGTTTTCACCATTTTAAAGATGGGAACTGCTCCTGTGGTGACTACTGGTAGATGAGAATTGACTTAGATATGATTATTAACTTGGGATTATTTGCACGAGAACACTTCCTTCTAAGGTGAAAGAGGCTTTTCTCGATCATATAGAAACAGTTCCAAAAACATGAAGAATTGACCCGATGTTTCTAGTTTGGAGTTTATGCATGAAGCTTTTCCGGAGTTTTGTGTAAATGGATATGCAAAGTTTATTATATATGTTCCCCTTCTTCAAGAAAGCACGTTAGGAGCACGGAACATGAATTGGCCCTTCGAAGTG
The DNA here is from genome assembly GCA_003412495.2 of Echium plantagineum. Taxonomy (NCBI): domain Eukaryota; kingdom Viridiplantae; phylum Streptophyta; class Magnoliopsida; order Boraginales; family Boraginaceae; genus Echium; species Echium plantagineum. Next base: position 9,438,780 of record CM016563.1, on the reverse strand, counting down.
TACATACACGGTCATATTTCATGACCATTTATTAGAGTTATTACATAACAACATTTTTTGATCAAAGCTGCTCGAGCCTAGTATCATAGTGAAATTGCTTCTTGCTGATCCATCGATTCATTTATATGAATTGATCAGGTTCCATTATCTTTTGATTACTCATTGATATAAACCGGTGTGTCCGAATTGACTTGAGAGTAGTGACGTGAAAACAGTATTACTCATTATAGATAAGAAACATAAGTAGTGTAATAAGCCATTTGACTCTGATGGAGTACCATTGATGGCTGGGGAAAACTTCTGAAAAATTGTTGTAGAGTAAATATGGAAATTGGAAACCGCGTTTCAAATGCTAAAAAGTTTGTTGCTTAGCTAAATGTAAGAGCCCAAGATATGCTTAACATGTGAACACATTGACCTTAGGGTCTCTCCATGACATATGTTGAAGGAGCAGGTGAAACTAACCAAAACTAGGTCTTATTCTCTCCCTGCATGTTGACATGATCATATAAAACCCTACGAGCAATCTTATGAGGATTTGGTAACATAGTGGTTGATTTCATCACATGCGCTTCGTAACATCTCCTATATATATCCAGGCAGTGAAACTCCTAGAGCCATCAATAAAAATAACTAATCCTTTTTTCTCTGGTTTATAGTCCACTATGGCTTCACTCAAATTGTTTCACATTGTTGTCGGGATCGCTTTATTCTCTGTTCCACTGTCCAGTGCTTTTCCAGGTTCACATTCTGGACTTTTCCCAGAATACTACTTCTTCTCGTGTCCACAAGCTAACGGCATTGTCATGTCTGTCCTTGAGAAAGCCATATCGAATGATCCTAGAATGGCTGCATCTTTGCTGAGGCTGCACTTTCATGATTGCTTCGTTCAGGTACATTTCTGCAGAACAAAGTCTTAGATGCTCATTAAAAACGTTGATTGTGATAGTGGTACACTAATTGAGTAAAATATAGGGTTGTGATGCATCGATATTATTAGACAATAGCTCAACAATATCCAGCGAGAAAAATGCAGGGCCAAACAAGAACTCCATAAGAGGATTCGAGGTGATTGATGAGATTAAGGCTAAACTAGAGCAAGTTTGTCCACATACAGTTTCCTGTGCTGATATCTTAGCGCTTGCTGCTCGCGATTCCACTGTCCTGAGTGGTGGGCCTCATTGGGAAGTGCCATTAGGAAGGAGGGACTCCAAGACAGCCAGTATTAGTAAAGCTAACACCGACATTCCCAAACCAAACTCAACCATCCAAGGCCTCATAACATCATTCAACCGCAAAGGCCTCAATGTAGAAGATCTAGTTGCTCTTTCTGGTGTGTTTATTTTTCATATTTTTCCCCCTTTGATGATCTGATTTTGAAAAATCTGATAAAAGATTTTAAACAATGAAATGATTCTGCAGGGGCACATAGTATTGGGGTAGCTAGGTGTGTGACATTCAGGCAAAGGCTATACAACCAAAATGGAAACAACCAACCAGATATGACTTTGGAAAAATCTTTCTACAACAACTTGAAAACAACATGCCCTCAAGTTGGTGGTGACAATAACATCTCCCCCCTGGACTTCTCCCCACGAAGATTCGACAACACGTACTTTAAGCTCTTGTTGCTGGGAAAAGGTCTACTGAACTCGGATGAAGTTCTTCTAACAGGAAATGTTCGAAAAACAATGGATATTGTGAAAAACTATGCATCAGATGAAATTCTTTTCTTCAACAAGTTTGCTAAGTCTATGATCAAAATGGGATCAATGAGTCCTCTTACTGGTTCCCATGGTGAAATCAGAAAGAATTGCCGCAAATTGAACTAGTAATCTGATATGATTCTTGTTCCATTAATAATTTGTTATAATTATCTTACTATATATAATTGGGGAAGGAGGGAATTAGAAGTTATTTTTAATGCATATGAAGCCCCATGTTCTCCTAATATGTAGGAGATATAATTAATTAAAATTATTTACTTATATATAAACATTATGTACAATAAATATCCATAAAATATTACTATATTTTACCTTTATTTTTTTGAAAATGATTTAGGAGAATTTATAAATTATTTCGCACATCAAATTTAAACTTATTTTTTTTAAATGAATTAATAAATAATAGTATTGTAGAAAAATATCATATTTATGTATTAATAAAATATCATATATTATAATACGATGCACGAGTTCGCACAGGCTGGACTGTGTACAAACATCTAGTGTATTATTGTCTCTGAGGATAAGATATGTACTACTATTACTAGTACTACCTGTGATTCCATGTATCTCTTTTTTAATGAATGTTTAATTTTAGATGATATTTTATGCAAATTTAAATTTCTCTCACAACTTTTATTTTCTGTCATTTGCTATATTCTATATTTGTTGAAACTTGTAACCAGTTTTAAGATTATTATTATTTTGACAAAACCAGCTAAACTTTTAGGAAAGAATGAAATATATTCATCAAGAAAAAACTAGTTGATACTTATTAGGGCGGATCTAACTGATCTAGAGTGGTGTTCGAAATTGACATGTATTGTAAAGTAATTGTTCAAAATACTTAAATATATAGTTACATATATTTCAATGTCAATTTCATTTTAAATTTATTTATTTATATATATGTATTTAATTTTTTATTTTTGAAAAGTGCTTGTTCGATTACATCGCTCAGAACGTGTATATGTCCCCATCATGTAGTAAGTTTATTATCATTCTCATGACTCATGTTGTATATGTTAATATCTATTGGCCCAGACCAATTAGCCCAATACATTAGTGTGTCTCATTCCAAACCCTAATCTAATATATTGTTATATATATGTTAGTAGTATTCTACTTTAGAAATATATTATAACATTCACTACTGTTTTGTACACCAGTGACCTAGCCTTTTCTTTTGCTTCCTCAATAAAAGAGCTTTGTGCCAAAACCCTATTGAGATTGGAGACTTTTGTAATTGGGTTGCCCCTTAGCCAATTGGTGGCGCATTGACGATATATAGGAATCATTATTGTCAGGAGAACTGAGCCAATATTGAAATATCCGACACGTTAAGGTAATGAACATAATTTTGACATCCGGCTCGACTCGATATGTTAACGAGTAGGTACCACCTCATTTCTTAAGGTAAATATCTTGCTTGACTTGTTTATTATCCTATTCCTTAAGATAAAATGAAAAGAAAAGTTATTTTTCATATAAATAACAAATACATTGATATATTTGGATCATCAATAAATTACATAAGCCTTAATTCATTAAAAAATTAATAATAAAATTTATACAACTTAATTATGGATAATTTCTTTTAACGCTTATATTAAAGTTGTTAAATTATTTGATAATTTATTAACATACGAATAAATATCGAGCCTGCCGGATGATTCAATTGAGACAACCTTACACTTGTATGGTAATTGGTACGTACTAGTAACTATTTGTTGGTGTATAGTGTTTCCCGTTTCCCTTCCCATAGTAATGGGATCGACTATACACACACCCCAATAGTGGATTACTATAGCATTGAATGACCATTTTGTCCTCCTATTTAATTTCCTCACCTACTACACTTCTAAATAGGGGGGCAGAATGGTCATTTCATGCTACAGTAACCCACTATTAGGGTGTGTATAACATATCAGCTAATTGTATTTGTGGGTCCCTTAACAAAATAATTTCAGAATCAAACCTATTCACTCTAACATCACACTCAAATCACACTTTGCTAAAATCCTCAAATCTACCAAGAACCCTAATTCACTGTAACATCCCACTTAATAAAATCCCCAAATCTCAAATCCACCCCAAAAAATGCAGCTTAATCGAAATCCAAAACAATCACCCCCGCTAATCTCGATCCCAAATCGATGGCCTTTGTTTATTCTCCTCGTATTCACACTCTCCACAACAATTGCATTCATCCTCAGAGCCTCATTAGGCAATTCTTGTGATCCTGCGCAATATGATCAGCAATTCACGAATCGAATCGATCCCAAGTATGAAATTAGAGATAGAAGAAGTGCAAACAATATGAATGATGAAGGTGGTAGTGAAAATCCCTTGAGTTTTATGAAGTCTAAAGTGGTTCTTATGGTCTCCCATGAGCTCTCCCTTTCTGGTAAATCTTCATTTTCTGAATTTGGTTGATATTTTATAAAAGACCTAATTCAAAAAGATCGCATACTTCTGAATTTTGATGCTTCAACTTGATTATTTTTGTTAATTTTTTTTAGACAAGTACTATTTCAAAATGATTGTATTGTTTTATGATGTTCCGCTGTATTTTTTTATTTTGTTATAACCAAAAGGATCACTTTTTTCTCCTATTTATGATTTTGGAAATATTTTCGTAGGTGGGCCGTTGCTTTTAATGGAGCTTGCCTTTTTGCTAAGAAATGTCGATACAGAAGTTGTTTGGGTGACAAATCAGAAACCGAATAATCAAGATGAAGTGATTTACAGTTTGGAACAACGAATGCTTGAGAAAGGCGTGAAGGTACCACAAGATTTATATCCAAGATATATACTGTTTTTAGTAATGTTTAGCCAACCATGAATGGTTCCACTGCTAACTTACTAGATTCTGAGGAGAATAACAGCAAAATCATGAAATGCGAGGGCATTACTTAGCAAGCTTTTCTCTTGCATAATTCATTCAGGTCTTTCCTGCAAAGGATTCAAAAGCTGTAGATACAGCTCTAAAAGCTGATCTTGTCATATTAAATACAGCTGTTGCTGGGAAATGGCTGGATGCTGTTCTAAAGGAGAACGTTCCTCGGGTTCTTCCAAAGGTTTTATGGTGGATTCATGAAATGCGAGGGCATTACTTTAACCTGGAGTATGTGAAACACCTCCCGTTTGTTGCAGGGGCCATGATTGATTCTCACACGACTGTAGAATATTGGAAGAACCGAACTCATGAGCGTTTAGGGTATTGCAACCAAAACAACTCTGCTTCTTTTTGTTTTAATTGCCAGATGTTCCTAATGGAGGTTTTTTAGTTGTCTGAATTGTTCTAATGACCGATGTAGTTTATTTTTTAAGGAGACTAGAGCATTCAACCCAATGAAGATTATAGGACTTTTGATTACTTTCTTAGCCAATTCATGTTGGGTCCTATTGCCATTAGATGGCGAAGATTTCCATTTTTACACTTCAAAATTATTACTCCCTCCATCCCTTTTTGTTGGAGACATTTCATTTGGCACTTTAGGAAAATTCAAATTCAACTCACAATCTTAATTTTCCCTCTACTTTTTGAATTAAATAGGAATCAATTAAGGGATTTTTATTTTAGGAAAGTATCCTTATCAATTAGGGATGGAGGGAGTATTTGTTAATTAGAGTGAGAACTGAAATGAAGTAAAACCACAATTTACTTCCTCCCTGTGTTACACTTTAAACTACAAAACGTAAATACCATCATATATTTTCTTGCAGAATTAAAATGCCTCAGACATATGCTGTACACCTTGGAAATAGTAAAGAACTAATGGATGTTGCCGAAGATGTTGTGGCAAGAAGAGTTCTGCGAGAGCATGTTAGGGAATTGTTGGGAGTGCGAAAAGAGGACTTACTTTTTGCCATCATCAATAGTAAGTTTGGTTCATGAAACAATCAATTTTGTCGTGTTTTATTTGTAATTAACTCCAAGCATGTAAGTGTAGGTGTCTCTCGTGGGAAAGGACAGGACTTATTTCTTCGAGCTTTCCATGAGAGTTTGCAAATCATCCAAGAGAAGAAACTGAAAGTGCCTGTTATACATGCTGTTGTTGTGGGGAGTGACATGAGTGCACAAACCAAATTTGAAACAGAATTACGTAATTTTGTTGCGGTGAAAAAAATTCAAGGTCGAGTCCATTTTGTGAACAAGACGCTAAACGTGGCTCCTTATTTGGCTTCTATCGATGTACTTGTTCAAAACTCTCAGGTAAAATTTCTGATCTATGTACACATACACACATATCTTCACAGTATTGTGATTTGTCTCTAGGCGCTAGTCAATTGTTTATGTTAATGTGTCACTGAAAACCAACCAATAATATTATCCATACCATATATAGAAGATTTTAGGCTGCAGTGGTTATGAAAAACCTAGGGGCGATTCCTTTTGCTACTAGGAAGTTTTCCCCTGATTAGTCTAGAGTGCTCTGGCTGTCTAATTTGGTTCTTGTTCTAGGAAACTGAAGAGAACTAAATGACAGTACTATTCATCGCAAAGAATTATGTTTTCGGCAGTGGTCCAAGTTTGTGTTTTGATGTAGGAATTTGCAGTTCGTCTTTTTAACATCAAGTCTCAAACTAAATGAAATGGCCCTGGTAATATTCTTGTTCTGTGTTGTTGTCTCTGAACTCCGAAGCGTCTTAGTGATATACAATATTTTGAGAATAGTAAAAGAAATGCATCTCCACGTAATATCAATATTTTATTACAATTTTGGAAAATCTTTGATGAAGTCTTATCTATAGGGGAGGGGAGAATGCTTTGGGAGGATAACCATTGAAGCTATGGCTTTTCAAATCCCTGTACTGGTAAGAAGCCTTTTCCTATGCTGGATGTCGCGCAATAATCATCTTAAACTATATTAACCTTTTTGTTGTTAAAACGTCAAACGTTTAAGATCTGATTTCGATCTTCAAAACTTCATGCAATTTCATTAAGTAAATTACTAGTATACTATATCCATGTAAAATATATTTTACTTACTACCACATATTTAACCTCTAGGGTTAGCGTAGTGGCAAGAAAGGGTCTAAAGGTTTTAAAAAATTATACAGCTCGTGCAATGACAAGGTCCTTGGTTCGAGTTCTTGCAATGACATGGGTCGAATGTTTTAAAAACAAACATTGTATAGCTCTTACACTAAAATATTAACTATCTCAAAAAAGGTCAAGGATGATAAGTGAACGCAGCCCCCTCTTACAAGATCGCTCATTATGTTTGTTCTAGTGGATATTTGCTTTGTTATCCAATTTATAACTATCTGACTTTTACCACCCGCAACTTCAGTCCTTGGAAGTTGGAACTACTCTCCATCTCCAACCATATACTATGTAGCCCATGCTTGAAAATATTCCTCAATTGGTTAGTTATTATTACCTATGTCTAATGACCAACCACATATTCCCATGCATGCTCTTCTGCAACTGCAGCTTGCGTGACTTAATTTGTCATTTGTTTTGCATAAATACATATTTTCTCATATCAGCACTGTAATGGCAATTTTTACAGGGCACAGCAGCTGGGGGCACAACAGAGATTGTGGTGAACGGCACAACAGGTATATTACATCCTGCTGGAAAAGAAGGTGTAACACCTCTTGCACATAACATCGTGCAACTAGCAACAGATGCTGAGAGACGGCGAATAATGGGAGAGAAAGGTTATGAAAGGGTGAAAGATACATTTTTAGAGAAGCACATGTCACACAGAATTTCTGTAGTGTTGAAGCAGGTTTTGCAGAAGTCGAAGAGCCATCAATAGCTTCAGATTCCTTTTTATTTTTCTGTAATCTACCATTTATTTCAAATTTGTGAGTGTACAGTAAAGGAAGAGGAAATTGCGTCTCCCCTGCATTAGAATTTGTAAACACATTCCACTGTATCGGATCTTACAATTGACTACAAAGAAAATTATAGAAGCGGGAAACTGAAAACTACTGGTGCTCTGTGGATGCTTCTACTCAGAACGATGATTTTACGAGATCCCGAATCCTCCGAGCAGAATCGGATATCCCTAATTTTTCAATAATGCCAAATTAAACAGGGAAATTCCAACCTTATTGTTATGTAAGAGGCTAACAACAAATACGTACTTGAGATAAAAAAAAATAAAGCTCAACTGTTGTGGGGGTATATTTTGGTGAGCGAAGTTGATCAATCACATCCCATTCAGTCACCAACTGGTAAAAAATTAAAGAAACAAAAATCAGAAACAATAACGACAGTGACTAACACAATACCATGGGCGGATGCTAGTATATAAATGATTCCAGAAAAGCTATATTCAATTAAATATATATTTAAGAATGTAGTCAGAAGCAAATATAGGCTTCCTCTTAACAAAAATAAGTAATAGTATATCTATTTGCCTCATCCTAAATAGAACTAGTCGTGTCCATCTAGATCTTGATCCAATATTCAGATGTTTCCACGACTCCACTCTTCACATATAATAAGCTAATTACAATAAATATAAAAAATATCTTTGCGTGTTCACCTGGATATTGATCTAATATTGAGATGTCTCCACATATAATAATTTAATTTTAATAAAAGAATTGTTTAGGAGGTGGTCATTAATATACCTTTATGCAAATATCTTAAAATTATATAATATTCTTCGGAGTTATTAAATTTTTGATAAATTGATCACTTATAGTTAGCCATTGTGATGAATACAGGATACCGGTGTCCTTTTCTCACATACGTAAAGCTGTGGACTTTAGGCACATTGTGATCACCTACACCTTTAGCCTTTTATCGTTCTTTTTATTATAATCATTAAATTGGACATAAGTAAGACCATGTATAAGGTGCTTTCAGATGATGATTTCATCAAACATGCTCATATATATTTTCTCGTTTAAATTGCTGGATGTGCCTCAACTAATTAGAGATTAGAGCTTACATGTTAATTACTTCGAAACACAAAGTGTCAAGATTCGCTTCTAATATGTAACTCAACTGTTGATACTGCCTAACGACCTGATTTTATTATGCATCTTACTCCCTCCGTCCCTAAAAGATTGTCACATTTTGACTTTTGTTGGTCAAACATAACAAAATTTGACAATTAATTCTCATCAAACGGTAAGAAGTAACATAGTCTTGTAGGACCTTGTTAGATTCATCTCAATGTATATTTTTGAAATATCAACTTTTTATAATTTTTTCTCATGTAAAATAATACTCCCTCCGTTTCTTTTTATTTGATTGTTTGAGCATTTTTTCTATGTTTCATTTTATTTGATTGTTTACAATTTCAATGCACTTTTTACAATCCCAATGCACCTTTTTACAATTTCAATGCACCTTTTTACAATTCCAATACACATTTTTACAATCCCAATGTAATTTTTCACAATCTCTTAATAAAGTACTTTTTTCCCAAACAATCAAATAAAAAGAAACGGAGGGAGTAGATATTTACGTTTTAAATCGTGTTTTGTTGACCATCAAAAGTCAAAATGTGACAATCGACAATCATTTAGGGATGGAGATAGTATTATCTATATCAACTTTTTACTCAAATGTCAGAAGTTACTAAAGTCATATATGTGAGTTAGAGGCTCGTTCCAAATATATAGGCGAGTATGAGCAAGCTAATAGGCTTGGTATAGTATCAATTGCAACTAGATCTATATTCTAATATAATTTGACTCCTATATAGTCATGTTATCTATGATAAGATACTATATATATAGCCAACTCACTTTTATTCTGAGTTTTGACTGTTATTTTAAATTATACATTTAACTTTTATTTGAATAAGAAAATGATACTCCCTCCGTCCCTAAAAGATTGTCACATTTTGACTTTTGTGGTCAATTACAACAAAATTTGATCACGAATTCTCACTAAACGAAAAGAAATAATATAGTCTTGTGGGACCTCGTTAGATTCGTCTCAATATATATTTTTGAAATATCAACTTATTATAATTTTTTTGCATTTAGAATAAGAGATATTTGTATTTTAAATCGTGTTTTATTGACCACCAAAAGTCAAATGTGACAATCATTTAGGGACGGAGGGAGTATTTAAGATTGGTTAAGACATTTAGCATGCGATAGTGTTTGTATTTTAAAGACATTAGAGAGACATTCGGAAGTTGATTGATTGTCCTTTCAAAAATCAACAACTAATAATACAAAATCTATGATGGCAAACTAAAGCTAACAATTGATTGATTCAACTTGCAACATGGTTCATTATTCATGGACGTATAATCAAAGATTAGTTTCAAACTAGTAAAGCTTGATAATAATTGAGTTTGAAAATGATGAAGCCCTGTATTGAGTACATCCCTATTGTTCATGCCCATTTTGTTGAACATGAATTTTTTCAAATGTATTTAGTAATTATATAGGTATATATTTAATATAATATAAATATGTATATCAACTTTTATGTTTATATTTCAATAAGTTTAAGTGACATAATAAGGACCCATTTCAAAATCTATGTTGATTTCGAACGCACACTCTACTCCAGAACACCTATGCATATGTATGAGCACTTGTTTTAATTTGTACAAAAAAATGCACCCAATTCTTCTAATATATGTTCTCGTTCGATATTAAAGGAATAATAATAATTATACATGTCAATTGTAATATGAATACTAAATCAATATGAATGCCCAAAAGTTGATGAGTTTAAGAATATCAAATATCATCATTTACAATCTAAATCGAGCCACTAACTATATATTATTTCCGCATGTCTTAACCTCAAAGGAGTAGAATAAATAATGAAATTTAAAATGGGAATGCATATGGAATCTAAGTACTGTACATATATTAGTTCACATAACCGGCCATGTCCCAACTCCCATGTGCGATTGTTTGTGCATCAACCATAATAGCTTTGCCTTTTGCCTTAATTTGGAGTATTTGTAACAAGAGTTTGTTATCAAGATCTAACCTTTTAAGGTTAAACAACGAGTTGGTGTAACCTATTTTTAGATTAACTTTTATTACACCCAACATGTCCTTAACTTTTATGTTCAAAAAATCGAAGTTCATAGTTTGAAAGATTGATATGTAAGTGTTTGGTATGTAACATTTAATGACATAATTATTTCATAGAATCTTAAAATTATATAGAAGTAAAGTCAGTAGTTATTTTTTTTAGAAAACCTCCCATCTAAATTGGGATGGACTAAACTATAGATTAAATAGATATGAAAACTTGAAACAATTTTGAACGGTGGGGTTTTCAGTTTGATTTTGCAAAAGGTGAAAGTGAAATAAAGCATTAAATTAAATATAATCCTTTGTAATAAAAGTATATTATGAAGTTTTAGCCATTCTACTTATACTTATTTTGCTCTCGGGCATAGCTCAATTAATTAAAAGTTTGGGTTGTAAGTTGCATTCTTTGCACGTTGTGGGTTCGAGTCCATTCACCTTCTCGTGAAGACTCAAAATAGGTAAAGATTCAAGGCAGGATGTGACGGGACCTTTAAGAAGAGGGTATCAAATTTTTTTAGTATATTATAAAGTTAGGTAGCTTGCTATGTTTGTCTTACACTCTCTTACACATCCCTTCTAGATGGATTCGGTAATAATGTTGCTAACACTGGCTAAAATAACCATTAATAAGTAATCATAGAAAATGACTTGAAGTTGCAACAAAATATTTTAGAATATCACAAGAAACTAAAAAAAATATATATAAATAGAAACAATACAACCACAACCATTCATTTCATATCAAGATTGATAGACCAATTAACATCAACCCCACAAATTTCTCAAAGGCTGGTTACAAATACCTTTCCCACATATTTCTAACATAAATCTAGCCAGCTGTTGCCTCCAAATGCAACTTGAAATAATTAAGTACCATATCATAGGATATTTAATTAATATATAAAAGACAAACCACTAAGCCCTTTTGCCATTTGCAAATCATTCAAACCTCTTTAAGGACCCTTCCACATGAAAAATCATCATCAAGACATTGACTACATAATACATAAATCTTTAGGTTATGAATCTCACAACTCACAACTAATTGTGAACATTCAAGCATGTGGACTAGTGAATTGAGTCCTGACCTAGATTTCTTCTGAGTACGATGCCATTACTAATAATTTTGACTAAAATCGATCTTTTTAAAATGATCCATTTGATGGTCGACCTTAATCCCTGTTATTATTTAATGAAATAAAGGTCAATACTGAAAAATATCAGCCGAAGCGATGATGGCCGGCTGGTTATGGTACATTAAGTTCCAAGGATCATTGTTCATCATCATCAAACTATCAAAACCTGTCTGAAACTCCTCATTCTCAACCCCACCTCCATTATTGGTGATATTCATGAAATTAATGATTTCATTCAAAGACTCAAGTCTTTGGCTAAGCTCAATCATTTGAGCTCTCAACACAGAGTTGTCAGCTTCAACATTCATGTAGTTTTGTGTTGTGATGCTGACACTTGTCAAGATCTGATTGTTCTCCTTCCTCAGCTGAGAAACCTGAGCCATTAGATCATCTAGATGCTTCTGTTTCCTCATTCTTGATCTCCTTGCAGATTCTCTGTTAGATTCCATTCTTTTTCTCTTCCTTTCATTCATCAAAATCTGCAAATGCCCATCAGACCCAATGTTCTGCATCTGGCTTGAACCTGATGAATTCCCACTTGAAGTATCCATGGGACAGTTCGAAAAATTCGAATAATCTTTAACTCGCTTTTAAAACAAGAAAAAAAAACCCAAACACTAAAAACTAAAGAGACGAATGCTGGGTCTTAAAAATGAAAGCTTGCAAAATACAAAAATATAAAATAGTTATTTCTATAGAATATACAGAAAGTTAAGCTTAAGATGAAATGATTTCTGAGAAAACATAAAACCAGTAAAGAAAAGCAACAGAGAAAGATTGAACAAGATGGGTTCTGCGCCTTAATGAAGAAGCTACAATGAATCCAGAACGAAGAATTTCACTCAGAACAGGAGACATCTAAGAGATTATCTTACACATCTAATATAAGTATATTTAGCATTAAATCTTTCTAGTTAATGAAAAAAACAGGGGAAAACAGGGGATTGGAAACAGAGAGGCAGAATAATGGAGTAGTTTATAGGGAAAATAGAAAATGTATAGGGGAGGAAGAAGTGAGAAGGAGAAGAGGTTTGAGTAGTTGAAGGGGTGGTTGATTTATAGGCCAAAAAATGGGCAGAAAATCAAAGGAAAATTAAAAACTGTTGGGGGAAAAGTATTCTAAGAAAAAGTGAAGTTTTTGGGAGAACCAATTAAGGGCGGGTGATTAGACATGTCACATGTGGGGTGGTGATGCAATTTCTTTCTTTTTCTTTTCCTAAAAATAAATAAGGGGACGATTAACGGAATACGAGAATCAATTCATGCAATATTTCAGTCAAATATTACATTTACATGAATTTGAATTCGCGAGGGCTGAATGTCTCTACACCAATCACCTTATCACTAAATTATATCAGTGTGATTATTTACTTTATCATGAGTTGATTTCTTTTATTCCTATTATGGATGATTAATACTTTTATCTCTTATTTTATGTTAATAAATACTTTTAATCGAGATGACTAATTAAAAATTAAAGACACCGTATGAATATTAATGTATTACTTATAATTTTCTTTTTTTTTATATTTTAATTAATACTTTTAAGGGCAAAGACATCAAAATAATAAGTAAAAAATAATTCATGATTAAATATAATATATCAAAATAATAAGTAAAAAATAATTCATGATTAAAAATTTGACATTAAGAAAAGTATAAAAATGAAATTTAGGGAGTAGGTAAATGAAGTCGGATGAGAGATGGAAAATACACGGAAATACATGAAACTGAAGTTAAGCTTGAAAGATTTGTGAAGACTGACATGTTTGATTTTTTGTGTGCCTTGTTTTCACTCCCAGCGGCAATGCAGTCTTTCTACTGCTTAAAGTCATGCCCATTTTTATTATTCTCTTCATTTCAAATTATTTGTCTAACTTTTTTCTTTTCTTGAAAATCTTAAAATTGAGTATCTTTTATTTCAAATTTATGAAGGAAAAGTAAAAGTTATTATTATAAGATGAATTTAATTTTCTTAAAATATTATGTAAAAGAAATAAAACAAATAAATTGGGATAATTTTACGCCGGATTTTTATTCTTTAGGATGGGGTGGTATATATTCATTATTTTGTCAAGGGTAATAAGTAAATGTAATGTTGACATAAACCAAGAACTTTTACATGATTGGACGCGACAATGTAAACATGGGTTCTAGATTCCAATTTCCAAACCATTTCATATTCAATCATTCCAGGTTAATTTATTCCAAATTATTTCACTAAACAAATAGGGATCTAGAGATGTTAATTAATTAAAGGTTAAATGATTGTTGTATTGTGTTTGAAAAAATTGTCAAATGGTTCTAAATATTATGTGTAAGTTACACTTTAGTCTTTATATTTGGTCATTGTTATGAATATATAATAATTATATATGTTAATTAATTCTCAAATACATGTAATTTAAATTAATCTATCGTGTTTAGCTTAAAAAGCTTTGAGGTATTGACTTATCTTGTTAAGGTGCCATAAGATTTGTGTCACAATATTAAATTTAATCAAAATGAAAATATTCGTAACCTTAATTGACATATATGTCTATGACTTGAATTAACATTAAGATTTAGTTTTTATTTATTTATTAAATTAAGATAATTTTTTTTAAGTCATTAAAATATGACCATTTAACAAATAAATGAAACATGTATAAAATTAATATTTGACCAAATATAAAAATAACTAAAATATAAATTAATCGATTATTATAACATCATCAATAAAGAGAATCTAAAACAAAAATAAGTATAGTATACCCCTAATAAAATGCAATACAAATAAGTATTATCTATTATCAATATTAGGGTTACCATGCTCATTAATTAGGGATCCTATAAAATCAATTGCCAATAAAATATAGACAAAATCACATATATTGATCATGAACAGTATCGACTTTCAATTTATGACGTGTATATCCACGTTGATCAAAACTAACACTACATCTAGAGTCCATTAGATTGTTCACGTTAAATAGGGTTACTATTATTAGTGTTAAATACTTCCTCCATCCCTTTTTGATGGAGCTATATTATCAATATAGAAATTCTTAAATTGATTTTTATTTAATTCAAAAAAGTGAAGGAAAAACTTGATTTGCGAGAAAAATTTATATTATTTTAAAAGTTTGTGCAAAACAAAATATCTCTAACAAAAATGAATAAAGGGAGTACTTTTTTTTCGTTTTTTAACATATTATTTAAGTTAAATTTTTTGTGTTTTACAATATATTGTGTAACATTTCAATATATTCCTTTCACCATCTTTTTTATTTTATCTTTAATAAAGAAGTAGGCTTCTATTAACTTCCAACATGAAAGTTGCAAGTTGCAAAAGGTAATCAGTACTTCGTTTAAACTAATGTTACAAAATGATGATCATCCTTATAATTTTTTAAAATTGATACTGAGCTTATCTTATTTTTAAACATCAATACTGAGCACATCTTATATTTACTTTAACTAAATGAAATAAAAAATAATATTTTTCATATCCTTAATAAAATAAATTGTTATTAAATAATACATTAAAGAAAACATAGCGGAATATAATATATCACCCGTGTTCATTTGTTGAATACCAGTCATTTTTATATTGAACCTTAGAAGGACGTTTGCACCAAAAATTACGTGTTACTTTAGCTTGACAAATAACTATCGAAACTGTTAAAAGATATGACGGAGCCATCAAGATCAATGTTATTGTTGCCAATAAAACAGATTAGGGCTCGGAATGGTAGCGGTTAATTAATAATACCGTTCATTAATTAATGTTTATTAATTAATATATATAATTATTTTTAGTTTAAAGATGGTACACATTACTAAAATATATTATTCTAAGATGGTATAACATAAAATATACAAAAGAAATGTACTAAAATGATATTTATACCAATTTGGTTAGTGTACCAAAATCTATTAAACAAGCAAGTTGGTACAAATTATTTAAAATGGAAAAATAAGCTTAGATAATTGATATTAATGATTTTTTTTGACAAAATGGTATGTATTACCTAAAATGTACCAAAAGAAGAAGCAAATATAATTTAAATGGGTATACATTTATCATGATTAATGAGCCATTAGTGAACATAAAAGTTTAATGAACCGTAACTTTTCACACTAAATAAGGTTAACAAATCATAAAATATACTTCCTTCATTGTTTAGTTGATATTTTAAGCTTTTGATTTTATATTTTTAGTTGATGTTTTACAATTTGAATGTAATATTTGATATTTTTCCTCTTATTAAGCCCCTATTTAATGTATTCAATAATGTAGAATACTAGTCAAGACATCTTGTCCCAGTGGCAAGCATGCTGACACCTCTAGCGGAGGTCTCGGGTTCGAGCCCTCTTGCTAGCAAGGAAAGTGGTTATTTCTCTCACTAGTTTGATGCTAGTCGCCTCTTTCCTTGAATTTACGAATTGTATTGATGTTTGATTGTAATGGATTATTCGTATTAATAAAATCAAAGGATAACCCCCTTTTTTTAAAAAAATAATGTAGAATACTAATACATGAATGTAGTTGTTGATTATATATTAATTAGGGGTGTATGTGGAAATGTTATTATTTCTTAAAAATTGACGTTAAAAGAGCTAGAACGACAATTAAAAAACAAAAGAAGTAATAAAAGACTTCATCCATTGACGTTTTAGGCTTTTGGTTTTCTTATTAGTTGACGTTTTACAATTATAATGTAATATTTAATGATTTTTTTTGCTCTTAAGTTTCTATTTAATGTATTCAATATAAAAAATCAGCCCACGGGACATAGCTCAAATATTAAGGGGCTTCACTATAAGAATGTGTTTCTCCACAAGTGTGTGGGTTTGTCCACGGCAGGTGCATGAGTAACTTTGCATTTGTTCAAGGGAGGATCTGCTTGTAGGTGGTTACCCAGCCTACTCTGGGCACTCTTGAGGTGGAGTACCGAGCCGCTATTGGCACATCCCGGATTCACCTTCTCTGTTGGGCGATGGACTAGCCAAGAGGGAGTGCCTTAAAAAAATATAAAATACCAATACATGAATGTAATTTTTTATTATTTTAGTAATTATAGGTATCTACACTATATTTAATTGGGGAAGGGGGGAATTAGTTATTTTTCCTTGAAGCCCCATGATCTCTAATATCCAATCATTAATCAACACTTGTTTTATTTAAAAATAACCACTATTTTTATAATTAACTTCCCATCGTTTATATCTAACTAAATTTGATTATTTCATTTATTTTATTTCCTATCATCTAATTCTTTTCTAGAATAATTAGAATCAAGGTCTCTAATAAATTTATACTAAATTTAGTCAAAATGAATTATTTAAAAAATATACTACTAAGAAGTTTTTTTTGATTAACATACTATATAAAAAATTAACTTAGCCCCATATATGTATAAATCGCTATTGTTTCTTAGTTAATGTCTAAAGAGTTAGAACCATAATTAAAAAATGTTGAAAATATAAAACTACGTAACATCGATTTTATGCTTGGTGATTGAAGCACTGAGCTCATATACCATAAAAGTTGATTTTACTAATAACGTTATAACCTATAAGAGGAACTTGCTTGTTAGTGAAAGTAATCGGCAATAATTAAAAGGCCATTTATGAGCGTTGGAACATGCATGGGAACAACAAAAACTAATTAAGAATTCCAAACAAAGAGTAGGGTCGTACGGCATAATAATAATAATGAATATATAAATTAAAGGAATCAACCATCTCAAATTCTCAATCAACACATACATTATTATTAACTTAACTAAAATGTCTAAATTATCAATATCGAATAAGACTAATTAGTCGGATATATATATATATATAACATATATGAGTTGTTTGTTTAATAGTTCTACCCCTTGAACAACGGTTAAAAACTCAATATATTTTGTTTATAATTTTTTAAATAAACATATATGGAGCCTGGAGCTTACTACAACAGCACTCTATAAAAATTGCCATTTTAGTTAGATTTCGCAAAGCGCCTATCGATCTAATGAGAACTATAGGTGTTAACTCTAACTTTTTCTTTATTTAATTATATAATTATCTTTCATAACTGTCTCCAGCTATTTGCTGATTGCGCACTGGATAGATTTTGAGCTGACTAGTAACCTACAAATTTGGTCGATCGATTCAATATATATGGTCCATGTTCCATATTATGTGATCCACATGGTTAGGATCTTAGGATCTCCTTGAATCCATTTTAGCTTTGGGAAAAGTAGATGACCTAACAAATTGAAGTAGAAACAAAGTGTTAGTGGTAGCAGTAAGAGTGGGAGTTGATTGTATTACATACAAGAAAGAATCTGTATGTGCCTACTTTGAATCAAGAAAACACATTATTCATCTATTTGGAAACTTGTTAAAATGGCCTCAAAAGTTGTACTATCACACTACCACCTCTCAACTTTCTCTATGTATGTATCAAATAGTTTGTCCATTTCTATCTTTTCAACTTATTATTACTTCGTGCCAAAGTCATCAAAAATATTTGGTACATGCGTATTATAATGTTGTTTATGTGTTTGTTTCACCTTAACATCATTGCTTGCTATGGTTAACATCATTTGCCAGATTTTGCCAAACATACATCTCATGCGTGCAAATAATGCCTCTCATTTGCTATATCGCCCCTAGGGACGTCATACAAATTAAAATATATATTAGGAAGATGAAATTGTGTTGGGTGGCGCTCTCAGATGAATAGCAACATAGTCCTAGATAATTATAACGTTGTAGATTAGTTCATGAAAATAGTATAAGTATGCAGTATAATCCTCGAAAATGTAAAATGTTGTGATATAGTCCCCAAAAGTGTTAAATGTTGCAATATAGTTTCCAAAAAAATAAAGACTAATGTGTAATGGTTATCACTTTGAGAACTATTAACATTTGAGTCACTTTTAAAAATCAATGTACAATAGTGTAATTATTTGAAATCGAAGAGCAACTTTGTCCCCCTATTTGGGACTAAGTCGACAATTGTCTCCCTAAATATACAATTTCTTCAAATATTACTATATCCTCATCCCAAAATGTTAGAACTATGCCAATTTTTAAGACAAGTTTTGAAACTTTGATCATGAATTCTTATTAATCGATAAAAAAAAAAAAAGTACAGTCATGTGAGATTTACGGTTGTTAGATTATGTTGAGATGCACACATCTCACATCGAAAGTCATTGTATTCCTGAGTCACTGTACAAGATCTTGGGCTGCTCCCTCTATTGTCAATTGATTTTAGAGTGGAACTTCATATACACTTTAACAAATTCGTTTCAGTATATTTATTTTTAAAATATCAATTTTTTTAATAGTTTTTACACGTATAGAATTATTAGTAAAATATTTATGTTATAACTAAATCGTGTGTTGGTGGTCGCGAAAAGTCAAATGAACCAAATATTTTGGGATAAAGGGAATATCAAACTTTTATGGGTAAATAACATATAACTTCTAAACTCAAAAGGCCTTAAGTCCAACGGATGGCTATTAGCCTAGTAGTACTTTACCTGAACTTCTATTAGGAGGTCTCGGGTTCAATTCTTGTTTTTGTTTCATATTATCTCTAATATAATTGTTGTACATATATAGAGAAAATTGTCGAAATAGTCCCCGATAGTGGGACCAAATTGCACTTTAGCCCCCAATAGTTACACGGTTGCATTTTAGTCCTCGAAAGTGGCCAAAATGTTGCATTTTAGTCCCCATGTCATGTTTTCTAATAAAGTTGGGGTCAAAACACGATTTTTAATAATTATGGGGTTAAAACATAATTTTTAACATATATTCCAACTGTTATTTAGTTAGTCATTTTGTTATTTGTAATAATCTTCAATCGCTATATCCGGTAATTGTAATTCTCATCAATAATCCTAAAATGTGATGGAAATTGGAAAGGAGTATGTTGATACTTGATTGTATAACATCATGGCTTAGAAATAACCGTAGCTTGGATTTTTATAAAATTTCATGGTATATTGCATGAGTGGTGTAATTAGACGATGTAACTTCATAATTACGTCCCTCATGAAAAAAGAAGTAGAAACATATAGAACATGTAAGGACTGAAGCATGATGATGTCCATTTCGCAGTCCACTAACTAAAAAGTTTAGTGAAAGTCTAATAAAGAAGAAAGCAAGAATATGTATATATGACCTAACAATAATTCACCACAAACTGTTGCGGCTGCTACTAATATATAGTAAGATAACAGTTTATGAATTATTGGGTTAATTATGAGTGTTACATAAACTGTCAAAGATGATTCAATAATGTATCATCACTACTTTTGTTTTCTTTCTTTTAATTAATTCAATATCGTACGTGAAAAATCATACTTCATTAATTTTTTTTGTTCATTAATGATTCAGTATAGAATAATAGACCCCTCTTTACTTTCATCGTTCATGAATGGTCGATGGGCCATGGATGAGTTTTATAAAAGAATAGTTTTTCTTTGGGCTCATAGTCCATAGTCATCGACTCTAATTGATTCGAGGCCCAACTGTATGGGAATATTGCTGAGCTGTTATACGCACACCAAAACAGTAAAATACGGGCTTGAATTGCCGAAATTGCCCCCAACGACCTCAACAGTCGTTGTTTGCCTTAACAACGACCTCAGCAGTCGTTGTTAAGGCAACCAACGACTCTGGAGGTCGTGGCTAAATAACGACTCAACAGGTCGTTCATAAGGTAACCAACGACTTCTGTGGTCGTTGTTAAGGCTATGAACGACTTCTTTGGTCGTTTGTTACCTTACCAACGCTTTTTTTTTTTTTAATTTTTTTAATGATTAATTTTTTAATAGTATTCACATAAAAAAAATAATAACATTTCGTTGAACAAAGTAATTTTAATTATGTTTAAATTGGAGAAAGAATTAATTTTTCTATGTAATCCATTGTACAATAATGGGTTAAAAATAGTTGCTCTTCCGTGCTTGTTGATATGCTCGACGACGGCGTGGTTCATCTGCTTGATATAGTTGGTTGAATAAGTTTATTCGAGCTGTGTACCGATTTAGTATTCCTGCAGTCGAGGAATGTCTTGCCGTTCTCCAATACAATGCCACCGGGGGTACCGGATGTTCCGTGTCGATCATGTGCAACTACAATAAAAATATTTTCAGGAGAGTAAAAAAGAGTTGAACTGATTAATTGATCATTTAACAAAGTTGGGACGTTACCAGTATAAAATGAGTTCCTCCATCGACGTGGCCTAAAACCAAGTGTTCGGTTGGCGGGCCCCTATCATCGCAGATTGCTGGTAAGCAAGTCATCCCTCCTACGTTGCTAAATGACATGCATACCACGTTGTACATTGTTGCCACGAGGAAACCGCATTCTGGCATAGAAAACCAGTGCTCTTGGGAAGCGGGTCCAGACTGGTGATGTATCCTTTCATGTAATTCAGCAATCGTTGATAGTGGGCCCAACATTTGTTCGTATCGTTGGGGACGTTGTGAAAGCTCCATAAGAAGGTCGTTCCTAACTGCGAGCCACTCGTCCGAGTTCCCGTAGATTGCTTGTGCAACCGCCCTAAATCCACAGTTGCCGTCTCCCAGTACATTGTTATAACTTTCAATATAAGGGGTAATGTACGGAGGTAATTCGTCTGCATAGACCGAACCTTGCAGTGGCAATTGTTTAAGATATGGGTTCTTACGCAATACCTTTTTGGGGGAGTGAGACATCCTGTACATTGATGATGGTGTATTGGGTGTGCCTGGGGACGATTGACTACCCGAATGGTTGCTTTTTGAAATGCTCATTGGGCTGCCTTGGGATGACCCTACCCTCGAAACTCGACCAACACCTTTTTTCCTTGGAGATGGGTTGTAACGAATATTATTTTTAATAAGAACTCTAAAATTTTCAATATTAATTGTTAGTATTAATCGAACTTAATTGTTAGTATTAATGGAACTTAATTATTTGTATTAATTTCTATATTAAATCTATTATAGTGGATCACGACTCTATTCACTTGCGTGGGGTATGTGCGTCTTCTAGACGGGAAAGACCTGTACCAGAAAAACGGGTAAGAAAACAAAAACAAAAACAAAAACAAGGTAACACGTCCACACAACCACCTAATGACTCTGAATCAGACCACAGTGAAGAGTCACCCGTCGAACAAAATCCCTATCCAATAGTACCATACACACAAACCTCACTACCCCAAGAAGACTACTCACAATACAACTACTCCGAACAATACACACCTCCTCAACCACCACAACAACCACCACAACAACCACCTCACAACCCACGACCACAACCACCACAACAACAACGTCATACTGATGCTGCGGGTCCAGCACGGAGACAGCGACGTAGCCGGGCTAAGCAACCACCAAGAGGGTTGCCCAATTGTGAATGGTACACGTCAACGCCGATGCCAGGGGGCCCACAAAATCCTGAAATCTTGATTGGGTTCCGGGGTCACATAGCCTCTGCCCTCTGGGTCAACCCTGAATATATGCTTCGGAAACCCCTAAAAATGCAAACGAGGGATAAAGCCCAACGCCGATGGGCATTGCCAGCAAACGAAGCTTGGGCACAGATAGTGACTGCATCTGGACTATCTCATGTTCCTCATGTATTGTTTCAAACTCCCAATGCCTCATTGATTTGTGCTTTTATCGAACGCTGGCACCCCGAGACCAACACTTTCCACATGCCATTCGGGGAAATGACTATCACATTGCATGATGTCCATGCAATCCTGGGCATTCCTATTATTGGTCGTCCAGTGCGGTCATCTGGGTTTTATGACGACCCTTACTTGTTGCCTTATGTGGAGTACAACAGGCATAACAGGAGCTCTGTCATTCTCAAATCAATTCCACGTGCTTGTTCCACATATGCAGCTGGAAACCCCGAATCGGTGGCTCGGGGGTTCTTATGGCATCTTCTAGGCTCCACCCTCTTCCCAGATAAGTCAGGCACTCACGTCCCTTTACAATACTGCAATTTATTGTCGGACGTAAATGGGGTTGGAGGATTCGCTTGGGGTGCGGCGACACTTGCGTACCTCTATGACCAGCTTGGGAAAGCTTCGCGCCGAGAGTCGAAGCAAATGACAGGATGCCTGACTTTGCTCGAGGTAGTTCCAAACTTAAATAAGTACAACATAATTATATTGGTAAACATTATCAAAATTAACTCATTTTTGTTTATGTAAATTAAAGGCTTGGATCTGCGAGTACTTTCCGTTGTTCGCCCGGACACCAGGACACACCTGGCGGGAGGGGCTCCCTCGTGCTCAAAGATGGTCTGATCTGAAGACCCGTAACACTGATCCGGCACAGTTGCTAGCCTGCCGGAACCAGCTGGACCAAATCAGCGCTGAAGATGTAAGAAAACTTTGTTTCTCTAATTCCTTTTGCAATAATGTTATATTAAAAATGAATTAATTGATTTAATTGTATCGTAATAGGTCATTTGGACACCATACGGGCCTCCGTCCCAGATTCCACCCGTCTCATACTACCACGGTTGTCTATCCTTCTTGACCGTGAATGAGGCGTATATGCCTAACCGAGTGGCGCGCCAGTTCGGGAGAATACAGACGATCCCGAGAAATCCTATCCCACTCTTGGACGGGACCGCACTCACTGATTCCGCCCGGACGTTCTGCAAGGTCTACGCCGATTCTGATTGGGCTTGGGTTGACATGGTATTTCACCATGTTCCTCAAGTTTCTTTGGGTCCCAACGCGTACGTAGCATCGCAAACAACTGATGATTACATGAGTTGGTATTTGCCGAGGACCCATCCTAGAGTGCATAACCCCGACTTGGGAAATGTAGGTGTCAGCACAACCACCATGTACTCCGCATCACAACAGGTATGACTACTTCAAATTTTATATGATAGTAACGTATAAGATTTTTACCATGTTTTAAATCCATCTTCTTTCCTCATTTTATAATAGCGGTTGCAACCAGCGCGACGGACCATTCGAAACTTGACCCAGCACATCGCGTCAGGACAACATGGAGATCCATATATCAGGCAGCAGGTTGATGAGTTGGGTCGTTATATAGGAACTGGAGGCATGCCCGGGGTTTCTCAAACGCACATGGACCAGTGGTGGGGTCAACCGAACGTCAGGCCGAACTTTGAAGAAGTCCCACCGAACTGGCATGGACAATATCCAAATCGTGTTCGGACAGAGGATGACGAGAACCTTCATTCGGGTGATGACGATGATGATGATGACGACGATGATGATGATGATGATGTTGGCCACGTCAATGAAGATTATGACTATAGTGATGATGATTAGTATATGTATTTACGATAAATGTTATGTAAATTATTCTCGTCTATTTTCGTTTCATTTTAATTCTTTATATTATGTTTCATAGTTTTATTAATATTATCAGTGTTATTATTTAATTAATGTTAACAATATTCAAACCTAAACGTTCTAATTATATTAAATGTTTGTTGAACGTTTATCTTTATGCATTAAAACGTTTTAACATTTAAATTATATTTGCTTGTTGAACGTTATACTTTATGAATTTTAATTATGTTATTAATAAATTATAAATTTTATAAACATTTATGATTAAAAAAAAAAACAAAGTCGTTGGTAAGGCTACGAACGACCAGAGAAGTCGTTGGTAGCCTTACTAACGACTGGAGAAGTCGTTTATTGGCTAAACAACGGCCAGCCAGGTCGTTCCCCATCAACGACCTCCGGAGCCGTTAGTAGCCTTAATAACGACTAGGGAGGTCGTTGTTAAGGCTAATAACGGCTGGTGAGGTCGTTGGGGGCAATTTAGGCAAATCACGTTCGTATTTTACTGTTTTGGTGTGCGTATATTGGAGCCCGAATATTGGCAGGCCCAAATGGGTATTGTCAGTTGTCATCACTCACCACTCGAGAGTTTTCACTGTTGGAGGAGACTTGGAGGTTTGGAATTGGAGCTGGGAATGCAAATTAAATTATTGCAATATCTTGGTTATTAAATTTTAAAATTTGTCCTCAATCTGATTTGGTCTGGGAAAAGCTATAACGTTAATAATTTCATGGATAATCAAAATACTAATGTACATTAGGAACTCAAGAAAGTTTTGCAAGAAAAATATGATAAGAGTACACACGTTATATTATTAGTCATGTTTTGTGACATAACTCAGTTCTTAATACAATGTGAATTTTAATATCATAAGAAGCGAATCAAAAACTTTAATCTTCTAACGAGTTAAGACACTTTTGCAGTTTACCTTACTCTCTCCAATCCAAAATCATACAAATTAAGAAACAATCATTACATTGACACTTTCCATCTATGCCCCTATAAACCAATCATTAATAATCCAATTATCACTTAACTATATGATGCAATCATTACTTTTTTTGAGTTATTCTATGTAAATAGGGATATTAAAGAAAAAAGTGGTATATTGTACATTGGTTTATGTAAAAAGACATTTTTTTTTATATTGTTGAAATGTCTAGAAATACATTTGTTTTGGAGTGAAGGGAGTATTATTTAATGTGTTTGGGGATGATTAGTGATTAGTGTGATAATTAGTGGCCGGAACCATTACCTATGTTTGGCAAATATTTTCAGTCCATATCGTGTGTTTTAAAACTACCTATTACATTACTTGTGTTTAAAATTTCGTCTGATTTGGTCACGCTGTTAAAATTTCTATTAATTCTCCGTCAAGTTGAGCACGTAATGAACATGTGCTAATTTGATAAAGGTAGTTTAGTTATTTCATATTTGAGTCTTCTCTTTTGTTAGACGTAGCACAGAAAAGCCGAACATGTGTCAATTTCCCAACACCTCCTCTCTCAAAAACCCTCAAAAGCGGCGACTCCACTTGAAATTGAGGCGATTTGTGTGAAAACCATAAATCGACTTCGCTAATCAACGAAAATTCCTTGGGGACTCCATAATCAACGACAACGGCTCCCGAAATTGCATCATGTGACCTACACGTGCAACGTTTAACGACAACCCAACAGATTATGTGATGGTCTAAAAAAAGTTTAAACACAAATAATGAACTAGATAGCTTTAAAACAGATGTGATGATTTTGGCGATTAGCTGATTATAAAATACTCCCTCCGTCCCTAAAAGATTGTCACTTTTTGACTTTTGGTGGTCAAACATTACAAAATTTGATCATAAATTCTCATCAAACGATAAGAAATAATATAGTCTTGTGGGATCTTGTTAGATTCGTCTCAATATATATTTTTGAAATATCAAATTTTTATAATTTTTTCGTATGTAGAATAAGAGATATTTACGTTTCAATTCTTGTTTTGTTGACCATGAAAAGTCAAAATGTGACAATCATTTAGGGACGAAGGGAGTACAAAACTATCAATTCTTAAGTTGTCCAAATTGTGGACAATTCATCTTGTCATCACTCATCATGTCAATAATAATATCTTGTTGAGAGTTTGAAGGTAAACAATCTTCTCTAGTCTCTATCACTCTTTCTCACACACCTTCTTCTCTCCTTTATCCAATCTCATTCTCCTTTACAACAAATACTTTCATCTTCTCATAATTCTCTTCCTAACGCAATTCTTTGCTCTTAATAAACTCACGATTTTATTTTTTATTTATTTACTTTTCTTTTCCGATCAAGAACTTCTTTCAGGTGAGTATCAAACTATCAAGTGGCTATGTTATTTCCTTTATGTATTGCTTCTTTTATTTTTCTATGTATTACTCTTTATCAAATGTAACAATAACTTGTGATCTTATAATTTTGTGTATGCATATTTTAGTTGAACAATTATGTCTGCCATGATCGTTATTTTTTTGTCAAACCGTATCATACTGAACGTCCTATACTATCGGAGAGGGAAATTTATACTACAACGGGACAGAGGCATCAGTTTTTATTAGTATGCCTTGCCAGGACTCGAACCCAGGAGCTCCAATTGTGGAGGCTGGTGCCAAGATGGTTTAATTGTAATAATCTTTGGTAAAGCAGGTCCCTTTTTAGTTGAGGGGTCACTTGATTGAGATTTTTTTGCAAGATTAGTCTTATTCTGATGTGTTATGTGGGCGAAATTGTTTGTTACATAGTTATTATGTGACAGAGTGTGTCACTTTCTTGATGCGCTATAGTGATAATAGAAATTTATTTCGAAATAAGTACGAATTAGTACCGTTTATGTTTTGAATAGTTGATTCCTTTCTATGATCTATATTAATGTATCAACAGAGAATTTATCGTTTCCGACTTAAGAGAGCTTTTCCCCATGAGGCTGCTTTGGTTCTACTAGTTTTGTTAGCATTGTCTCTCGTAGTATGCCTTGTCGCGGGCTTGTGTTTGAGAAAGTCGTATAAGAAAATTATATCAAACATAGTTGTATTTTATAAAATTACGATATTCTTAACATCTTTGTTGGAAATGTTGTAATGAACTTCTCCATTGTAGAGATGGCGTATCTTCAAGGACCTGTAATCTGTCCCTCAGTGCGTTCAAAACAGAGTGGATTATGCACTATGCCTGCAATGTCACCTTTTCTAAAGGGTAGATACCTTGCAGGCAGATACTTTGGGCTGAAAGAGTTGAGAAATGGCACTGTAGATGTGACTTATCGGAAGCAAACAAGCACAACAATTAGGTGCACTTTCAGTTCTTCATCAAATGGTAATGGTAGCATGGCGGAAAATTTTAATGACAGTGATGCAGATTATGTGAATTCCAGTGTGACTGAAGCTGGTAATCCATCTATATGTCCTTGGCTTTGAAATATTTCAGAAGAAAAAAAGTGGTTCCATATTTAACTGCTTGCCTATTAGCTTATGAGCTAATGACTTCAGCACATGAATTCCAGTGTGACTGAAGCTGGTAATCCATCTATACTTCCTCCTTTAATAGCCTATGGGAGGGAATGTTTGTTTTCCTTCTTCTGAAACAACTTCCAATAAAAGTTGCAAGGATTCAGTTGGACAATAGATTGAATTTAACCTTGAAAGCAGATAAATATTGGTTGTTAATGATTACTTACCTGCGTTCGTCTTCAGAACCTTGTTCTATAATTTCTGTATAGATGGATATTTAAGAGAAGATCTATTTCACAACCATAAGATTTTATCTGCAATTTTGATAATATGTTATCATTTGATGCCTTTTCTATGTAGTTGAGGTGAAAAGCGGCTCAGATGGTTTTATGGTTAAAATGAGAGATGGTAGACATCTAAGATGCGTTCACAATATCCCTCAGGGTGGGCATCTGCCAGATTATGCTCCACATCCTGCTATTGTTCTTAAGATGGAAGATGGAACAGGGATCCTCCTACCAATTATTGTTTGTATGTTTATGCTACACTTTTGTGTAGATCTTACGTCAAAAAATTGTGTACTATTATATATTTTCACTTCCTTGCTTGATGATCGTCGACTTATATGATGAACTTTGTGCAGTGGAGATGCCAAGTGTGCTCCTCATGGCAGCCATTAGAAATGTGCAAATTGTATGTCTCAACTCTCAATTCTTCTAGTTCCAGTTAACCTGATAAATCTTATTTAACACTTTTGGAATCTTTGAAATGTTTATATGAGTTACCCTGTTATGTTCATTGCAGGCTAGGCCCACAATGTATAATGTGGTAAAGAATATGGTTGAAAAGATGGGGTACACGGTTAGTTCTTGAGTGCTTCATTCATTTTGTTGTTGCAGACAGTACCACCTTTTTTGTGATAGCCAACATGCTCTTTTGTTTCCAATACAGGTGAAACTTGTGAGAGTCACTAAGAGAGTGCATGAGGCATACTTCGCTCAGTTGTATCTTACAAAGGTTTGTGAAAAGATCTCAGCAATCCAAGTAGATTGAAAGCCATGATTACAGGGACATTTTTCCTGTTATATATAATAGTTGGATTCATGAAGATTCCATGGTTTTGTTTCAAGGTGGATAATGAAGCAGAATCTGTTAGCTTTGATCTCCGGCCCTCGGATGCCATTAACATTGCAGTGAGATGCAAGGTAATAGTGGAAGTCCTTCGCAATTCAATTCATCTTTTTCCCCTATGATATTTCTTATCAGCAACACCTTTTCTTGTGATTGTTATGATATTTGTTTAATCTTCTTCCATTTCCCATCTTGTGCTACTTCTAGGTACCAATTCAAGTCAACAAGCACCTGGCCTACAATGATGGCATAAAAGTTGTTGAATCTGCACAAGTGTCAATCCAGAAGAGTGCATCAAAAGGCTTTCCGTTTACAGAAATGGACAGGTGAAATTGTAATGCTAATCCTTTCTTAAACATGAGTCATTTATATGCTTAGGGTACATGAAGGAAAGATGCTCAATGTGAAGGATGGGTTAATTGTTAATTTTGCACGCTTGATTGCTTATGGGGCTGTGAGGATGTAATGATTTTTCTTCACTGCAAAGTATCTTCCTCATGAACTACAAATCGACTTAGTGTCTTTAGAACTTGCAATATTTGTCTTTGTCAATGTTATTTTGGTGATTATCCTAGATGTTCTCTGTTTTACGCACCTTATCATGCCACTACACTAATATACAACCTTTGATTTCCTTACCTACTATTGAACAATGTATAGACTATAAAGCTTAAAAATGTCTAATGTATGATGTTTTATGCATGAAGACCAAATGGCCAGTCATGCAATGAAACCAAGGAGTTTGATCTTATGCGCAACATGCTAATTGCTGCCGTGGAAGAACGTTACAAAGATGCAGGTATTTACATAGAACATTTATACAATACTGTCTGCCTTCAGGCTCATGTTGAGAACTCAATCCTGCACAGTTTACTATGATCAGTATATGTTTTACCTGCTCTCAGTTTCACTGTGGATCTATATTAAGGAAGTCTCATACACCCTCACGAATATCTAATTAGGAAGAACCAAAGTAGAAAAGTTGCTAAACATATGTGCAAAATGAGAAGTGAGATAGAACATGAATTCATGAAACACGGTTTTTTAAGTATAATTGAATTCATTAGTAACTCATTGATAACAAAATCTTTCTTCTTCAGGAACTCTGAGGATTATTCATGATTCAACTTTTCTGTTATATACGTCTTATGATTCTCTTATTAATAAAGATGGGCTAGAATTTTTCATTGTGTAGCTTGCGGTTGTCATTTGAAAAAATAATGTAATCTTTAATGGCCTATTATTTAAGTCCACAGATGTAAACATAGTAGGAAAAACACAGAGGAAGAAAAGTATTGGTTCCTCCCTGGACTCTATTTGATTTTTCATGTCTTGACTCTGGAGGTTCAAGGGTTGAAATCTTATCAGATATAAATATGTTCACTCTAGAATTTCCTTTCCTTCAAATATGGTATATACTGCAGGATACAACTGACCTCTTTATTGATCTGGTGATAACAGCTTCATTCAGGGACAAGCTAACCCAACTTCGTTCTAAAAAGAACTGGACATAACATGTAAGACACTTCCTTATCCTCCTGTCTGTGTTGTTTTTTAGTTCAGCTTATTCACTTACAGTTCATTGAAAAAGTCTTTGTTATCATGTTGGTTCAGGGCTTGAAGATAATTATGTACATACAAACCATTTATCGCAGTTCGTCAGCGTGAAAGCTGCATTGGCATTAGTATCCTCGATCAGCAGTCGTCCTTAAAATGTAGGAAGCTTTGTTAATATCTGTATATATAAATAATAGACGCAATGTAGTACCTTTGGATGAGTAATTGCTTCATTTAGTATATGTTGGTATCTGCTTGTTATAAGGTCACATTGTACTTGGCAGTCGTTATATGCACTTTTGTGTATGACATAAATTTGTTGAATGAATTGCAAAAGGCAAAATTTACAGCAAACACTCTCATCTTAAAAGCACTTTATAGATACTTTAGTTAAGGATTTGGGATGTTGTAAACAAAAATATTGCTATATATTTCATCGTAGTCCTGCCAGTCCAAATTTGAGCTTGTTGCCTCACTTGAGCACTTAAGCACTTAAGTCGAGAACTGATCACTATTCTGAATGTAAAGAAAGCTTGTTCAATTCGAATGTTATAGAGTTGTGGAGAACGACAGGTTGTGATCTCAACCCGTTAATGAAAGGTTTCTTATATTCTGGTGGAGAAGGCATGATCCACCAACTATAGCGTATTAGAGAATGGTGTAAAGAGCAGGCGGGGGAGGAGTATGGGCAGGTTTTAAGAGTGTGTCATGATATCCAATGTCAAAACTTAAAACATACTGTTGCAGAGATGATGCAGGCTCGATTTACAAAGGAGTAAAGAATCAATATAAACTCAAATATCCCTGAGATGTTGTGCGCCTGCTGGCCGCTCCAATGAAGTGAATGACTACACTGTACAAAGCATTACAAGTATACAGATGGTTACACCCTTGTAAAGATAGAACAACAACCAAAAGGTAGCCCATGCTGAATGGAGTTCTTCATGGTTACTTTTATGGATAGTAGAGTCGCTTTAAATCAACTTGTGTGCACAAATAGACAACACTGGCCGGAACTGAAGCACTTGATATGTCCATTCCTTCCCTGGTGATCACTCCGTTCGTTTCTCAGTGTCAGAAGCATGGTGCGTTTTTGTCACTGAATGTCAGAAGTATGGTGACTGCAGCAAAAAGGAATTATATACATTCAGTTTTTCTGGTATCTTATTTGTTTAACAAGATAAGTTGCACAAAGATGGAGGAATAATGAACTTGTACAGAGCGTTCCGTGTTTTAGTAGGGGGGAGAGAGGCTTTCTACTTTCCAAACATGAGTTTTTTTCCACATGGGTTAGCATAAAGAAAATTTATGAGTCTCGCAAATCTAGGGTTCTGTTACCATTACAATAGCCAATCACAAGTGCTACCAGAATCAAATTGGTCGATTCTGTAATACCATCAGTCATGACATTCGTTCACTCTATAACTAAATGTGAAACAAAAAATATACATATAATGGACTCGAAGTTCAGCTATATTTGATGAAAGTTCCAAATTTCTTACCTTAGCATAACTAAGATTAAATACCTAACATGCTCACGTATAATCTAACTAGAAACCATACACTGCACACAGACCCACAGCAGCATATCCTTATCATGCCATATGTTGCAGAAGGTACATTCAGATAACATTTCATTTATCGAAGAGCATATCCCCAAAGAAGAATCTTAATTAGTGAATATTACCAGTGGGTATAAGTTTGAGGATGAAGCATGATACTTTATTTATCTGATTCTGGTGTTCTCTGAATCCTCGCAGAATCTTGAAGCCGGTCTGCTTTTAACATCTTTGTATAGCATTTGACTATCCGCTGGTCTAGCTTGTAATAGTGTTCCATCTTCTTCAAAGGTTTCATGTCTAAATCTATGAAGGATACCTATAAAAAGTGAACTAGTCAACTAATATAATAGCGAAGAACAGTGCAAAACATCTTTAGGAATTAAACAGGTATTTAAGGAATAAGATGATGACATATGCTAATGCTATATCCATGAGCAGCATACTTAGTTAAAAAGAACAAGATATAAATAGAGTGATAACAATTCAACGATTTCAAAGAAATATACATACTTATGACCGTTTAGTAACCTGTGTCAAAGTAAGAAACTTAAAGGTATGACAAATCTCTTGAGAGGGGTGGTTGTTAATGCTGGAATTTTATCAGTTGTGTTCCTACCTTCATTGTCATTTTGAATGAACTAGCTAAAATTGTTTGGGTCAAACAACTCAAAGTTTGTGCAAGTTTTATCACTACATAAATAAACTTCTAAAATTGTGAAACAGAAAATGTATTTCATATTAATCCTGTAAACAATAATGTTTCCCTCGTTCTTTTTGTTTGTTCCCGTGGAAGCAAAGTTGTCAAGATTTAACAGAAATGAGGACAATCGCTTACCTTGAAGTCAAAACTTTGCCCTGTTGGTCCTAGGAAGATTTCTTTATATTGAGACTGTGGATCAGCATTTTTCCTAGGCCTAAAACTGATCATCATGCTCAAATCCTTGGCAGTAGCGGATACCAAATAGTCCTTCACAATCTTATAACTCTCTTTCACTGGAATTGAGTGCAGGGTGGCACATCTTCTTAACAGTTCCCGTTCATCTATGTCTCTACATACCACACAAGGCTGAGAAATAATATTATAATAAGCATGAATCGCGCCTTCAACATCAATATTGTCAAGTTTCTGGACTTCTAGTAACCGGTCGAGCAATTTTGACTTGAAAACTGCATCAGCAACAAGCTTAAGTAGATATTTTGTACGCATTCCATCAGCAGCATGAATGACATTCTTTAGTTCATATTCGAATTGTTCACCAACTGAGCCAATGGTATTTTCGGCACCTCCACCCAGCCCCCCAAATATAAGAGCACCATTTAAGAAAATTCTGAAGTTGTTTTGGGGTGTAATAAATAGATCATTAACAGCTTTCTCAATCCTCTCCTTTGACCCAGAGAATAAATCCAGTGGATTGTATTGGCTTATTTTTGATATCTGAACAAAAGTATATAATTGAAGAAAATTAAGGACTCATCGAAATGAGGTTCTTCATTAGTTTAAGTTGACAGCAGTCACATAGTAGCAGACTAGCAATAGGAAGAAGAGAATAAAGAGCAGCAAAATGATAAACTGTATTATAGGTGCTTTCAGACAAAAGCTAATTGTAATTTATATCTGGCATCACCTTTCCTTGGAGCACTTTTAGAGCTTGGTGCATCCTGAAACGAGTTATACTCTTCTTTACAGCATTTCCTTCATCTATAAACTCAGAACTTGGAAGAAAACCGCACTTTGGCTGCTTTAACAGAACATAAATGGAAATGGAAGTAAGCACAACAACGTGGATAAATCAATGGTTGATGAGAACAAGATAACATAGATGAAGAAGACAACGAAGAGGACCTTCAACTCTATAGATATGCAAAACTCATCTTTATCCATACCTGCCAGTGAATTTTACAAAAAGTCAGGCTCGAATTCTCTACTATGAGTATCAACTCAACAAATAGAAATAGAAGAGTGAAGGAAGCCGAGGGTAACATATGCGAAAATTGTGACACTGATAATCTAAACATGAAAACAGATGCTGAGAGTCCATCCATAGCTAAAAAACATTCCACCACCTTCTTCACCATGTCATAATATAAGGATTTAGGAAAGGAGATTAGTTTTTATTGAGGAGATATACTTCAATATAGTGAGTTAGTGACCATCTTTGGCCATGATAATATAAGTAGTTGGAGTTATGACTTGCCTCATTACTGCACAAATAAGAGTGTATATATAATAATGAACACTGCAGATTATATAAGACGCCCACTCGTCCTTTTGTTACAAGGTATTACAGCCCAGTTTAGCTTAAAGCATACCAGGTAATCATTATGTAAATGGATGGTCCCAGTTTCCGTTTAAATTTTGCTCATATTGTTCCTTCTGTCAATATCTTTTGTGAACTCAGCACTGTTCTAAGCTTCCTTTACATTTACTTTGTATAACTTGTGAATCTACAGACATTTCACATCAATGTGTGTATTTCTCTTCACTTCTAAAATTGTATGAGAGTAAAAGATATAAACTAATAAAACTAGGAAAAAAGTTATGTATAACTAAATGCATCTGTTCGTTTCTGAACCCAAAATTCAGTACTGTTTTGCAAGTCAGAGACACTATCATGAATTCGAAAAACTTCCAAAATAGCTAGTCAAAGAATACTCACGGTGAGGAAAAATTGAATGATCAGATATGAGAAGCACAGAATCACATAAGTCATTGACCTTCGCAGCATCCACTCTCCAGGTAGGACGATGACGCAGAACATTGCTTTCAACTGCTTCCAAAAATTCTCCAGAAACAATAACACGAATCTGCCAAATTACATAAATATCTGAAATTTACAGCGCTGAGAAGTGTTTCACGGGAAAGAAAGATCTATATATACATCGATGTGTCATATCTCAACTGCCTATGCGGTTACACATTTGTCTTTTGTTCCTTTATCTTTTGCTAATTATTCAGACACTCAATTCAATATAACATCTCCAATTTCTTCAATCCCAAAGAGAAGTAACTTAAGATATCAGAAAATTCATATTATGGACAGCCTGGGAAATTTTTTCTTCAGTAACAGGTGATAATGTGACATTCATACTAAATACAGATATTTCAAGCAGTGACAGAAAACATAACTCAACATTGTAGAGTAACATCAGACTAAAAATACAAAGTAAAAGACCCAGAGTGATGATTAACCAATATAGATGAGGTTGGTGGGTCAAAGATATAAGTAGTAATTACCTGATAAAACCAAGTGAACTATAGCGTAATGAAAGATATGTGACAACAACTGAACACTCTTTTTATTTATTTATATATAATTAGCAATGAGTTGTTTGGAATACAAGACCTTCTGGTCACTAGCAAGGAGTCAAATAGGAGTGCTGAACAGTTAATAGAATTATTTTTGAAAGAAGTATGCACTAGGTCTAGGGCACAAAATGAAACACATCAGCTCATCTATTAAATAAAAACAGCTTACCCCAGCATCAACATGCTCACGGCCTAATAATGGACATATGACATGTTCAACATAGAGTTGCTCCGCAATTTCCCGCGTAGTTGATGACACAAGATCTTCAGTATCCTTCCAGAGAATACACTCAAATGTGGTTAGAGCGGCATGATGGTTTTCGTAGTCAGATTTATTCCTCGGGACTTTTTGTATCCGTAACACTTTTCCAATCTATACACACAAAAACGACATGCCATGAGGTTCTGTCTGAATAACACTCGGTATAAACCACCGGAAGGTTCAGTTTTCTCCATCCCATAATGTTTCATATAAAGATATTGCTCCTTTGAAATTCAATTAACATCTTGAAAATGAAGGGAGGAAGCCTATTAGAACATTACATAGCAACACAAGAAAATATGAACACCAGTTTACTGTTTCTCACATTTAAGTTTGCATATCAAACAAGGACCCTCCACCTGAAGTTCTTCATAATCTGAATAGTTTCTACCAGAATGAGTGAATCATGAACAATCATCTAAATTCAATTTTCGAGCTTTCACATTATCATTGTTTATACATTAATATAAATCAACAACACTCCCTCTGCAACCAAAAAAAGGCATGTAAAGCTCTAATGGTATTCACCACAAAGATCTGAACTTTATAGCTAAGCATGCTGTTAACGTCAACACTACCCATCTTTGATATTAAATAACATAACTAAACAATTGCCCCAAAAAATCAAATCTTTACGAACATTCACACTCCTTCAATCAATTTTTTTCATTCAATATTCACCAATTTGTTTGAAATTTACACACATGGACACTTTTAGCTTCATTTGATCCTTTCTCTTCAAACTACCCGAAACAATTTGACCCTTCAATCGCCATTACATGCAGTCATGCACAGTATAAGTATAAAGAGAAGAAGGAAATGCAACCAAACCCAATAAGCATACAAACATGAACAACAAATCAAGAAATTAAATACCCCATTGATTAAGTGAGCCGACTCGACTAATTAAAAAGTTTCCAGCTCGGGCTAGACTCGGCTCATGTACAACACTACGAAATTATGTATCCCCAATTGTACAAGAAAACC
Source organism: Echium plantagineum (assembly GCA_003412495.2). Classification (NCBI taxonomy): domain Eukaryota; kingdom Viridiplantae; phylum Streptophyta; class Magnoliopsida; order Boraginales; family Boraginaceae; genus Echium; species Echium plantagineum. The sequence continues at coordinate 9,402,322 of CM016563.1, read as the reverse complement.
ATCATTTCAATAGAAAAAATTTCTTCCAAAATATAAAATTAATAAAATAATCGAAAAGGGTGGAAAAATACAAAGGGAGGAGAGTTGCCGGAGTAAGAAAGAACAAGATTAACAGCTCCCTCTCCTCTGTATGACCATTCACTCGCATCTTCTGCACGCAACACCACCATCCCCCTACAACATCATCATTATTCATTACCAACCTACACTTGAACATTATTACTCATAATTGGACATTACAATTTAGGACAAACAAAAAAATACCTGGATTTTGAATGGAGGCAACAAAGAATCTTTTGTAACAAGTTCATATGGAGTTATAAAACTAAAATAAGTTTCCAGATTTTTATCATTTTTCGATTAATGGCCTATCAATCATCAATTCATCACTCTGAATCAAGTGTATCGTATCATTTGGCTTTTCTTGTGTGACAAAAGGGTTTTGATTTGTAGGTTTTATTTATCGATAACAATATTGAATCTATTACGTAAATGATGTTTACGTAAATTATGTTTATATCTATATTTTTTATACATACATAGATATATTGTAATTTTCTATCAAGTAAAACGAGAACTAAAATAACATCCTTTTAAAACATAATGATCAATAAATCAAGTATAAAATCAAGACAATACTACTTCCGTACCTAAATGATTGATACATTTTGATTTTTGTGGTCAAACTTTAAAAAATTTGATCAAGAATTATCATTAAACAATAATAAATAATATAGTTATGTGAGATCTTGTTGGATTCGTCTCAATATGTATTTTTGAAATATCAACTTTTTTTATAATTTGTCCGTATGTTAAATAAGAGATATTGGCGTTTTAAATCGTATTTTGTTGACCATAAAAGTCAAAATGAACCAATCATTTAGGACGGAGGGAGTACCGTATTCATATAGTCCACCTATGATTTAACCCTATACTTCCTTTGTTCTTTTTTAATTGTATTTTTAGCCATTTGCATACATAGTAAGAAAAAATAAAAGATAGCCAAAAAATATATTAGAAATGTAAAATGACAATCAATTGAAATTATATAATTGGTTGGTTGATAAATTTATAGTAAAAAGTAATCAGAAAGTATATTAAAAATGTAAATTTATAATTAATTATGCTAGAAAGAAAAGTATTTAGAAACAAAAATTTGAGGCTAAAAACACAAGTAAAAGAGAACGGGTTATTTATTTATTTTTGTTATATACATTTATAAAATATTTAATTTGATAACAAGAACTTTTTTTTTTTGTAAATTAGCGATGAGGTGAGTATCGAACCCAGAACCTTCTCGTCACTGGCAAGAGCCTTTTCCACTAGGCTATTCGATTAACTCATAAAAAGAATTATCTTAAAAATATAATTCTTAAATGAAGGCACAAACAAAATATTAATTTTAACAAATTGTATTATCAAGTAGTGGGCTGGTGGCAAATGGATCCAAAGCGAACGGTTCATATCCACCAAAGGCCACCATTAGCGGTCCTTAATGAACTTGGACTGTCGCACTCGCATTAGTCTAACGAGTTTTTTCTTGCAACCTAACTTAAGACGGGTTAGTAAAACCTAACTTCATATCTGGACCGTTGGATCAAGATTAAATAGGTAGTTACGTTTTATGCTATTTTTATGGGTACTTTAATGGACAATTTTTCCTTTTGATTAGTAAAACCTAACTCTATATATAGTTAGGCTCTAAGTATTTCTCACATCGTACATTACCTTATATTAAATTACAAAACAAAACTATTATGATTTTAACAAAAAAGGGAATTCCATTATATAAATTTTATATCTTTCGGAAATTGGTTGAATGAATAAAAAGTTTTTTATGGTTAAAGTTTGACATAAACTCTTAAAATGTCAATTAATATGAAGGACAAAAGGCATGAATCATCATCTATGTCTTATTCTGAACCTCTTTCGCTCACTTATGTTTAAAATGTTCTCATTCTCTCACTCATGAACAAAAAGTGAATCTTCCCGTACAAACATTATATTTCATCGTTAACCTAGCCATATGCTAATCACATGATTCTTTTAGGGGTAAATATAAAATTTCTTAATTAGTAGAAACTAAACAGGAATACCAAAATTGAACCCCGGATGAAACCACGCGCATTTTGTTGAAATATGACTTGAATCTCGAGATCAGCACTTGGATCGGTACTTAACCGAGTCCCGAAATCAGCTACGGGACGGATCAGAACTTGGTCGGTACTTGACAAGTCTCAAAGTCAGCTACGAGAGGGATCAGCACTTAATCGGTACTTTTTTTCCCTACATTTTAGGCCACAAATGGGGCTATTAAGTTATAAAAAAATTCGATTTTGCCCCGAAAATCACTATTTACGCTAAAATTTGACGGATATAACGGAATAATGACTAAATTGCACCGTTTACACACTTTCAAGGACCATTTTCGCAACAGTGCCATTTTCGGGTACCAATGTGCATCAGGCCTCTACTTACCAGGACCATTTCAGCAATTAACTCCAACTTAATAAAATATCTCTCCGCTCATAGCCAGATATATATACTCCCTCGAATCAAGTTCATTAACACCGCTAATATATATGGTTACAATAAGAAATAATGCGTAGCTAATCATTCATATATGTTGTCTTTCGCAGTGATTAGAATATAGATTAAGGAACATGTTGCATTCTGGTGGATGAATTGAAGTGAAGAGCGGTAGGAGGATGTTTTAAAAATAGAACAAAAGTTTCTAATTAATTAATATGCATATATATTTATCTAAAGCTTCAAAGTACCAAGCTTTGGCAGTCGGTAGCTACGAGTTAATTACAAACGTCCATTATTTGTGTGGGTCAGCAGAATTTAAATAAATTTAGTGGCAAATTTAGACTCCAAAAAAAATGGGTTAATATATAACTTCCATAGACATTTGTATTTTTATTGATGTTGACTATACCTAGTCTGATGTTGTCGAATACAACTAAAGTATAATCATGATGGTGTATTTAATTGTAAAACATCTATTCTACTATCAATACTTTTTGTCAAGTCTTTTGATTAAGATTATATTTGAATGGAGTAGTAGGAAAGAATCTAATTATATATGTATAAGTGTTTGTTTAGCTTACTTTTTTTGTATTATGCAACATATATATAAATTTAAACATTGGGGATATTATTCTTTAGTGGATTGTAGTTAGACTCAATGGTATCTTAAAACTTGATATTTCATTTAAATTTTTTGAGCTTTACATAATCAATTTATGTGGGGTCCACATTATTTAGCTTTTCAAATAAAATAGGTACGTCATACGTGGATATAGATTTATGAATAAATAAAACTTGTGAAAACTGGTGATTTAAAAAAAAATACAAGGAATAATAGTTGGGACGACGACATTCCTCATATTTAATTTACTCACATATTCGAGTCAAAACTTCATGGATATATGTTGGTTCAATTCACTCAATAGAGTTTGGAGTACGTTTTTATGCATGATACGTAAAAAGTGAAGTTGCATATTATCGGATGCTCAATACATAGTTTCCTCAACATATTCAATGTATTTAGGGGAAGAAGGAGAGGGGTAGGAGGTTCATGACCCACCCTGACTTTTACTAATCGAAATTAATGCACTAGGAGAAATTTTAAGAAAAAAAATTCTTAGGAAAATCGTAATCAATTCGTATTATTTTGTACTATATTATTTTCATTAACATATTAATTAATAATTAGTTTCTAATTGATAACTACAATTAAAGCTTAGTTTTTATTTAATATTTTTATTATAATTACTTTTAAGATACAATTAAAATATAATCCGTTAGCAAATAAATTAAACATATAAATAAATAAAATACTTAACCCAATAAAAAAATCAATTAAAATAGCTAGGAGTTAATCAATATTATAGTATAATCAATTAAAAATAATAAAAAACAAACTAAGCCTAAATCTTTCAAAGTTGATGGATTGATTCGGCTTGTTCTTACACTTTCAAATCTACAACGACGGTTGTACAAATATTTGTAGTTATGAGTCATGTCAAGACTAAATTGTTTAACTAGTTAGAGTTATTTTTATTTTTATTTGACCCCTCTGATTTTCCATCCTGGTTTCTCCCCTGAATGTATTAGAAGTTGGAATTTTGCCAATTCTAGTATATATTTTCTCATGTCATTTTCTTTGGGCAGAGTGAAACACAATTCGTTATTTTTATTTAGCATTAATTTTAGTCGTTTGTCCCCTAAACTATCGTTGTTTTCTGAAGAGAGACAAATAGATCATAGGGGAAATGGCTAGCCATGATGAAACTGCAAGGAGCCCATGATAGCAAGTAGATAGAGTTTGAACTAGGTTTTTATGTTCTTGAATATATTCAATGTACTAGATGTTGGAATTTTGCCAATTCTAGTATTCTCTCTTAGCTTTCTAACAAGGTAATAAACACCATACACATCAAAGAAATATAGCTACTAATACTAAATCGAATAATCTTGCAAAAATCCATGATATTGTTATCCAGCCGTGTAGCACAAGTGAGCATATAATGCAAATAATTTATGTAAATAGGAAACGATTGTGGATAGAATAGTTGTTATGTTGGCTCCATTTTAGAAAGAATTAATACTTAATGAGTGGTTGTTTGGAAGAGAATAAAAACAAGTAGCTAATGAAGCATATATATATATAGTAATAATAATATATTGATATATCGTATTAATACAAAAAAGTGGGAATTATTTGTTGCAAAACCTCCACACAAAAAAGTGGATAAGGAGGCATGCAGCAGCTAGATCTGGTCGTGTTGGGGGCAATAATGATGCTTATATTACTCTTAAAAACACTAAATGATAAAACCACCCAATTCATAATAATGATCATCAAGATCGATACTTTTCTTAGCTTGCTGGAGGCTGGAGCTACCACTATTACCAAACTGCCCAAACAAATATTACAACAATTATTTGATACGACATTTTCTACCTCCTGAGGGGTGCTCATAAACAAGCCCCCCGACATTATTTTAATTGTCAACTGTATGTTCCACATACATACAATAGTACAATTACAAGACATTTCACACAAATTTATAAAATGTGGAATTAATTACTCGTCAATTGGTTTCACTGGAACACGCTAATCATTCTTAACGATGAATTGTGAGTCAATAACACTGATTTAAACCGTGCGATACACACATGTGTAGTGTGATATATGTGAAATAATAATGTCAATCATTATAGTTGGACGAAAAATACATTCCACCTAAGTTAATAAGATCATGAAATATATATAGTTCCAAGTTCCAACATTTAGCTCTTGTAAAAGTAAAATCGTATATCTTCTTAAACACCATCGATTATTGATGAAGCAATAGCACATACACGAATAACAAAAAAATACTAGAACTTGAATAAGCGAGTTCAAAATTTTTAATATCGAACACTTCCCCATAATTTTGATTACTAGTTTTTAAAGTTACTAAGGAGTACTAATTTTGAACATAATATATATGGAGTATAAATTTCCTATGTTGCCCACAATGGATGTATAATTCTAATTTTTACACACCCTACACAAGTGCTTAAGCACACACAAACTGATATAGCTCACAAATCAACATCACTTTTAAATCTATCTTTTCAATTAAAAATGTCTAATTTCATATGCCTTTTTCAAATTAAATAAAAAGTAGTCCCTATAGTATAAACTCATCATTACTCAATCGAGATGAATGATACATCAATCAATTGATTACATTATCTGATGTTCATTTTTCAAAAATTGAAGTGAAAAGATGGCTACTACAGTATCCCACTATTAGCTAGGCTTTCTTCTAGGCAAGATGATAAGTATGGGTAATTATGAAAACCATAATGTCTAAATTATTATAATCATTGTCCAATTAATATGAGCAACCACACGAATAAAGTAATTATAAAGTTAAGGAAGTGAGTAAAACGAAAGTGGCTTTTTTAATGAGAGTGCTTCATTTCCATGCGTTGCTTAAACTTGAAAGTTGAAACCCATTGATTCCGGATCCTGAGAATGATGGTAATGATTTCATCATCATCAATTTAGACCTTAGACTTAGAGCATTCGTGTGTTCGATGTATGCCCTGTGCCGAAATTTTTTTGTCCAAATTTTTTTTTTTACTATTATTATAATTTCACTTCTTAAAAAGAAGAAGTATATTGGCATGTACACAAGTGATTTTTAAGTATTTCCTCGGAACAAATACTTGCAGACTGAAATTCCAATAAAAATAGGTAGTGCCCCACAATATTGCTCAACCGTTCAGCCAGAATGCTAAATACTAGTAGTCTCATTTATTTATGGAATGTGGGTTCGACTCTCACAAATAGATAATTTCGTATCGAAGTAGTTAAAAGAAAAGCTCGTTAGTTCCCTAAGCAGTTGAGACGCATCCCACATTTGACCTCATTCTGTATTTTGGAGTAGAGGTGCATCGTGATCGATAGCGTGACAGTTTTACAATCTCTATCGTTAATTGTTTATCTTGAGGAGAATCATGGAGAATCTAACAGTTACTCTTGTTTGACATACAAATTGATTCATTTCCCCCTAGAGAAATACATTCATTGTGATTAATATCCCTGTTATCCTAATTCATGTTAAAATCCTTTCCCTTGAATTCAGGAAGAATAGAGGGAAATTACATAAAATAAATTTAATACTCCATTCTTTGTTCATTCGCCCCATCTCAAATGAGCTAGCAACTCAAATGAGTAATGAATGAATACTCAATTATTACATATGACTAATTTAAGTTATGAAGGTATATATGAACTGCTCCAAGTCCGTATTACCGTACGCCAAAATGATTGTAATTCTTTTGCTAAATGAAAGGCTAAATGTCAATCAACTAATGTAAGAACGCCCTAATGATCCACATGCCCTCTTTATAATATACTAGTCCTACTATCTACATTGTAATAATTTCAGGAATATGATTGGACATGGGATAATAGTACAATTAAATTTGCTTAATTGAAGTATTCACTATTAATGCTAAATGTGCTAAATAACTCCAAGCCATTTTACTACTTTACCCAAGAGATCTGATAGGCCAAGACCATTGAACACAGATGCAATTATTCTTATTTCAGACTTATGTTTAGTCATCTTTCAGAAGACATTATTCAGAGGATGAAGACCAGCTATAAAACAGAACACGAACATCAACATGGAATGAACCATGAATCATTACAGTCATCCTTATACTTTCTAACCCAAATTTGTTAGTGATTCTTGTCTATAGATGATCAATAGCGATTCCATGCTCATGAAAATAAATCGAAACCTCGATAACAAATTGTCCCAATAAAGGAATACAGAGATGGGCAATATCCCATACATAAACAGATCAAATTGAACTTCATCTTTTCATTACTCTGAAATCGTTTCCAAATTCAACAACCATAGCATCTGAAATCAACTAACTTTCAGATTGATAGAAGAGAACATACTAATGGTTACACGACAAGCATGAGTTCAATTCGGTTTCCTAATTCAAGTAAAAAAGATAGAGAATTAGGCAATACTATTTTTGTGAGGATAACTAGAAATTCTCCACTTATTACGTGATGACTCAAACTCCTAATATTTCGAACGTCTTGCTACTATGCATCACTTCTGGATTAGGCCGTACCAGTCCTGTACATTCACTTCCATGAAATTACTCAAAACATAATTTCACTGTTTTAACCATAAGGTACTCTGAGTTTGTTTTTATATCACAACTCGATTGAAGTTGAATTCTGCAATTTTTTGCTCCTTGAAAAATACTCTGTGCTTATTAATGAAATCATCAACAGCTAAATTAAACTCCTCATTGCTCAAATGATCCACCGTATTGAATCCCGATTTCACAATCCTCCTCTCTCCACCACCACCTCGAACCACCAATCGGCTATTCTCGGTCTCCGATCGTCGAAGTTCTTTCGTCTTCCGTACACATATATCCCTCCTCAACTTCTCCGATTGCGTCCTCTCAAACCTTCGAATACTCTTCGCCGCCTCCTCAATGGCTACCTCAACAGCATCCTTATGACCGTTTTCATTCGCAACAACAATCTGCATTTCATTCTTAGTAGCCTTAATCTCCTCCTCTTTGATTTCAGGCAACTTTTCCGAAGTGATTGATTTTGAGAAATCATTATTATGAAGATCGTCGTCTTTTTTGAAATCATCATGATTAGACTCATTTCCGACATCGTTTTCCTTGCACAAAACAACCAGAACAAGTACGATGAAAATCACCAACACGAAAACAAAGTGAGGCTTCTTCAGGCAATCCACGAGTTCAAACAAAAACTTGCCGGAAAATTCAACCGCTGAAGGAATCTTCTTCGTTGACCACGAGATCAACACTAAAAGCACCAAAAGTTCGAAAACTTGTAATAATTTCTTCATACTCTGGAACATGTTAAACCTCGCCATAGCTTTTTCCTTCTCATATTTCACATTATCGAATATCATTTCCTTATCCATAATTTCCTCTGCACCAAAAAACTGAGAGCAAATTTCTGAAAACATATTCATCATAAATATAATATTGCGTAGTTATATGTATATAATTGTGGGGGGAGGTTGAAGAGAGGAAGGGGGAGATTTAGGACGAAAATAGAAGTGGACAATTGTTTTGGGACGAATGCATAAATGTGGTGTTGAAACAGAGATTATAAAGTACATAAAGACTATTTTCAACAAAAGTGGACAATTGTTTTGGGACAACTAACGTTGTGTTTTAATGGAAAATGAAGAGTTTGATTTATGAGTGAGAGGTTCTAACAATGGAAGAGATTTGTGGAAGAGTGCGGGTTTTTATAAGGGTAGAAAAGCGACCAAGTCAAATTTTATTGATTTATTTATTTCATTTTGGGTTCCTTTAATATTCGTTCCTTTAGTTTTTTGGGTATGGGTATGGATGAGAAATTTTGGTGAAGGAACATGAACTTCAATTATTCATTTGTATAGACTGAAAACTTATATAATTAGTCATTTGTGTCACCAAATAAATGATTCCTCATGCTGTAATTGTATTGGTTAAGACAAAGCAATTTTCTTATTGGAGTATCACTATAATTAATTTATGAACTACCTTCTATACTAACCGCATTCACAATCGTAGACTTGAAATTGATGTAAATAGCATGGAAACCATGTCATAAACCACATTATGCAAGTCCTAACTAGGTAAATCACACTAGACAAGTCTCGTTTAACATGTTTGACCTAAAAAATATATATTTAGTAAGAGAAATCGAAATGATGGAGTTACCGTCACAAGCTCACTCACTTTCACCAACTTGTCTATTTTTATAGGTAATAATTAATGTCAACTTTTAGAGAAAATCACTTCTTTTAGCTAAAATTTTAGCAATTTGGAGGGGATGAGTTTACTTAGGTAAGTAGCTAGAAGGAAACAATAGTCCAATAACTTTTTAGAAAACAAGTTAGAATTAGAAATAAAGGAAATAATTAAGTGGATAAAATGTTTGTTGTTATAGGATGAGGGGGTTGGGAGACGAGGAAAAGACAAAGAAAAGGGTGGGGACTTGCAAGCTGTTAAGAGGGGGGGGTGGGATATAAAAATGAATAGTACAGAGACCAAGCAAACAACTAACACCACCACCTATGAAGAACACGCCCCACGGGCCACGGCCACGAGTGGGTTGTTAACACTACTCTCCAAATGTTGCAGGTAACGGTGTATGTGGTTGTTTTACGCATGTTGTAGTATATACATTTGACATGGTAATGATACAGTATATAAGATTCAAAAAAAGTATTCAAGATTGAATGTTCAATTCGACTCATGCAATGGAGATATTTTAGTGAAATATAAAAGTATATTTTATTGATGATTATTGTTTAAAGTATATTATAAAAAATATATATTTGTAGGAATATAACTAAAAGCTATTCCCTTCGTCCCTAAAAGATTGTCACATTTTGACTTTTGTTAGTCAAACATTATAAAATTTGATCATGAATTACCATTAAACGATAAGAAACAATATAGTCTTGTGGGACCTTATTAGATTCGTTTCAATATATATTTTTGAAATATTAACTTTTTATAATTTTTTCGCATGTAGAATAATAGATATTTATGCTTTAAATCGTGTTTTGTTGACCACCAAAAGTCAAGACAATCTTTTAGAGACGGAGGGAGTAATACAATTGGGTAGACCGGTAATAAACCTAACTTAGATGATTTTCGATATAATATTTTTATATCGTTTCAATCTATCCTATAGATTTTTAGGTAAAAATAAAAGATAAACTCAAATACTCCCACTCAATTTATGACGTACACTATGTTTCTTTGGTTCTTTATTAATTTTTTCAAAAGGAGGATCCGATCAATGCATTTTGTGGTAATACAAATAATTGGAAGGATTTACAAGTATTAACATTATTGTTTACTATATATGAAACCAGCTAACGATTGTTTTCAAGTATAGCATGTTGATATAACCTCAACTGACACCGCAGTTCAACATAAAAAGTTATACAATATCTATTTTAGTCCATTATTCTCTTTGTCCCTAATGTATGTAAATGATATATCCATAATGTAAATGATATAATTCACTTAAATAAAAACCTATGCAAAGTTAAGTTGAAAGATGTCAAGTTATCGATGGTAATTAGTCCTTCTAATCGTATGTATTACTGCCTTACTGGTGGAGAAGAATGGATATTGAGATAAAATAATAGAGAATTAAACAATACACATATTTAAGCCTTTAATATTTCCTCGTCTTTCATTAAAAAATTATGATTCTATTTATAAAAGAAAAGTAGTGCTCAATTACCCCAATTAGTCGATGTAGAATTAATCGTATTAACCTCAAGTATTGTGGGACTTTTAACACTACGTTCATAGCTTTTCATCGCTCCATTCTATGAGTCAATTCATGGTTAATTTTGTGTAAACTAAATCTGAATCATTGGATTGATCTATCAAAAATAATATTAACATTTAAAATTGCAAATAAATCAGATTTAGTTAACACAAAAATTAACACCAATTTAGTTAACACACAAATAAAATTCGTTCCCCAAATACTCCTTTAATATATTTGTTAGTAGTAGTATAAGATAGATGTCAAGGTTTGAAATTTGGTAGTTAGAGTAAATAAAAAAGAAAACCATTCCTGTCAATGCATGAAGATTTCACACCTAATTTTGTAGTTAAGAAGGAAGTTTCTCCGTAATTCCATATAGAATTATTCTTGTCGACAACCATCCAAATTCCAAAGTAGTCGACACTTGCTAAATTTACAATTTGTTCAAATGATTTAACAAATTAAAATCAACACTAATAATGGACCATTTTAACGATTTATTCAACAATTAATAACGAACCAAGGATAATAGCAGCTAAAAATAGTTGGGACAGCTTAAAATTATTAGCAGGATTCACGGAAAACTAGATAAGGATAAAAAGAAGAAGAGTGTAATGTTGTGTTGTATTCTACAGGTAGTTTATTTAAAGCATTTTTCACTTTTACAAACATGCTTTTAATATTCCTGGCTTGTAAGGCATAAATTTGAACCACAGATGACCAAAAGACCAACTATTGGACACGCGAAAGATGGTGCCTTCATTAATTTTCGACTAACAAAGTTTCATCACGGTTCATATATATTACTTATTATTCATTCTTCGATATTTTCCAAAAAACCCATCCATCTTTTTGGGTAGTAATAATATCTCTATCTCTATACTTTTTCACCTACTTCATGAGAGTTGGATTCATTATTTATTACTAAACCACATTTTTATTTTTATATATTTTCATTATTTACGTTTATCCTTGGGTTTATCTTATTATATTCTATCCCATCCTATTATATTGGCTATTTTTAAAAGTCGAAAAGATCCCATTCTAAAACAATTGAAGATAGGAGGAGTGATTTAAGATTTGAGTATCTATTATGGCATACTTCCGGAATGATCATCTATTTTTTGGTCAGGCACTCATTTGATCACCTGACTTTTAAAAGGTGCCAGTTGGTTACTAACTTTTTAATCGTTATCATTCACTACATTGATCGATTATAATGTTAACTATCGATTAATTACATCATGTGGTTGTTAATCAGGGGCAATTTAGTAATTTCACATATTAATTTTCTAAAAAAATTTAATCCCATTAAAATAAACCCCAATCCCCGATCCAATATCCAATTCAATCCTATTAAAGTCTATAAGTTAATAATTTCACATATTAATTTTTTGAATTGGGGATTTGGGGTTACTTTAAAGGGACTTTTAAAATAAATAAAAATGTGAAATTACTAAATTGCCCCTGATTAGCGACCACGTGATGGGCATGTGAAGTAATTAGTCGATAATTAACATTATAATTTACCAATGTGCTAAATGAGAATGATTTCAGAAGTTAGGTGATTAACTGAGTCCCTGACCCAAAGATAGGTGATCATTCCGGCCTGTATTTATTATTTACTACGTATTTCAGTCGTGGATTTTAACATATCAAAATTTCTTACTCCCTCCGTTTCATAATGTTTGGTTGTTTAAAAAATGTTTATTTTCTTATATTGTTTGATTATTTAGGAATTCAATGTACTTTTCAACTCACCTTTTACATTGTTTACCTTCTAAAGTGTTTTTGCTTTTGAGTATGCTTTTGCTTTTGAGGGTGAATAGTTATATCATGTAGGGTATAATAATAATCTTTCTTGATCCTTAATTAATAAAGTACTTTTTGGCTAGATGACCAAACATTTTGAAACAGAGGGAGTAGCAAACAAGTACTTTACCTGATTGGTACATTTTGACTTTTGTGGTCAAACTTTAAAAATTTTGATCAATAATTTTCATTAAAAGATAAGAAATAATATAGTAATGTGGGATTTTGTTAGATTTGTCTCAATATATATTTTTGAAGCGTCAACTTTTTTAAATTTTTTTGAATGTAGAATAAAAAATATTTACGTTTTAAATGGTATTTTGTCGACCATGAAAGTCTAAATGTACCAATCATTTAGGGATGGAGGGAGTAATAAAAAAGTTTAATTCTTAATATTAACACTGTTACAATTTACTTCTTCATAACGGTAAAAGATTGTACATTAGTCCCAACTTAAATTATCCACTAACAATTAACAACTACATGCAATTAATAAATATTTTTTGTTCAAAAAAGAAATTTGAAAAGTTTGAACTTATATATTTTGCCTAAAAAACTCTACCAATCTCTTTCCCCTTAATAATAACTTCCAAAAACAATATGAACACCTTAAAGTTTATTTTTTGACCCCAAAAGTATTTAGTAATAACATGTGACAGTTAACTATTAAGTGAAAAATTAAGCTGGAAATTAATGTGCAACTTTTTAATATTGTCGGAGATTAATAAACTGCACCTTAATAACACAATTGAAAATTTCTTTCAACAATTCACTTAATAAAAGAGCAACATGTTATATGTGCATGATCATATCCCCAAAAAGGGGGGAACATTGATTTGGTTATGATTGAATTTGAATTGAGAATTACATAAAAGAGTAAACGATGGATGATAAAAGATTAAAAGGATTAGGGAAGTATAGAGAGATGAGCATCCAAGAGATTTCCTTATCTTTTGTAATCCAATCACAAACTTTCTACAAGCCTTTCGGCTACCATTATGAAAATCATACATTAGAAAATTGGAATTATTAACCTCGAAAGAACAGCCCATTAGAAAGACCCCTGTTCGAAAGAAGTCATGATTTGATATATGCGGGGTTTATTTGGAGTAATCTCGTAATTAGTGTCATTAATTAGTAATTAAGTACTTCTCATGGGCTCAAATATGCTTCTTGTAATCATTTTGCTCGCCACTTCAAAAACTGATTGCGCCTATCATATTTGTCCATCATTATTATACTAGTAATTATTTTTAGGTGAAAAAAGTCTTTATATATTAACAGTTTTTCAAGGGAGAGGATTGCGATCGACACACTTGTTCATTATTTAGTTGCATGACAATGAGCTCTAAATTGGATGGAGTGTCTGATTGTATTTGAATGATTTACTTCGGTTTCCAAATTCAATAATTATTATAACCTAAGAAATTGGAGGAATTTAAGTAAAATGAGTAAGTCCAGATTTATTTGCTTAAGAAGTTAACATCACTTTTTTTGTATTAACTTCCATAATGTTGGAGGGTTCTGTAATAATGAAACTTAAAAGATGATATTTAAACATGTTAGTGAGTATTAAATTTGATAGTATTGGATACCAATGTTAGTGAGGGTATTAAATTTGATATTAAAACATGTTAGTATATGTATATAATAAATAGTTGTGGTACTATTTGTTGAATACATTGATTTTACTCATCATCAGTTGTAGTGATTAATTTACCCATCATACATACAGTTAATTGTGAGATGAGCCCAACCATTGCATTATTCATAAAAGGCGAAAAAGGTTAGAAGATGTATAAATCCCACAGTTTCTCGATGTTTATTTAATTTAATTCCGAACATAACTTGACTGATAAAGAGTTAATATACTTAGTAAATTTCGCTCTATTTTTATAATTAATTGAGGCATGTATATACATGCATTTAGCAATTTACCTCATTTGTGTACCCTATAATATTTATGTTAAGATGGCGATTTCATCCGTTCTTTTTCTTTATAATGTTTCATCAACAACTTTTAAGTACAAAAATAAATATGTTAAGAGTTTATGGAATTCTACTCTAAATCCAATTAACAATAAAGGGAAAATAGTCCAATGTCTTATATATTTATACTCCCCCTCTACATGTAACCTGATCATCCTTCAAAAATTTTCTCAATAGAAAATTACCTGCCGAAACAACATCGACGCCAATATGCATGACTCGTTAGCTTGGTATATAGTACTAATATATTACCCCCGCTAAAGAGTACATTTTTACAAAACTATGACAAGTCTAAAATAAAAGGCCATGGACGATATAACCAGTGTTCTTTTTCGACACCTCACGAGAAAAAACAAATTAGAGTTAGCTTTCAGAAAAAACAAGGCCTCTAAATTATTGGTGTATAGATTCTAAACTAATGCTATTTTAATATTTGATGTAACATGTATATAGTACATCTTGATTATTACCGACTAATTATTGCATCCCTCTTTTGACTTGTTCGGCATTTTATGGGTTATGTTAGATATTTTGGAACACTTCATATAAAAAGCAATGGCCCAAATGTATTAGGCAATAGATAGTCGAAGTGGTGGATGTTTGCTTTTATAAAACAAAATCAAAAGTATTTAGGAAAAGCAAAAGGACCGTTTTATGTTGCTCTAAAATAATCAAAGTGTATTAGATTATTTGTACGAGTCTGAAATTTGGTTATGTTGCTTAAATCGACTTCAACTTTGGTAGTTTGACATTGATTATGGTTCACGGAGCATCTTATTATTATTAGATGTTTGGAGTGGGTTGATTTATTATTGGCAGTTTATGAGTATTATATGGTATCCATAATAATAAGCAACTTTATCAAATGAATCCAAGGAAATTACTAATTTGTCTACTGTTATACATCCTGTGTAGAAAAGCTTAGGAAAAAATTTGACTAATAATACGCATGGGCACTTGATATATACAATTCACATGAGAAATTTGGCAGATTATCATGGTCAACCAGGTCAATATTATTAAAGACAAATGAAATGTTTAAGTTCAATCAATTCATTTTAATTAAAGTCAAAGACTCAACTCGATAAAAAAATTACATATAAGTATTAGATGAATTACTTATACAAATAATATGTATGTTTAAACAATTGATATATATCAAATATTTCGAACGAATCAAGTTGAGTCGGGCTGAATTTAGCAGTGTTTTGACCTGCAAAGATTTAGACCTTTCTGCAATAGCATTCTCGACTCAAAAAGGATTCGTTTCTCGATTTTTTATGTGTAATGCCTTCAACTCGATACAAAAATGATTCATGCATGTAGGCAGCACGGAACCAATAGGGGCATGACGCCCATTCTCGATTTTTCATAATTAAAGACATATCATAGAAGTTTTTCATGAATTAGCAATATTTGTGCTATTAGAGTTGACAAACGCATTGATTTTTTTGTTAAATATACCAAATTATGCCCCTCTGTTTAAATTATTTAGATTTTGCGTGCCCCCTTTTAAATTTTATTTTGATTTCGTTCCTACATGTAAGGTATGTAAGGTAGATCCAACTCAACTTGTTTAAGGTCGAGAATATAAAATGATGTTATCAAATTGCAACTTTCATAATATCCGGACAATTTTTGCATTACGTTATGCATGAGATAAACAATTTCAATTAGATTAAAACAGGTATAAGTACAATTCGAATATGGTTAAAGTTTATTATTGGAGGTCATTTCATAATTTTCCAAAAAAGTTGATATTCCTTTCGTTCCTTAATTTAAGGACCGTTTTCACTTTTACAAAATTCTTTAATTAAGTCTTGTTTGCGAAATAAAATATTTTCACAAAGTATTGAAAGAAAAATTTTAAATGTGAGAAAAATTTAATTTTTTTTAAGGTTTATAAAAAAAAGTAAACGAGTGTTAGATTTATTAGGGATGGAGCCTGGAGGCCGGAGGGAGTTAAAAAGAATAGAATCCATATGAAATCCGCATATTGGCCCAATCCACATATTCGAAACTCGTACAACAAGTGGTACAATAATTATCGAGTTGATCAATGAACAATGAATCACGTGGCTCGATTAATTTAGTTTGTACACAAAACTATTATTGATACAAATTGAGTAGTTGTGTTTCATATTCTCATCTTCAGAGTTAAGCAATTGTGAGCATTGATGGAATTAATCAAGTTTCCAAGTTTCTTTTGATGTTTTTAATTGTTGTTAATAAGCGGGTTCGATCCCCGGCTAGTTAGATAAATGAACGGTCGAGATTGTATGAGATCAATGGTCTTGATTAAAGTAGATGGTGGTTAGTTAGTTTGTTAAGTGGAAATCCAGCTGTGCAATTAGTTGGAGCACACGTGTATAAATACCCCAAGGCTGATTCACCAAGTTAGTTAATCAGAAATCAATTTCGTTTTTCCCTCTTTTTCTCTTCTTTCTTTTAGGGTTCATAATTTTGCTTCTCTTTCAATTCCGCAATCAAACTCGATCAAATGTTCAATTGAGCTTAGATATAGTTTCTCTACATGGTATCAGAGCTCTAAGCTCAAGAAATGGAAGAAGAAATTAACAATAGCTCGAATCAAAATCGAGCTCCATATCGAGCATCTGATGCTCAGAATGAAGACTCTGTGTCAAAAATTCGACCAGATGATCCGTTGTACTTGCATTCTTCGGATCATTCGAACTTAGTGCTAGTATCTGAGAAGCTAAATGAGAAAAACTATGTAAGTTGGAGCAGAGCAATGATTATTGCACTGAAAGCTAGAGACAAATACTGGTTTCTAACTGAAGATGGAGATGAGCCAGTTGAAAATGATACTAGATACAAGCAGTGGGTGAAAGTCAACTGTACTCTAGTGTCTTGGATTCTAAATGCATTGACTGAAGAAGTAGGAAATGGATTTGTGTTTACTGATGATGCAAAGTTGTTGTGGGAAGAGATCAAAGAGCAATATGGAAGGAGTAATGGACATAGGATTTATGATCTGAGAAGAAGCATGTATACTACAAAACAAGCTGGAGATTCAGTTGCAAAATACTATAATAAGGTGAAAAGGTTTTGGCATGAGCTAAGTGTGTTAAGTCCAGGTACACCTACAGCTCAGGAGAAATTAATGCAGTTCCTTATGGGATTAGGTGATGAATTTGATGGAATTAGAAATCAAATTTTAGTGATGGATCCATTACCTACTGTTATAAAAGCCTATTCTCTAGTCATGGATGTAGATGAGAGGAGAAACATCCATGGGAATGGAGTTGAAATGGTTGAAAATGCTGTGATGCAGACCAGGACAGTTACAGATCATAAACAATTTAGTCAGGCTTCCTATAATGATGCTAGATCTAGAATGAGTGATCTGGATACTAGACAACCAAACATGCTAGCCTATGTTGATAACAGAGCTAGATCAAATAACAATAATGACACTAGAGGAGTGTTTAGAAGAAAGGAGGATAAAACACACCTTAAGTGTGACTACTGTGGGAAAAATGGACATGTGAGATCAGGTTGTTTTAAGTTGACTGGATTTCCAGACTGGTGGCCAGGGAACAAAGGAAATGCCATAAGCAAAAATGGAAGGAATAATGTGAATAATGTGGACATACAAGGGAATCAGATACTGAGCTCACCACTGGAGTATGACACTGGTGGAGATATGCAAATTCAGCAAGTGAATTTTGCTAATTTTGGAGAATTTGCAGGTAATACTCAACTCAGTAGTAGAACTGTTTGTATGAATTTAGGCTCTTGGATCATTGACAGTGGTGCCTCTGTGCATGTGTGTGGAGATATTAACCTATTCTCATCTATAAGGGAAATTAAAACTAGTACTACTGTAAAATTGCCTGATAATTCTTTCAAAATAGTCAAATCAGCTGGCACTATAAATTTTAACAATGGCTTAACATTAACTGATTGTCTGTACTTACCTTCCTTCAAGTACAATTTATTGTCTGTTAGCAAGGTTGGGAGGTCTGCTGGCATTCATACTGTGTTCTTTCCTGAATTCTGTATTATGCAGGATACTAAGACACAGAAGATTGTTGCCATTGGAAAAGAGAAAGGAGGACTGTATATTCTAAATGTAGAGTCCTTCAGTCCTTCTGTTATCAACTTTTATGCTGATTTCTATTCAAAAATGTCTGTGACTCCTCAGCCTGTTGTAAATAGTTTAAATAAAAGTGTCAATGATACAACACTTTGGCACTTCAGGCTAGGACATTGTTCTTTTAATACCTTGAA
Organism: Echium plantagineum; assembly: GCA_003412495.2. Lineage (NCBI taxonomy): Eukaryota > Viridiplantae > Streptophyta > Magnoliopsida > Boraginales > Boraginaceae > Echium > Echium plantagineum. The sequence goes on along the minus strand of CM016563.1, from coordinate 9,383,397 downwards.
GCATGTTTCTGATTTGAATGTGAAAAATTGTGCTGATTTGGATACTTGTCTTGTCTGCCCTATCTCCAAGCAACACAGATTAAGTTTTCCTAATAGTCAATCTAGGTCTGTTGAGCTGTTTCAGCTGGTACATATTGATCTATGGGGTCCTTACAAACTTCCAAATAGACTAGGTGCTAGATCCTTTCTCACTATAGTTGAAGATAGCACTAGGAGTATGTGGACCTTTATGATGTCTTCTAAAACTCAGACAATAGCTATCCTCAAACACTTCTATACTCATGTTCAAACACAATATAATAAGAAAATCAAAATGATTAGGACAGATAATGGAAATGAGTTTATCAATAATGAACTGGCTAGTTTTCTGTCTAGTCTAGGGATTGTTCACCAAAAGACATGTGTGTATACTCCCCAGCAGAATGGGAGAGTTGAAAGAAAGCATCAACATCTCCTACAGATTTCAAGAGCATTAATGTATCAATCTGGTTTGCCCTCCCAGTTTTGGGGAGATGCCATTTTAACAGCCACCTATATAATTAACAGGCTTCCTACTGTGGTTCTTGATTGGAAAACACCTTTTGAACTTCTCAATTCTATCAAGCCTGTGCTTACAGATTTCAAGGTTTTTGGCTGTCTGTGTTTTGCATCATGTACTACTCCTCATAAAACAAAATTCCAGCCAAGAGCTCATCCTTGTATATTCATTGGCTATCCACCTCATCAAAAAGGCTACAAGTTGTATGACTTGCATTCTAAGCTAGTCATTGTTTCCAGGGATGTGTCCTTTCATGAAAATGTTTTTCCATATAAAATGCCAAATTTCCATGAGTTTGCTACCACAGATCACAGGGTTTTACCTTTAGTTCCTATTGACTGTGATCTTCCTAATTCCATCCCTAGCACTCAAGTCATTAGAGAAGAAGGTTTAATTCCCATTAATGATCAAAATCTTGCTGAACATAGTAATGAAACAGACTGTTCAATCAATCAGGAGCATGATACTTCTATAAGTTCACCTCCCATTTCTCCTTCTCCTGTTGCTCCTGTTTCACAACCTATTAGGGTGTCTAACAGGATCAAGCAACCTTCTATTTGGCTCAATGATTACATTGTGTCTAATGTCACAGATTCTATTTGTCTTCCTACTTATACTCCTGATCATATAGCTTTTGTTGCTGCTGTTTCTAAGATTACAGAGCCTTATTCATATAAAACTGCATGTTCTAATCCTGACTGGGTTGCTGCAATGCAATTAGAGCTTGATGCTCTAGAGGCTAACAATACCTGGCAGATTGTAGATCTTCCTGCAGGTAAAACTCCCATTGGCTGCAAATGGGTGTACAGAGTTAAATGTAAGCAAGATGGCAGTGTTGACAAGTTCAAAGCCAGACTGGTTGCAAAGGGATACAACCAGGTTGAAGGGGTGGATTACTCAGAAAGTTTTTCTCCAGTGGCTAAGGTTGTAACTGTCAGATTATTGCTTGCTTTGACAGCTTCTCATCACTGGCATCTACATCAACTTGATGTAAATAATGCCTTTCTTCATGGGCATATTGATGAAGAAGTCTATATGTATCCTCCTCAAGGCTATACTAAGGCTGTTCCTGGACAAGTGTGCAAGCTAATTAAGTCTCTCTATGGCCTTAAACAGGCTTCAAGACAATGGAACTTGGAATTCACATCAAAATTGATCACTTATGGCTTCAGCCAGTCAGATCATGATCACTGTATGTTTATCCTCAATACTCCTGCTAAGTTTCTTGTTCTTGTTGTTTATGTGGATGACATATTGGTGGCTGGTCCAAATGAGACTGATATATTGGATGTGAAGGCTTATCTTCATCAAGCTTTTACCATCAAAGACCTAGGAGTAGCAAAATATTTCTTAGGGATTCAAATTGCCAGATCCTCTAATGGAATGTTTTTGTCTCAAACCAAGTACATCACTGATATTATTTCAGATCTCAATATGCAACATTGCAAATCAGTTGCTACTCCTTTACAGTGTGATTGGCAGGCTTATGATCCCAACTCTCCTTTGTTAGAAGATGCAGGCCAGTATAGGAGATTAGTTGGGAGACTGTTGTATTTGGATTTTTGTAGACCTGATGTTACTCATGCTGTCCATCATCTCAGTGAATTCATGCAGCACCCTACTGTTAACCACTGGAATGGTGCTCTCCATGTGGTTAAATACCTTAGTGCTACACCTAAGCATGGTCTCTTCTATTCTGCTTCATGTTCTACTGATCTTCAGGCTTATTCAGATGCAGACTGGGCTCGTTGCAAGCTCACCCGAAGGTCAATTACTGGTTATGCAGTACTCATGGGCTCCTCCTTGATCTCATGGAAATCCAAGAAGCAACAAACTGTATCTAGGTCTTCAGCTGAAGCTGAATACAGAGCAATGGCTTCAGCTGTATGTGAACTTCAATGGCTGAGTTATCTTTACAAGGAGCTTCATTTAATTACTTCTCAACCTATACCACTTTGGTGTGATAATCAAGCTGCCATCCATATCACTGAGAACCCAGTGTTTCACGAGCGAACTAAGCACATTGACTTGGATTGTCATGTTGTTCGAGGTGCTTACAAATCTGGTTTTGTTTCTCCTCGACATATTTCCTCCAAGCTCCAGTTGGCTGATGTTTTTACTAAGTCCCTTCCTACTGGTCTCTTTCACTCTCTTATGTCCAAGCTGAGCCTTGTTCCTGCAGCATCAGCTTGAGGGGGGGCTGATGGAATTAATCAAGTTTCCAAGTTTCTTTTGATGTTTTTAATTGTTGTTAATAAGCGGGTTCGATCCCCGGCTAGTTAGATAAATGAACGGTCGAGATTGTATGAGATCAATGGTCTTGATTAAAGTAGATGGTGGTTAGTTAGTTTGTTAAGTGGAAATCCAGCTGTGCAATTAGTTGGAGCACACGTGTATAAATACCCCAAGGCTGATTCACCAAGTTAGTTAATCAGAAATCAATTTCGTTTTTCCCTCTTTTTCTCTTCTTTCTTTTAGGGTTCATAATTTTGCTTCTCTTTCAATTCCGCAATCAAACTCGATCAAATGTTCAATTGAGCTTAGATATAGTTTCTCTACAAGCATCATACTTGAATTTCCTTCTCTATTTTAGTATGATTGTGATTTACTACTTTAGATTAAATTCAAAAGTTGACCCATATTATTCCATTTTTAAGATAATGAATGTTTATCCAATATATATTCTAAAGTTACTTGCAACCAAAAACTTGGTTCAACTTTTTCCTTAAAGTCCTACGTTTGTTAGTTAAGTTTGGGTCACTGAATCGATGCTCTAGATTCGACATCTCCATCGAGGAATTTAATTAATTCTAATATGTTAAAATGCTGTACAACTTTAGATTGGAAGGTATATATTTTTACATTGCTTTATGAAGAATAGGAGAATCATGGAAGTTTAGGGGAAAAGTAGGATGATGGAGTAGGTAGCAACAATTTATGACTCGTGTAGTATAAATAATTCTCAACAAATATGCTATTCTCAGTCGAACCAAAATTTCTTGGGTAAATTCGTGAAAAAGAGACGTTTCATAGTTTATTCATAAAATGGAATCATTTTTAGTTTGTCTCTTAAACTTATTCATCTTGTCTCGTCCGACCCTATAATACATTTTATCTGGTCTTTAACTATTTTTTATGTGATGTAGCGAAGTTACATATACGGATAATATGACCGTTGATTTCAACGAATATCGAAAATATTATTTTTTCAAAACCTCTGTTGGTTCGTTTGTGAATATCGCAAGTTAAGTCTTCAAAAATAATATACTTATTCAAAATACTAGACCGATTAATAATATTTGTGGTGAGAGATACATCTCTTTTCTCAAAGTTCATTCAATAATACTAATAAACTACCCTAAATACATTAATTAGACTACTATTTAGAAAAAAAATTATCAAAGAATTCCAACATGAATGGACTCTTTTAATAGTTATCCTCTTATCTCTTTTGATAAGAAATACTTATCAGCTAAAAATACTAATTATACAATACTAATAATATAAATAAATAATAATACTAATAATAACAATACTATAATATAAATAAATAGTAAGTAGTAAGACTCATAATCATTATTTCATCAGAATCTCAATCTACACATTAAAATATTTATTTAATATTTAATATGAAGTCAAAGAAGAACTTGCATAAATGTGAAATTTTGGGACAAACTTTAAAATATATGACTTAACAAATGGATAGATTTTATGATACTTAACATATTATATACTCCATCCGTCCCTAAATGATTGTCACATTTTAACGTTCATGATCAAATTTTAAATTTGATCATGAATTCTCATTAAACGATAACAAATAATATAGTCATATGAGACCTTGTTAGATCCTTAAACACCCTCCCCCTAAAACCCCATTCCCACACATCCCGAACAACCCCCCCCCCCCCCCTTCCCGCCCCACCACTACCACCAGCACACAACATAGGTAACAGACAAAGAGTGCATCAGTGATTGAAAGGGGTGGAGAGTGGTAAACCCCCGAATGACAACAAGTTCAAGATGAGTGATGCCTGCAAAATAAATTACTAGTTCTCCTCAGTTCGAGGCTCAAGTCATTAATTTGATCGTTCATGATGATTGATGAGTGCTTTATGTGTTTATAAGACCGCATGGTCCTATAAGCCCACAAGTACATGAGTTTTAAAATGGACCTTCAGACTTCGGTACATGTTCTGAACTCCTGATGTCCATTACTTGACCCAAGCCCGATAATTATCGATCATAATTTGATAATTTACATTGGTAATAAATAAATCCAAGATGAGTTCTCAGCAACAAGATGAACTTGGATTGGTGCAACTGATGCATCATCTTCATGAATCGTTTTAATACCACATATATTCATCATGGTTCATGGACCATGTTCCACAAGACCACAAAGGACCTAACAATCAATGAATACTTTGAAGAATTTGTGATTGTCGTCTAATTATATTTGCAGTTGAGGGACTCTCATCGAAAACAATCTCATACCCGTCTCGTAAATTGTCGAGTCCATGACTAAGAAGTTGCCAAAACAAGCCACCAGCCGCTGCACCCCCGCTACTAGCAGAGCCAAGAATGGCTGAATACACCGTGTCGAAAACCTCATCTCTTTGAGTCACGTTGCTTCCCGGAACTCTTGACGATTTGCCAAACTCCGCCATGAGTACTGGTTTCCGGAGAACTTGTGCGTCCTGAATGTGATTGTTGAGCCATTCTTTCAGGAATGAAACTTGTTCCTCTTCACTTGGGTTATTTAACCTGGTAATCAAATATGCCATCACTTTCAATTACTGTAACAGATTGTATAACTCTAATATTTTATTAAAAAAATAATAATAAATTATGTACTATAGATGTCGGAGAATATCAGTTACCATTGGTCTGGATATGAATGCACTGTTGCAAAATCAATGTCTGGAATTTGATTGTTCGCAATAAAATCTGTTCCAGTCTGAAAATTAAGATTATAATGCTGCTTGTAAGCGTCAGATTGTCCATAAAAGCCTTCCAATCCAACTTCCAAGAGATGGTTTTTGTCTATGGATTTCAAGTAAGATGCCATTTCTGTTATCCATTCCTGCGTGATGATCATCAACCCGATTATTAATAAACTAAAGAATCGAATTGGTAACTCCGCTTATATTTTATAAAATAATGATAACGTATCGAATAATATTGTATAGACGGGAGCCTCTGACAAGGCATGGCGATGGTATGATGCAATGAGATATGATGAAATAATAAGTAACATCATGCCCCACCTACACTTTTAATCAATGAATAGATTTGCTCGTGAGCTTTATGTAGCTTACACATTTCCATTAGAAAAAAGTGTAACCAAATAATGAAATATGTGCAGTTGTTGACAGAAAGAAGTTGATTAAGTTACTTAGAAAAACGAGAAAAAGTGGAAAATCCTGACCTGTATAGTCCTTCCTGAAACATCAGAGTTACATCTTGGTTCATTTATAAGTTCCCAAGCCATAATTGTGTTGTCATCTTTGTATGGGACACCCGTGATTGTATTGCGCCTTGTAAGAACAGCCTGCTCTCATATATACTCAAGTTTCAGTTGTACACTTGAGTAGTAGATTAAGTTCTTAATCATCAATGGTTTATATGTTCTATGTGTTTGAAAATAATCATTGATTATACGAAGAAAACGCGATGCATCATATACAACTATCCTGTTTTTTTAATAAAATGGAGATGCCAATCAAACCTTTTATCGACCAGTCTTTACTAACTTTATTTCATATGTGAACAGTTACACTATGCGTAAAATAATATGAACCTTTGAGAATAACTAAAACAAGTTTTAGGGTAACTTATCAAGTCCCGTAATTCAACAAATACGTAATTCAACTATTAGTGCACCAATCTAAACTTTAAGGACTAAGTAAAACTTCAAAAAGCTCATTATCTCAAACTGTAATGTAATACATGTATATGTACAACTTACAAACTTAAACTTAAGGAGATATATAATTTTACCTTGATATGATTTTTGTAATATTGTTTAGCAACTGAGTTGGTGAAGAAGTCATCCTCTGACTGAAGTTGTTGCCCTGTATTCTTTGCCCATTCTACATATTGTTTCTTACCTCCAAAATCCCCATAGTTGTTCACCAAACCTAATATAAGCTTCATCTCATACTTCCTTGCTTCAGATACCACAAAATCCAATCCCTTCAGTAAATAATATATTAATATAGGCAAAAAAATAATGGGTCATTTCACTTATTTGGAACATTTTTAAGGTTATTAGCCTAGTGGCCGGTATTTGGTCTGAGCCTCTTTTCAACAGATTTAAAGTTCGATTCTCGGAAAATGAGTATCTTAAACACACTTTCTCTGCTTTCGGGGAAAGTTCTTGCTCGTCCGACTATTTGTAAATTCTATGATTTGAAAATGCCAAAATATAATCTCAAAACTCATATGGTAAACATGATATGTTCTTATAAAAATGATTATTGAATATACAACTCCCCACCACCACAAAAAAAAAAGAATGAATAACTGATAGAAAACACACTAACCTGGAACATGATTTCATTGTAGGAACCAGGAGAGTATTGAAGAGGTGAATATCCACCATCACTAAAAGCCCAAGTTCTTACAAGTTTAAGGTTATGTTTGGTGGCTTCTTCAAAAGCACTAGACACTTTCCACCTCTGGGAAGGGTCCGATGCCACATACATTAACCAATATGCATTTAATCCATTTGCATAAAATGGACTTCCCTTTGACATAAATTGCACCCCCTTAACTTTGATGAATTCATGTTTTTCTCCCCAAATATTAACAACGAAGTTGTCTTGTCCCAAAATTATGCACCAAAACAAGAATATCATCAATCTACAATGATCCTTCATCTCTATGATGAATATTGATGATAATATTTATATGTATCTCAAAGTAAAGTGATACAGTAGAAATATGAAAATGTAGTAGTAGTTGTTATTATAGGTTGATGTATGAAGTAGTAAGTTCGAAGTTGTTGAGAAAAGCAAGCCAGACCTGGTAAATTATGTAGAGACTAGAGAGTGATAATAATGAATTCTCACCTCACGTTTAACGTACCATCTTTAACTCGTTTGGCGTTTCAATACTCAATATCAATATTCAATTAATGGTCGGGATTATTTTCCGTTTTTGTACTTAATTAAAAGAATTTTCAACGATTAATCAAATCCTATCCTAAGCAACGATAGGTTCCGTTCTATGTTGGTTACACTACTCGGTCATTTAATCCGTTATTGGACGGCCCATAAACTTTGAATATTTTGATCAATTTTTCTTCGAACTTCCTTTTCATAAATTTACGCTTGTATGATTATTGTATATAATTTTTGATAAATACCTAAAAGTTTTAAGAATATTATAATAAATGTCAAATTTTTTAAGTATTAGGATGAATTAAATGTCAACATCATAGAATTGTAATTCGAATAAAATCTCAGTTCCACGACAAAACCATTAAAATGGATATCAATTTTATTTGTAAATTTATGAAAGCATAATGAGTGACTTGCATGTCATTTACCTTTTTAAAATAGATGAACGGATATATATTTTACTGAAAAAAAATCCTCACTCCCATTTATTTAAAACACACCACACTCTCAAGCTCTTCAGATTTACCGTCGTGACTCTTGAAACTTTATTATAGCCCTTTGTGGCTCTGAGCCTCTACTGATCTTTGTTAAGAGTTTAAGTTTCGCCTTAAAATTATGTGATCATGAATGGAGTATTACAAGATCTTATACAGTAATGATATCGATATTTGATGTTGAATGTGCATCTTATCGACAACTGAACTAGTTTCGTTTATCCAATTGTAATTCTAGCATTGCAAATTTGAACTTGTAACGCTATATTTTCAATGTACTTTTTGTTTAATAATATTTTTCTATTTAAATTATCAATCATCCAATGATATAGTTTGATTTATATTCATTCAATTGTTATTTATTACATTGTCAACGTACTTTTTTACTACCCTTTTGTTTTTCTTATTACTAATCTATCTGCTGAAAAATGTTGAAAACGATAACTAAAAAAGAGAGAGAATAATATTGAGATAAGTAATTATTGAGAGAACACATTAATTAAAAACCTTAATCAACAAAAAAAGAAAAAGAAAAACCTAGCCAACTTCTTCACATACATATACTTGGTTCTCCTATTCAAGTTGTACGTATAATGATCCTTTAGTATGTAAGGGAGATTATTTAAGATAATATTCATATTGATTACGTTTATAATTTATTATATTTGTGTTAAAACACTTGAAATGTATGAGCATATATAGATAAGGAAAAGTAGTTAAAATATATAGAAAACCAAACCATATAATGATGAAAAGAGTTTAATTATTAATCATAATTAATCTCATAAAGTGTGAACATAAGTGAGACATAGTAAGAGAAAAGTTTGGGGCATTTTCCCTACAATTGTTAGCCAATACTCCATATGATAATGAAATCTATTCTTCTAATCAAGTAGGCATTGCTCTTGGAAGTACGAAATACTACTAGTTATTAGACTAATGGATGATTGTTTGATATGCGACTAGGCGTAATGGTATGGGGCTCGATCAAACAATCGATTCTTTCGTCAACCAATCCAACCTTTTGTCATGTCTCAAATAGGGCTCGACTTGATATCTTGATAGGCTCTTTGCCCAACTAACTCTTTTTGAATTTTCTGCTCCTGGTCCATAATTACCGAACTCTCCAAAGTAAGCCGTCCTGCATTAATAATTAAAAAGGTTTTGATCGTTCGATAACAAATAAATGACAAGTGTTTATATTTAATTAATGTAAAAGTCTCGGAAAGGTGGTATAGACGATTTTGTATGTTTCATACCTTCGCCTAGAGGGCTCATCCCAATCACCCCATCCCTGTGGTGAAATTCCACTAGATATGTAAGTTTTAGCAAAAATGACACGAGCATAAGGACCCCATGGCCTCCCAAGTAAGGCTTTTTTTCCTCCAGTTATTGTACAGTTGATAAAGGTGAAGCCTGTGTCCTCACTAGGGGATGCTCTATGTTGAGCTGTTATTGCCCCCTTCCCAGGTGAGATTGAGTGCAGATGACATTTCTACACAGCATAAAAGTAGCAACATGGCGGATCATGAATCAGTAATTATCTTTAACTTCGAAATACAATCAAAATTAGTGTGTATACCTCAAAAGTCGAAGCTCCATTTCCACAAATAAAATCAGTAGCGCCTTCAATAAAACAATTTTTGTAGTAGTGTCTCCCTCGATCATCAAGCAATGTATCCTGGTACCCCAAAATTCGACACGCAAAAAATGCAACCCGATCAGCAGACACCCTTAGTGCAACTGACCTTTCTCCTCTTCCATGCTTATTCTGTCAAACATTCATACGTGAAATCGATCGTCAAATCATAATAACAACTATACAACAATAATTATTAGAAATATAATTAAATGATACTAGAGATGGAAATTGAAGCACACGAACCTGAATGGTAAGTCGTCGACCAACAAAATCAGGAGCAAAAACAGTGAAAGTTGGAGATTGATATATATCACCACCATCACTCCATGTAACAATAGTCTTATTTGCATTTACACCACTCAACGTTATGTAACGCTTATCTTTTGGAACAACAATTTTCTCCTTATAAACTCCCGGCCTCACCATTATATAAACGCGATGAGAATTCCCTGATGGCACTGCATTAATCGCGTCTTGGATCTTGACGTAATCTCCATCTCCGGATTTATCCACCACCACCACTTTCTTGATCGAGGACCTCGGAGTTTTCTTGTGTTTAGCTTGGACTAACAAAAAACAGAGTGCAAAGTAGGCAATGAAGTGGAATACTCGACTAGACATGCCCATTTTTGTTTTGATGAGGTTTCAATTAACATGTACATAATATATAGCACTAGTATAATGTCATAACGCATGAGAACTAGTTAGTTCATTTTAATGAAAAAGTAATTCAAGTACGTTTTTTGTTTGATTCAAAGGAGGTGATCAATTAATATATTTCTTGAATTATATTGAAGAGACTTACGTTATGAAATAAATGAAGATGTTGCTATAAAGAGAATTAAAAAGTATAGTTATGGAGGTAAAATAAACAAGCATGCATGGTAGTGATAAAGCATGGACCAAAACAGGTTAACCTTTGATGCTATTAAAATAGTGTTAAAGAATTTATGCATTCGTTATATTAAAATAATCAACGACGATCATTGTCGATTGACATTCCTTATTCCTGAAGTTATTAGATAAGTAGCATGATTAGATTAAGAAAAAAGTATTAAAAGTAAGAGATTATGTGAGTAGTGCGTTTATATATAGATTAGAAGGTAGGTTAAGTAGTGGAAGTAACAATGAAGAAAGGTTGCCTGCCAAGTTAAGTCAGGATCGTATGAGTGATGGAGAAGAACACATCATGTGCACTCATGGAGTCATGGGTTAAAGTCTACACTGTAGGAAGACTCCAAAACTATTATCACAACAACGAAATTTTTTCAACATGTCACTTTCTTGTTTCATCGATGACTATTACAAATAGCGAATACATAAACTCTTAGATAACATAACTATAGGTAATTCAACTTATGAAATATCATCAATAGTTGAACGGAGACTAGTTGGAAGCTCGAGTCAGATACAACTAGACTATTAAACCGTTGGTACTATTAATGCACTCATTCATCTATTTAAAATATGTCAACATATTTATATAATCATCAAATACTCCCTCGTTCCCCTATTCTAGTTCTCACTTTTATATTTTGGGACAAATTCTGAAAACTTTGAAAAAATTCTCATCATTATCCTATAAGAGATAATATAGTCATGTTGGATTTTCTTAGATTCGTTCAATGAATATTTTGGAAATATCAACTTATTATAATTTGTACACCAATCGAATAATAAATATTTTTGTTCTAAACCATATCTCATTGATCATAAAAAGTCAAATAAAAATTACAAATTTGGAAGGACGGAGTATTACATATCAAACACATAATAGCTCAATTAATAACATTGAAAATTTGATTTTTTTTTTTTTTTTCCTCGTTAACATTGAAAATTTGATTTGAATAAATTAAATTGTAATTTAGAATAGATTTTGAGATTTTTAAGTAAAAAGTCAAAGATGCATATTACGTATATGTGGGAGTGACTAATTTTAGAAATTTTTCATGTTGAGAGAATCATATCGAAGTCTAATCATTCTGATTAAATAAGTGGTTTCTCTTCTGAAGTTCTTTGTGGTTTGATCGATGGCCGAAGCCCGAAGGCATCGTAAAAATAGCTCCATATTTCATAATCAACATTTCAATCCTTGCACTATAGTTATTTTTCAATTGAGCTATGTTCGATGGCAACATTTAAAGTACGTTTTTAACGTATGGAGGATAGCCAAAGTTTATCCCTATTGAAAGGCCATTAAAGGATAATAAACCATTTAAATATTGCAAGCCCCAAACTTCGGCCATGGAATTCCAGTGAAGTCTCTCAAGAAAAGAACATAACATTAAGACATTCAGTACGGCAAGAAACAATTTTATCCTTAGGACTTCCTTAAAATGTTAGCAAATCTTAGGTTAACCTATATCATTTGCTTAAGGAGTTCCTTCTACTTTCGGCATCAAGATTATTTTCTCCATTCATAGGTATGTATGTTCTACCCAATTATGCATCTATCTAAGAAATCACTAGTCACATTAACAAGCCGAAGAATATAAGGTTCAGCCTATAAGGTGGTTGTTCGAACTTGGCTTTCGTTACGATGGATGGTCCACCAAGCTGAGCCGTCGAGGCAACCACGCTAAGTATCAAATTGAGCCTACATGGTGACTCAAATGTGGATGGTCATTATTTCGGAATGAGCACAGTAACTTATCCGAGGCAGATTCTGGATAACAGTAACTAACTGGAAATTCCATAGGTTATAAACGTGCAATAGTATCAACTTCCTGCAATGCTTCCCAAAGATCCCATAACTGAAGAAGAAAAAAGTACTACGCACTTTCTAGTCAGGAAATTGTTTACTGATCTCTTTAACTTATGATGAATTGATAGGTTTATCATGCAACATTTGGTCCGAGCGTACCGGTATTGCCATGAACAGCTACAGCCTTCAGGTCTACACAGACGCATCCAATCAATCAACAATCCCATGACAAGGGACGTATTCCCTCGACATCGATGTGTCATCTCGCCTCCCTGTATGCATCAAAAGGGGTTAGAGAATACAAGTGTGGAAGATATCTTAATGACCAAAGGAGAGGAAAAGGTCGGCTCATGGCTTTGGTGTCGCATAGATGACACAGCTCATGATGCGGCAAAGCAAGTATGTTCTTGAAACTTCAGAAACATCATAAACAGTTTAAGTACATTAGTATTAGAGTTCTTAACCAAATTTTCTGGTTGTAGATGGCAAGAAACAACATTGGATCATTGGTAGTATTAAGGCCAGGAGTAGAGCAGAAGATAGCAGGAATCATCACAGAACGAGGTAAAAGCTGTAGAAGAAAGAAGAAAAATATAGTATCATACTTATTACAAAAATGACGGAACGATTGTAACATTCTTAGAAGTATTAGGTGATTAGATAGAACAACGAATGACTTTGAAGAGAAATTAACAAATTAAAGTAATGGTTATCGTATGATGTTTCAAACAGATTATCTGCAGAAAGTAATTGCAAGTAATAGGCCATCCAAAAACACACGTGTGGGTGATATCATGACTGATCAGGTTAATTGTTATGTTCTTACTATACTGATCATATATATGCCCTATGTTGCGCTTCTACTCCTTCTAAATCTAACTTAACTTATTCCAATACTTGGACAGGACAAGTTAATAACAGTAACTTCTGAGACAAATATTCTTCACGCAATGCAGTTGATGACAGGTATTCCTATCTACATCTATCTATCTCGGTATCTCCATTTATATACAGTATGGGATGCAATGGATGAATTACACGAGCAAATTACATCACTTCTTTTCTTGTAGAAAATCATATACGACATGTCCCGGTCATTGATGGCAAGATAGTCGGTATGATTTCAATAACTGATGTCGTTCGAGCAGTGGTGGAGCAGCAAAGTGGAGATATGCAACGTATGAATGACTTCATTAAGGGGGAGTATTATTAGAAATGGTTTTAATTGTATATACAACAGTGCGAAAAAGGGTGCACGAGCAATAATGGCACATTTTTCATCTCAATGTAATATTCCTCAATCGACATGTTAACAAATATATGGTTTCCAATATTCCATGAGGATATAACACCTATGTTAATCTCTTAATTCTTAGACAACTACTTAGGAGTACAAAACTATGAAACCATAGCATACTTGATTCACTATAACTTCCAATAATGTTGCTTCTAAAATCACCTCAAAAAGTAGCTTCCTTCTGTCAAGTGATGCTGCTAACAAGTTACACCAAGCATCTTTGGTAGTGATATATATATACTAGACAACACAAACTAAGTGCAAATAGACCTGAACAGAATGTGGCCTGACTGCCTGACTATATAAAGAAACAGCAATTGAAAGTTAAAACAGACCTAAAGTACAACAATGAACATCATGTTTCTCAAAGTACCAACATAAATAGAAGATATTTAAAAGATACTTACCACTTCTATTTGGCCAGGACAACGATAGTCTGTAAGAAAGTAACCTGTATCCTTGTTTTCCTGAGACCAAGAGTGTTTGCTTCTGATGCCGTCAAGTGGATAACAAGTCCATCAGATACTGCAACCCTTGAGCTTCAGTCAAATCAAGCATAATCACCTACAACTAGTGCTCTAACGATCCTGTCATAATCCTTGGTCCCTAAAAAATTATTATAAATGAATCTTTGCCTGGACAAGGGGTTCTGGATTAAATTGTTCACAATTCTCTTCTTCAAAAGTTATGACCGAAGAGGTTGTCTTTGCGATTGGCAGCAATTTAATCCAAATTTTGAAACTTTGAGAGTCAATTGACAAAGTTGTGCTAATAACAAGGTCATGACTTCATCATGATTGCTTGGGTGAAAGTGGCTAGAGTTAAGATAGGAGCACTATATGAATTAGCAAAACAACACTCTACGATACAGATATAACTTTTGATCACAGGAATTAGCTAACTATACAAGATCATAACATTAGACAGTATCCATATTAAACCATTTTGAAAGGAGAAAAAAAAATCATATAACTGAAATAGTCGACGAGAAAGCACCAGGGAGATCATGAACCAATACTGTAATGACTCCATTTAATCTTAACCTCTACATTCCAAAATATTCATATCCCCATAACTTTTATTTTTCACAGCCCGGACTCCACCCTGAGAAATTGAATTCAATCAAATAAACAAACCCATAGACAACTACAAGATGAAAAAGCAGATCTTGGTCAAAGTTCAAATTTTTAAGAGTTTACTACTGATTGCAACAATCCCACAGTTGACAGATTCAGCAGCAATCAAACAAAACATAAACTGAATCAAGATCCAACATATGAACAATGAAATCATCAAAATGTCACCCAAATTCAGAGAAATTGTACATCTGAAGAAGAAAAAAACAATAAAAATGATAACTTGAAGCTAAAAACAGCATCAGTTACTGAGAGGCTACAAATAGGAATCTGAATCAAGAACCAATATATGAACAACAACGAATTTATCGAAACATCACCTAAATTAAGAGATGACATTACATTTTAGTAACCAACATAAAGATGATTAATTGGAAAAAAAAAAAGCATTCAGTAACTGAGACAACAACAAGGATTCTGAATCAGGAACCAATATATCAGCAATAACAAAATATTAAAACATCACCTAACTTATGAAAACACATTACATTAACATCCAACAAGAAAAGTGATCAATTGAAGCTACAAACAGCATTAAGTAACAGGGACGACAACAAAGAGGAATCTAAATCAAGCATTAACATATGAAAAACAATGAAATCATTAAACACTCTCGCAAGCTATGCAAAAATGATACTACATTTGAACAAAACCCAACAAATATGATAACTTAAAGCTACATTTTTTTTTGAAAAAAGACAGTATATAGGGGTGACTGAGACACCAACATTTCAAATTACACTTTTGGACAAAATGTGTATTTGCAATCTCCATCAATATCATTTGTATTAATATATACTCAATCCCTTTCATATTAGATAATAGTCTAGCCAAAAAGTAAGTTATTAGCGGCTACGAAAGACTACTAGATGAAAAGCAATCAAAGACAATCAACCATTAGGAAAAATAAAAATTCAGCTAGAGCAGAGGGTGTCTAGCAATGTTACAAGTATGTTATTTTCTGCAAGTTTCGACAATTGGTACTACAACGATACTAAAAATGCGACATTTTGGCAATTTCCAATAAAAGAGAACGATCATTTCTTGGAAGTCTTGCCAGCCTTCTTCTTGATGACTTCATCATAATACATAATGCCTTTCCCTTTGTAGACTTCAGGAGGCTTACAGCTCCGAACCGCGGCTGCAAACTGGTGGACCCTGTGCTTGTCTATGCCTGTACAACACACCACATTTTGCTTGAAGCAAAACACCCTAACTGCAGGTGGTACAACCAGTTCAACCTCGTGGCTGTACCCCAGCTTCAGGTACAACAACCGCCCTTCTGATTCGGCTCTTGCCTTGAACCCCACACCTACTATCTTCAGGAAACGGAAGAATTTAGCTTCCACACTCATCTTTCAGCTCTTCGATCTTCAGCACCTTGTCAAATTGTTCAAGAGATTTAGGTTTTGTTTTCTTGATTTTGTATAAATGAGTCAGGCTGATTTTGAAGGGGTTCGACCCGGTTTTTTTTGGGTCAATGTAAGACCTCTGTCTGGTGGACTGGCCCATGCTAGTTTTATCTGATCTGTTATATGCACACCCAAATAGTGATTTTTGGGTGTCAAATTACAATTATGTCCCCCTATATGCAAATGTAGCAATTGAGGGACTTCACATAGGGACAAAATAATAAATTCGCCCCTAAAAAAAAACTGTTTTGGTGTGTGCATATTGTTTTATTGTTCAATTATCACCTTATCGGGTTCAGTAGTTCACCATAGATATTTAATGGCCCTTAGAAGCAGAGTTTGTACATAAATCGAATCGAGCCGAGTTCAGGAGTTTTTGGCTTGGTGAAAGCTCGCCGACCAAACCTATTCTCGAGCTAGCTCACTTAACTTATTTTAAAATTATAAGTTCAATTGAATTAACAAAAAATTGTTTATTTGAATAGATAATTGTGACAAGACAATACAATCACTAAA
Organism: Echium plantagineum; assembly: GCA_003412495.2. Taxonomy (NCBI): domain Eukaryota; kingdom Viridiplantae; phylum Streptophyta; class Magnoliopsida; order Boraginales; family Boraginaceae; genus Echium; species Echium plantagineum. Next base: position 9,366,531 of record CM016563.1, on the reverse strand, counting down.
TTGAAATGAAAATAAGAGACGGTTGTGTATTACCTTAGTTAATGAAGTTTGACAAATGATTGATTAGTTGGGAATATGAAAGATCATATATAATAATGATTAAAATACTCAAATATAATCATAACTAACTTTTATATTTTCTTTTAAGACATAATATATAGTATATTCTTATGGATAAATATAACAAAGCAATATGAGCCGAGTTTCGAGCCTCAGTTCTCCCGAGCCGAATCGAGTGAGTAGCTTGTTTAGCTCGGCTCATACACATCATTAGTTTTTTGAACGAGTGATGACCAAATTTTTTTCAGAGATAAGATGAGCGGACGCCACAGATTTGGCCGAAATTGGTAGGAAATATTAATGGAATGGGCAGATTAATATTGTCCGCAAATCTTGAAAACTTGTAATTTTGTAAAGAACTAATCTTACTAGTTGGCCATAAGATTATGTACTTTGACAATTGGTAGAAACGCAGCATTATATATGGACATTTCAAAAGAAAAGAAGTGCCGTGAATAAATGATAGACCACGTGTGTTTTATCTTTTAAGCATAAGCCATCTAAACATAATAATTCTTGTGGCTTCAATTTGTCAATTACTTGTTGCTTGCTTTTTTGTTTTCTGTTTTCCGATAGATTGTTTCACTTGTCTTCTTATTTCTTCATGCTCAATAAATCTTATGTAGATCACCAAATTCAACTTTCAATCATTAAAATTAATTAAAATTTGAGACTTTAATAAACGTACTTAACTTTGGTCCAAACGAAAAGTTTATGTTCATAGTGAAATAATATTTCAATAATAAGTAATCTTGCTAGTGACCAGACGGTCCTGGGTTCGAAACTCACCTCATCGCTAATTTACAAAAAAAAAAAAAGTAATCTTGATATATTCTACTACAATAATACATAACTCGTCTGATCTAGTATAGTGTTTGGTTTCACCTGCGACAGTGAGAGAATGGAATGGAAACCATGTACTATAGTTGGCATGCTGACCAGTAGAATTCGAAAGAAATATTTTCGTTTTTTGTGTTTGACAATATATAATGCTATGGTGAGAAAGAAGAGCACGTTTTTTACATCGATTGGGTAAATATGAAAATTTGTTAGAGCATTCGTAGCAGACACCTTAAACACTTTCCCTTCTCTAAAATAAGGTGGGATTTAGTAAAACGATGTTTCTTCAGTATCCCTATCATAACCTGGCCCACATCAATTTTTTTAAGGATCCTTTTAATAAATCCTAAAGATTGGGACTTCTTCCAACTTCCCTATTTTCCTTTATTTCATCAATTTTTGTATTTTTATTTCAGTTTTAATTATTTTCTTTAAAAAAAATTTAACTAATTACTAATTTATTTAATATAGGAGCTACAAAATTATATTAGAACATAAAAATATAAATGTGTTTCAAATTTTATTATTTTCATCTTTTTATTTTCAAATAAAATACTAATTATTAATTTATTTCAAATTTTATTATTTTCATCTTCATATTGAAATAATTTGAATTGGTCCACAATATTAAAATAATTTGAATTTGTCTTCAATTTGGAGCTAAAGATATAAAAAAGGTTGATTTGAGGAATATAATAGGAAATCTGGTATTGTGTAAAATCTAAAAGTAGCTCCTAAATTTGATAAAGTGATATAAAGAATTAATTTTAGAGAGAAATTATAAGGTGTCTAGTGTGAGTCTTAATACAATGAAGTGATGAGTTTTAATTTCACCTGGCCCAGATTCGTTTCTAGCACCTTATTCCTCATAATAAAACCGAGTTCTACTCAACTGCTAATAAATAACTAGAGTGTAAAATATTCACTGGCCTGCCTCTTCACATAATTTGGGTTCGACTCTCATACTAAGAAGCGAATCTTGTATTAATGAAGTGGTTAACATGCAAGATCTACTCTCTGATGAGGTGAGGCATTCCCGTATTTTATTATATTATTATTTTATCAAGTATTGATTTATATTCTTAAGATAGATTTTTCAGAGTTGAAAGTCCTTGTTAAGATGCACATCCCACATCGAAAGTCGATGTTCACCCGGGTTAATATATAAGATCTTGTGCTACTTCCTCTATTGCCAATTGGTTTTAGAGTGGAACCCCAGAGACTCTTATTATGGTATTAGAGTCAGACTCGAGTTATTGATGCACGTGTAACCCGTCGATGTTGTTTCCGGCAGTTAATACCGTCGATGAAATTCCGCCGATGATTAGGTTACACGTGAGGGGGAGTGTTAAGATGCACATCTCACATCGAAAGTCGATGTCCTCCCGGATTAATATATAAGATCTTAAGCTACTCCCTCTATTGTCAATTGGTTTTAGTCTGGAACCCCAGAGACTCTTATTAGTCCTCAATCAAGTGAGCCTAGTTATGATAATACAAATCTACCTCAAATAAAATTATGTGAGCAACTAATTGAGTTCGATAGTCACCAAACAAACATTTAGCTCGAACTCGACTCTTCTCACTAATTGAGTTCTATAGTCACCAAACAAACATTTAGCTCGAACGCGACTCTTCTAACTTAACAAGGAAGATATCTTACAAATTGAAGTGTTTGTTATGTTGTGGACAAAGTTTTAATGGCTAATATTGTTAGTGATGATTTTGCCAAACATTAATTACCCAATCAGTTGGTGCTCTTGCCTAACCCATCCATGAATATGATGTTCTTACACTATATATAGGATTGTCATATCAACTCATTTCTCTCAAGCCTCTTTATAAAGTAATAAATCATTTATATTACAAGAGCTTCCTTATTCACCACATGGCCCTGTGGACTCCTCAAAACTTGGCCTTCATTTTTGGCCTCTTAGGTACTCATCACTTTTTTCAAATAGAACCTTTACCTGGACGAATGACGATGCCTCTTGTTATTACGTTTTTTTAATGTTTTGTTGAGCGCCATTTAAGTATTTTTTGTAGTAGTACACGTAAAAACAGTCTCTTAACTATATATTATTCCCTTAACTTCAATAATGTATGACAAAACTAATTATACTTCTTACAACTTATGATCATTTTAACCTTTTAATACAATAAAAAATATCTATTAATAAATGATACATTATATTGTTTACCATTTGTGCAGGCAATGTAGTGTCCTTCATGGTGTTCCTGGCGCCAGTGTAAATCTCAATCTTGAGAGCCTCTTTCATATTTTATTGATTAATTATTTATTTATTCATGTCTTTAATTGTTGGGTTTTTTTCAGGCCTACTTTCCACAAAATATGCAAGAGGAAATCATCTGATGGATTTCAAGCAATACCTTATGCGGTTGCACTTTTCAGTGCTTCACTACTGCTCTATTATGCTTACCTTAAGCAAAATGCTTTCATGATCATCACTATTAATGGAGTTGGCTGTGTTATCGAACTCGCTTACCTCTTCATTTACCTCTTCTATGCATCCAAAAAATTAAGAGTACGCTACACGTACCCATCTTCTTCCATTCCAACGTATATTTATTTCGTCGTGTACACGTGGCACGTAATGTTATAAGTGAAATGACATAGGGGCATGCATACGATCTTGGGGCGTTTGTAGATATATATTGTGGCAACAGTTGAATAGGAAGCATATGATAGAAATATGCTAAATGTTAACTTTTTTGATGCCACCAGCTCGTGGCTCTTAGGCTCATACTTTTGCTGGATGTGGGAGTACAAGGGTCGGTGATGGTGTGTTCTCAATTACTCGTGAAAGGTCAAAACAGAGTCACAATGGTTGGATGGGTATGTGCGGCTGTCAACCTTGCCGTATTTGCCGCCCCTTTGAGCATTATGGTAATAAATCTAATTTTATGCGAGATCTCATCATCAAGACTCATCTCAAAAAATGACAAATGTGTAAAATATTAACATTTCGAATCCACAATATAATGTCAGACATTTCTATCTCAATCGCCTTGGCGTTGCCACCATGTCTTAATAAACGATAATTTTCTTTTGTTGACGTTTTATATTTCAATATTTTATTAGTTAGCATTGCATGTCACTTATTCTAATGTGTATAATATAATCAATTAATTTTGTTGTTTGATGTTTCATAAAATTATATATTTACGTTACATTTTTAATCTTGATCTTCATTTTTCAGAGGCAAGTTATCAGAACAAAGAGTGTTGAGTTCATGCCATTCACTCTATCCTTATTTCTAACTCTTTGTGCTACTATGTGGTTCTTCTATGGTTTTTTCATATCCGACTACTATATTGCCGTAAGTAAAATCTGTCATAATTACTAAATTCATACATTTAAACTTAAAATACTCCATATTTTATTAAAACCTCTTTAATTTTTTTTGCAGGTACCAAACGTGATCGGATTTATATTAGGAATCGCTCAAATGGGGTTGTATTTAATTTACAAGAATGCGAAAAAGGACAATAATGAAAAGAATTTCAGAGCCTATGAAAAAGATATGATGTTAGAAGGAAGAGAATCACAAAAGGATGTTGAGATGAATTTAAAGGTGAATAAAACAGCAAATGGTATGAGTATGATGATGAAGAACAAAGAAGAAAAACAGCCACAATCACAACCACAATATGGTTCAACTAATAATAAACTAGACAAGAATGAAAGAGAGATGGTTAATGTCAGATTTCAAGACTAATCAACTAAAGAAGCATATCAATAGAGTCCAACAAAAAAGTGAAGCCATCCCAACACAAATTAAAGCAAGGGCCATTTTGATGAATGTAGCTCTTGTTAAAAGAAATAAGTTGGGTGTTCATTTATATATTGGTATAACTGTATAAGTGGTGTTTAGAACTATAACTAAAATAGAAGGTATTGCTATTAATGAAAGTTTATGTTTAAGTATTCACATAATTAATAAGATATATAGTATTTACTTAACTAATAAGGTTGGCATCCAATTTTAATGAATTGCTTACATGTCCTCCTTAATGTCAAATATGCTCATTTTATGTTGTGCATGCAAACTGTTGTATTGTTAGATAGAATTGAAGGTACGAGTTTGCGTGGTAAGAAATGTGCTTTCAATTTTATGTAAAATTACCACCAATTGTTATAAAGAGGAGCATTTGTTAATTATTAATTCGTTCATATATGGTATAACATGATAAATCGGAAATAGTCTCTCCAGTTAAAACATAAGACATTTGTTGTTTGTTTTTTCATGTATAACTTTGGTTAGCAATATATAACTAATTAATTACAATATACTAAAAATTTACAAAAAGTTACTTTTACAAAAAAATTCTTAAACATATACATTTATCTATCTAATTTATTTTTTGAACTACAAAATATAATAACTAACTAAAGGTCAAACTTTGACACCCAAAAACAAAAACGACCTCTATATCAAAATGAGTGACTAATAATTTATGTGACATAACTTTTCCTTGGATTTAAAATTCTCCCTAATTTTTTTTTATATAGTACTAGTAAAATTGTGTCATTGTATTAATAGTTCTCAATAATTATATTGGAGCTAGTATAACACAGAGTTGGACTTTTCAATTTCCCATATACATAATGCATGCGTTCATAATTAATGAGAATGGGAATACAAATAGACACTCACTTTTTAAGCATCATATATATATAATCACATTTTCAATTGGCAACTTTATTAATCTAACTCAAATTATATTTTCCAACCTTCAAAATGGTACGTTACATGCAACATGAGCTCCTTAACTTGCATTTCTTGAGATGGAAATTGTTACAACTGCTTTTGTATATTTTGCAGGAAAACAATAATCGTTCTTCTTATAAAGAAATTTCAATTGGAATCGGAGCAATAGGAGGTGCAGGGGGAAAAAGATTTATCTACAAACCTAATAGCTTCATCAAACAGATAATTGTTCGTCATGCTTCAGTCATTGATTCATTACTTTTCATTTCTCAAGACGGAAAACATTCTCCTAGATTTGGTGGAAACGGTGGCGACAAAACATGTAAAGTAAGCTCTTATTCTTCCTTCATTTACCATAGTCATACTCAGCCACTTGCGATTTGACTCCTCCGTGTATTCCATAACACGGGTGCGTGGGTGTGACGGTTTTTTAAATGATATAAGTATATTATAAAATCAATATAGGTGATGTTTATATTCCGTGAGCTTAAAAACATAGAGCACATCCGAGTATACTGTATTAAATTTTGTTAGTACAGTTTTGTTTATTTTTATTTTAGTGCTAAGTTGAATTTATTCTAATTGACGTTTTTATTTTTCCGTAGGTGAACATTGATTCCCCGACCGAGTACTTGACTGGGATAAGTGGAACGGTTGGTTCATACTCTGGTTATAGAGTTATCGCATCTTTGTATTTTTATACTAATCTAACAACGTGTGGACCATTTGGTCGAAAAACGGAACATTCAGTTACGTTACCTGTTGAAGATGGTTTTATTGTTGGATTTCATGGTCAATTTGGTGCATATCTTGATGCAATTGGATACTATGTGAGACCTCTCCCAACTAATCCTCTGCCCTTATCCAATCTGGTATATAACAAATGTTCTGCTAATTTGATTTCTAGGTATACGCTCATCTTCGCATAATATTGTAATAAGTTGTTTCTCTGTTAAAGTTGCAGGATACTTCGACGGTCGTGGTTCCAAAGAATCCGATCCCATTTGGTGGATCGAATCATTCCTTCGGGAACGAATTTGATGATGGCATGTTTAGTGGCATCGAGCAAATAATTGTGCACGTTGACAGCCTTGTGAATACGCTGCAAGGCTTTAGGGTTCAGTATGTATCTGATAAAGATGAATGTGGACTTGTATGGTCGCAGAGGCATGGTGCTCATAGTTTTTCCCTACAGAAGGTATTGTATATTTTTGCTAAGTAGATACAGATTGTCGTTATAAAATGTATTGATTTTTTTAATGTTGTTTTGATATGTAGATAAAAATGGACTACCCAAATGAGTTCTTGATTGGTGTTTCTGGACATCATGGAGCAGTTGAGTGGGATGGTGCATTAGATGTGATAAGGTCTATAACATTCATGACAAATAAGGATGTTTATGGACCTTTTGGGAGTGAAACTGGGACTTTTTTCTCTTCTCCTGCGGACGGGGGTAAAATTGCTGGGTTTTATGGAAGAGCCGGCATTTATTTATACTCAATAGGAGTGCACATGAAACGTGTGTGATCGATGACATGAAGTATTGTAAAAGATTGTTATGATGGTTTGCAGTTTGAATCAATGTTTTTCCTTAGTTTTTCTATTGAAATGAAATCATGGTACATTACTAATTAATTATACAAAATTTGCATAGGGGATGTAGCTCAAATGGTAGAGCGCTCGCTTTGCATGCGAGAGGCACGGGGTTCGATCCCCCGCATCTCCACATTTTTTTTTCCTTAGTTACTTCAATCTCTATGCCTGCATGAGCTACACATGCAGTGATGCAGGTAAGGGTCAATTTATCGGGAAATACTTCATATACCAATTTAAAATTCTCTACCGATCGTAAAAATGTACAAGCTATCTTTGATGAATAATCAGCAAATCCAATCGTGCTTCTTGTGTATTCTTGTCCCACATCACCTAATTTGGCTTATAAGTACGCTGGATTCTTAAGATTGCTCAGGATCTTCAAATTACTGAAAGCTAAGAATGTTTGATTCTGGTTATTTTGGTGGTTAATATTATTAAGCTTAAAGCTTAAGAATTCTGGAGGTGGAGCTTATAACCATCTATGCCTGCCTCTAGCGAGTGGACTATAACTAATTGTTCCAATTATATATACAATGTTTAGAAAACAAAAATGATTTATGCAAAACTCGGTTGTTAACTTCAATTTGTGATTCCATCTACCAATTGTTACCGATTAGGAGCTTTAAGACTATTGATGTATATTCGATGCCGACTAGACTTTTTTTAGTTAAATTAGTGATGAGAATATGAATACAAGGGTATTACAAATACGAATACAGAAATTCCTAACTAATATTGCAGACGTAGAATAAATATGAGACAAATTGTATCCAACTATGATAAGTCTTAGGCCAGATGGCACCCGGCTATTGAGTCATCGACAAACGTGGAGTAGGTTTAAACTTTAAAGCATTGAAATGAAATGAGACAACTGTAATACAACATCGAACCTTTCTGATTTACCTTCTTTTATTCATAACCTCCACGTGCAAGTTGTTCAAATGATATATAAAAAGACAGGCATGGGGTTTGTTAATTAGCATTCAGCAAAGTGCCAGAATTACAAATCCACACAAAAAGAAGAGTAAATATCTGCTTCTACTAAGTTCACACTGGATTACTGATTACTCGTATGGTGACAAAACCCGATTTTTAGTACAATGCAGCACTGTTCTTGGATTTGACAAAACCTCAAACCCAAGCCGGAATGGTTCCACCTTGCTTGCTTATCAGTTACTGTAAGACAAGTGAGTTGAACAAAAGTTAAAACGAACATGTCATATGCGACATCTGAGTTAGATATTCGAGATAGATTGAGTTAAGACATACTAATGGCTCATATTTTCGAGAACTGGAGGTTACCTTTCATACTGTGAGGTCTAATTTGGCCTTATTAATTTTGGATTCTGTTGTTGTAATAGAGTCATGCTGATGCTTATCAAAACCCCAATATTTGGCAGCTTTGACATCGTCTTGAGCCATCAGCATTGAGAACTCTTCATGGTCGTACTTCAATGTGGCTTTTCCTCCTAATTCAGTGGGGAGATTGTCAATGTCGAAATACGTCTTCATGAGTTCCACACTATCCTTGTTTTTGGGGTAGACAAACTTCACTTTCTGGAATGTCTTTGAATCCAAAAAATACTTAACAATCTGCAAGAATAGAAGCACAATTTGAGAAATGGAATAAGAGACCGAACATAACTTCCATGTTTACCCCAGCGAGCTTCTTAATTGCAACAAAACGTTTCCTATGCACTGCCTCATTTCTCGACTCTTGAGCTATAGGAATAAAGAATGTGTCTTTCAAGTTGGGGTAATTGAACCGTTAGACAATTCAATCAGACAAATATAAAATTAGTACAAGGCATCATCATATATGAGCAAGCCAACATGCTACTAACGGTCCACATAGATACAATCAAGAAGTTCATTCATTTAGATTGTTGAAAGTATTGACAGGATAATAGAAATACGGTTTTAGAGCGTTAATTTTTAGAGGGCAAACCTTCCAAAATGCTTCAAAGATTCGTGGGGGATTGTACAGAAATGCTATTGCAAGTCTCTCGGGATAGTGATTTTGCAATATGCTTGATGTCTCTCGAGCAGATCTAATAGGAACATTATTGCTCAAAGACCATCCAGTGAAATCAATCAACCATGCCATTTGTTCTTGACCTTCTGGGAGATTCAGTATCGCGTTTTCTAAGAGATACACAAAATGTTTCATCTGGTTGTCTATGGATGCTGTATTCTGAGAATCATAATTAAACATTTAGATCCTGAACTTGGAATAACAGTTCCAACAGAGACTAATATGGACTCTCAATAAATTAGACAAGTTTCATGTGTGATCTTTTAAAATAGACACCTGCAATCCTGGCCTCAGAATAAGAACACTCCTTCCGAATAGGTCATGAAAACTGGCCCTGTATATCTTTCCAGTTTCACCTTCTGCAGCAACTTCATGCTAACAACCAAAAAATTCCAGGAGGTCAGGTAGGCTGTGCAACACCAAAACTTTAAGGCAGTTTATGTTAGCGAAATTGTAATGGCTTGGAGAGCCCTCGCCATACTACAAAAATAGATCACCACTTACTCATATGAGAACACATATAATGATATGAAAGGGACAACTATCTGCGGATCTCAATAAGCATTGACTGGTTTATGTTACAAAAACATATTTTACTATATGCTGTTTTTAGGAGTCAACATCAAGATTAAAATGAACCTCACCCAGCGGACTTCTTCAGGTTTATATGATGATCTCCATTTCAGCGACTCTTCCAACATCTTCTTTGACTTATCAACATTCCAGTTCCGGGCTTCCAAGTATCTCCTTAAACATGCATCAGTGCAGTATCGTAAATTGCGGTCCGAGAGTGAACCAAGAGCAACCTTTAGCTCCTTGACCTTAACAGAAAGACAAAAAACACTCTATAATCAATTGACAATGCGAGATTTGCAAAGTTCAGCATTTTTCACCTTCATACTTCACTAACTATTAATTCAACTTATTTGACCCAAAAGAGAAAAATAAGTAACTAAGAATTGAACAGAGTAGAGCATCGATATTCTCATACAGGGACAATCAGCAGTATTGTTGGAGAAAGGTAAATGCAGATTGATACTTTGAAATGTACTAAGCATATTATGAATGCTCTAAACTGGTCATTACCTTTGATCCACGTTGTAACTCCTCAGTCTCCTGATCGAGGTGAGAATTTCCCTTACGACGGAACATTTTATCTGCAATGAAACTCGTTAGATGCAGTTTGTCAAGTGTTACATTTACACTCATTTTAATCCGCCAATATGAAGCTATCGTGAGAAGCAAGTGGATTGGGAAAGGAGTGAAGCACAACTCAGTTAACTGTTTCGAACTACTAAGTTACCTAACCACATGGCCTATCAAAATTCAACTCAGAAAACATTGTCAATACCAGCAAAATCTGCATAAAATGCATATAATTGTCAAAAATAAAAGATGGCTGAAGGAGAGAGCATGAGTTTCTTGGCAAGACGCATCCCATATATAGCAATACAAGACGAAGTTATTAGCTCCTTCTACATGGGACACAGGGTTCTGGTCTTTTGGGAACCATATTACACATATAGTAGGCCTGTTCACAATTCTCTACTTATGTATGACCCAAGAGGTTGTGTCTTTGCGAATAACAAAGTTATGACTTCGGCATGATTGCTTGGGTGAAAGTGGTTAGATTTAAGATAGGAACATGAATTGACAAAATAACACATTTAACACTCTACAGATACAGATGCAACTCTTGATTCCTGGAAGTATTTAATTATACAAGATCATGACATTAGATAGTTTCCACATTAAACCATTTTTGAAAGCAGAAAAAAAAATCATATAACTGAAATAGTTGACGAGAAAGCACCAGAATCATGAACTAAGACTGTAAAGACTCCATATATTATAACCGTTTCAAATATTCATATCCCCATAATTATGATTTTTCACACTTCAGACTCCACCCAGAAAAAGTGAGCTCAATCAGGTAAACCAGCATAGACCATTCCAAGATGAAAAAACAGATCTTGGTCAAACTTCAAATTTTTATGAGTTTATTACTGATTTCAACAATCCCACAGTTGACAGATTCATCAGCAATCAAATGAAACATAAACTGAATCAAGAACCAACATATGAACAACAATGAAATCATTAAAACATCACCCAAATGAAGAAAGTCGTACATCTGAAAAAACCTCAACAATAAAAATGATACATGAAGCTAAAAACAGCATTCAGTTACTGAGCCGCTACAAACAGGCATCTGAATCAAGAACCAATACATGACCAACAATGAAATCATCAAACATCCCCTAAATTAAGAAAAGATACTCCATTTGAATAAAAACCAATAAAAATATTAATTGGAAAACAGCATTCAGTAAATGGGACAACAACGAGGATTCTGAACTAAGAACCAACATATCAACAATAACAAAATCATTACAGCATCACCTAAATTATGAAAACATAGTACATTTCAATAAAATCCAATAACAAAAAATGATCAATTGAAGCTAAAGAAAAGCATTAAGTAACTGGGACAATAACAAAGAGGAATCTAAATCAGGGTGAACAATAGCAGTACATTTGAACAAAACCCAACAGAGAAAATTGTAAGTTGAAGCTAAATATGTTTCAACAAAACAGCATACAAGGTGATGACATCAGATAAAATTGAGACAACAACAAAAAGAAAACTGAAAATCCAACAAGAAAAATAACACATTGAAGCTACACACATACTAAAAAGCATCATTTAAGAGTGATCAATACAGATGTAATTGAGACAAGCACAGAGAGGAAGGGAGAAAAAACCTAGGTAGATAGATGTTTTGCTGTATTCTTGGATTTTGACTTTGTCCAGTACAACATGCAGAGATTTGACCAAAGATTTCACACACGATTTGCAAAGTGCAATAGTTGAGGAAAAAGAATGTACTTGGAGATTTCTTTAACTCAGGTGTGTTAAAGCCAATTAGGGCTCATTTTATTGGTAGTCAATTTATCATGTCATCGGTCACAAAATCACCTAATTCACCAACTCATTTTATTTGATTACTGTTAGTTGACGACTTCATATTTTAGTAACATTTTCTTTTTGTACCCTTTGGTAATACTACCTTCGTTCTTCTTTATTTCTCTCCTAGCCTTAATTTTTTGTTTCTAAATACTTGTCTTTCTAGTATAACTAATTGTAAATTTACTTTTTCAATATAATTTTTTGATTACTTTTTATGAATTTATCAACCAAGCAATTATAAAGTTTCAATTGGTTGTTATTTTACATTTTCAATATACTTTTTGACCACTTTTTACTTTCTTTAATTTATGAGCAAATTTCTAGAATGACAAATAAAAAAGAACGAAGGAGTATCTTTTAATTAATTTTGATTGATGTTTATTTATGTCCAGTTACATACTTCAATTACTTTATACCTATTTTAAAATAAATATGATATTAATATTATTGAATTTGTCTTCAAATTCGAATTGTTTATAGTGAATATTTAATTTATTTTGTTATAGTCAAATGTAAATTGGAAGGACTTATAATTTCAAATCATTTGTTCATTTCATGTGCTAATCTTTGTTATATTTAGCTACATGACCTGTATTTTGTTTATTCCTTATTACATTATTTTGTTTAAGACCAACAAATATGAAATAAATTATTTTTAACAAAACTTAAATTCAAAATATCTTTCTTTAAAAGAAAGGAGGTAATTTAGAGAGAGAAGAAAATCACATTTAATTTCGAAAGCAACATATTGCGAATTAATGTTGGGCGGCTATTGAATTTATAGACTTGATGTTTGAACGTTTTATGGCGACGGCTCGTCTACAACATGCCAATGCTGGGCTGCTGGCTCCATCATAGTCAATGTTGGCTCCTCCATATTCTCCCTATCATTATTTACTTGTATTGACTTTTATGATCAACTCTATTTTTAAGGCTCTAGTATTTACGGCTCATTTTTGTGAAAGAGTTTGATCGAATCTGTTCGATTTATTTTTACTGAGTTTGAATGAATATGTTCGTTACTATTTTTCCATAGTTTGATCGCACCCATTAACTATTATTTTTATACTAAAATCAAGAAATATATGTTGTCGTACTAGAAATATGAACCCACTTTTATATATAAATGTTACATATATGTGCACTCCCTCTATCACGATTTTGTAAAATGATTCTTTTTAAATATATAAAGAATTTATCGGCATTGTAAATTAAGTAAAAATTTATCAAAAAATTTATTATCATTACATTGGTTCAGACAGGGGCGGACCCAGGATTTTTATGTGGGGTATTCATTTCATCATTAAGATATTTTAGCTAACAACAATATATAAAATTGTTCAACGAATCTTTGCATGGTATGAATATTACATTAATAAAATCAAATGACAACGGTATCTAATTCAACTTTATATGCATTCTTCTCTCTTTCATTGGTTCAAAACCGGTTGATCATATCTCGATCATTAATATTGCTTAAGACTTCTTTCACCGGTTGATAAGGTAAAATTGGAGATAATACATTACTTGAACTAATAGTTACACTAAAATCCTCAAATCTCTCTTTTGGCTTAAAATATTTATGTATATTACAAAAATATATATTAATAACTAACTACCAATTAAGAAAAATAAATAAATAGTTACATTCTATATCTAATAAAATAAATAAGATATTAATATTAGACATTTTTATTTTTCTGTGTCTAACTATGATTAACAATAACTAATTATTAGTTACATTATAAAAAATTGTAAAAATTATTTTCATGGAAATACTCTCAAATATAGATTTTATAGATATTTATTTTTTATATTTTTAAATTACTGAATAATTAAAAATTGATGGTCAAAATTTGACAGGCAAAAACGAAGATAATATGTAATTGGAATTGGATAGAGTATAATTATATGACAATACATGAAAAAGTAAGTAACATGATAATTATTTATAATAATTTGAATGGGAGGGAGTATAATTATATAATAAATCAACATTGCTTTGTCATCGTTTCTTTATAAATTTCATCGATAAAATCACCGTATATAATTTTATATCTGGAATCTATACTATATATAAAGTGGGAGGACTAAATTGTTTGGTGAAGCCTATAAATTATGCAAGTTAGCCATGTGGCACTCTATTTAATTGTCACTTGTCCATTTTAGTAACCAATTTAAAAAATAATGGTAGTAATTTTTCAATTTTATAACCAACTTAGAAAAATAACTATCAATAATTAGTATAGAGTAGTTATTAATTTGCCAATATATGATATCATAATATATACTCCGATTAAACTACAATTACTATAATGCACAAGTAATAATTGTGCTAAAAATACTAGTTTGTTATAATAGCCGGGTGAGTGAAATCAGTTTGGAACAATGTAGTAGTGAATATCTTATGAATATTGTGGGCCAAGGAGTATTACAACCGTAGAAGTGAATCAATGCCTTAGACTTGGAGAATGAAAAAAAAATTTACTAGCGCAGGGATCGAACCTTCAACCTTAAGACAATCCAAACAAGCATATTACCACTGGGAGACTTCTCACATTAGATAGGGTATTCATGTGAATACCCTAGCTATGTGCTAGGTCCGCCCATGGGTTCAGATCATATCATCTACTAATATGAGATATCATTATTGTATTTCATATTTTGTACTCATACGTTGTACGTTACTCATGGCATTTCATATTGTATACTCGTATGTTGTACATTGTTCATTATTCAATACTCGGATACTCCAATATTTACAAAATAAAATATATACATAAACTATGGAGTTGAGAAAGAGACACCTAAGAGCCAGTTCATTAAAATATATAGTAGAAAATATTATGTGCAAAATAAGTGTCTATGATGGCATAATCATGTCTTAATAATCGTATAATATCTATTTGATTCTATCATACAAGTTGGGGTTTCTAGAAGTATCTTTTTCGTGTGTAGCTTATTTTTTCCGGTAGTTAATTATGCATAATAATGGTGAATGATACTCCCTCCGTCCTTAAAAGATTATCATATTTTGACTTTTGGTAGTCAAACATTACAAAATTTGATCATGAATTTTTATTAAACGATAAGAAATAGTATAGTCTTGTGGGACCTTGTTAAATTCGTCTAAATATATATTTTTAAAATATTAACTTCTTATAATTTTTTGCATGTAAAATAATAAATATTTATATTTTAAATCGTATTTTGTTCACCACAAAAAATCAAAATATGAAGAGAATACAAAGGTACATATGAAACCAATACATTACTGATATGAATTATTTAATGAAGAGTAGAAGGAAGGTGACGCTAATTTGAACAAGTACATAATAAAGTCTACAAACGAAAAATAGAGCAAATTGTGGAGCTAGATGCCACTTTACCCTAATTTGAACAACTACATAATAAAGTCTACAAACGCTAATTTGAACAAGTACATAATAAAGTCTACAAATGTCATCTCATTCAAGTATTAGTGGTGGTTGCGGTATCATCAAATGACAGCAAAATTGATCATTGAAAAATTAATTACACCTGATTATCTTCTTCCTCACCACAACCGACTATTACACCCTGACAGAGTCGCACTTTACCCCCACATACACCCACCACCATACTCCCACCGTACCTCTACCCCTACTCAGTAGCGGATTTATATATGTTCATCGATGCTCACTCGAACAAACACCTTTTTTTTCAAAAAAAAAATATATATGTATAAAGGAAAAATTAATATAAAAATTAGCATTAAAATTATATTTAAATATATTCAAGTATTTTGAACAGGCCCTTCAAAAATTATGACAATTTCGAACAGACACTTTTATACTCTTAGATCCTCCACTGCCACCCCTGCTCCAACAAAGAGGTCATGGTGTTAAGATTATGTGCTACTCTCCTCAATTTCTCGTTAGCCTATTTTTAATCTCTTGTTAAGATCTTGACTAAAGTCTTGTTTAATGTGGGTTGGCCAAATGAAGATAAATTTTTCAGAACATGAAAGCACCTCCGAATATGCACTCAACGAACCAGGTAGAGTTAACCACCTTTCGTTGTATAGCCATATACTCCCTAGTTGTTTTCAAGGAAAGCTGAAACTTTCAAGTGCCTTCACTTGAAAAATCTAAAAGATTGAATCTTAAAATAGTCCCAAATTGTGTTATGTTAGTTAGTTTATCTCCAACTTTTGTTATATGTACAATTTCGGATTTAATCTTTTTAAAAATGAAATTAAAAGTTCATTTTAATATAATGAATTTTTTCATCTAAATGATGTGACAGAGTGAATCTCGAACTCAAGACCTTTTAGTTATAAACAAAAGTTTTTTCTCGTTAAACTATTTAAGTTACTAAATAATTTTACACTTTGATAGTAAAGAAATATGATTAAGGGATAATACTGAAAAGATTTCAAGCAATATATAAAAGATATGGAATGTGGTACTTGGTATTGATACATGAGAGTAAAAAAGTTCAACTGGAAGAGGAAAGAACCATGTTCTTTTTGTTTTCCCAAATACTCAAGGAAGAATCCTATTCTTTCTTTTTTTCCCCAAATATACTAACGGTAAAACCAATCTTAAGAGCAGGTCTCCAAGAAAGATATAGGTTGATCAACAAACGATTTGTATGCCAATTTAAAATTAATTGTGTAATTTATACATCAAGAGAAAGCTTAATAAAAATATTCTTAATGAAACAATAACCGCTCAAATCAGTAAGGATCTAGGTGGAATCGAACCACCACCTTCTCAAATTTCTCATTTGAGAGCTCTACCAAATTGAGCTATAGATCCATTCATCAATAATCGATCCCTAAACTTGAACAACAACACGCATCTCACTCCAGTCAAAGCTTTAAATGATCCATTTCCAGGGTTGAAGAGAAACCCCCATTTTCAAAAGAACGCCAAAATTGTCAATTCCGAAATGTAACCAGTTCATAATGTGCTGAAAATATAAAAATATTCCGATATATAATTTCAGTAATTTTTATGTGCATAACAAGTGTTAATCATATACTGGGTGACGGTATTCTGCCTAAATAGTAGACACAGGTAATAAATAAGAGAATACTAAAGATCCGAGCCATAGAATTTGTCAATTCTGACACAAGGTACTTATTAGATCGAATGTACTTATTCGATCTAATAGAATTATTTTGCCGTATCCAGACTAATACCAATCCAAGCCATTTCATGAATAAAATGTGACCAATTAACCAACCAAGAAAACTACTTGTTAAAAATAACATACTCCATTCCAAATTATTTATCCCATTTTTTTCTTCTTAGAAATTTCAAAACTAAGTCCTTTTTAGTTTAAATTTATGACCGAAAAGTTAATACTATGAGATAAATTTGAAATTTTCTAAAATATTACACTGTACAAAAGAAAACAAGACGAACAAATTGAAATGGGAAATTACTTCTATTTACCAGTTTGTCCCTATTCACCTAAACTAATACTCTCATGATGCCTTGTTGAAAAGTAAACAAGCATAAATTTGGAAAGTGGTTGGTGTCGAATACATAAATGTCAAGGGGGAGCATATTTGTGTACCAGTAGGGTTGTGCAATTAAAAAAACACTCCGTCCATCCTTTTGTTTAAAATAAAACCTTTTCTATGATTTCATATATCAATTAAGAAAACAAAAAATAAACTTTGTGCAAAAATCATTTTTCCTTATAAAAAAGGATGAAGATAAGGAACGGAGGGAGTATGTTACTCCTGATATCAAAATTAACCATAAAACAGTGTACTTTTAACTATGTTTACTAGATACTTTACGCATTTTTCACATCAAGGAAATATTAACGTACAAAACAAAAAAGACCACTTGAGTGGCTAATTGGTACAAAAATCATCCAATACTCTTTAATCCGAACTGTAAACCTTCACTTACACATCTCAACTGCACTCGGATATGATTTATTCCCACTTCGAGCAATACCACAAAACTCAGCCTCTTTTTCATAACCACGAACAAGAACAAATGGTTGGAGCTCAAATTTCATTCTCAGTAGTACAGCTTGTAAAATACCACAAGACAAACTCGAACCGACAAATCCAATGCCCTTCAAATAGATGGAAATAGCTTGGGTAGCACCGTAGCAGACATGAGAAGCCACAGAGCCTGTAACACATGGATCAAGTTTTTCAAATCTGAAATATAAGTCATTAATGTAACATGATAAGAGATATATTTGAAGACTATATAGATAAGATAAAGAACTATGAAAAAAAATTGACAATACTCCCGACATACCATCAATGGCAAGGTTCTTTAATAGATGGCCCAATGGCATGAATATCATTTAGCATAAGTAGCAATGATGTGTTCTTTGTGAAGTAACATCCCAAGGAAAGAAATCAGAGCAGCATACTGTGGAAGCAGCCTATGTGCAGGAAGGTTGAATGCCATCAACAGGAAGATGAAAGCACACATGGAATCCCTCTTGGAAGACTAAGGGAGAACTGCAGAATTGGATGTCGAAAATGAACTAGTGCAACACAGGAAGATAAAATTATTGTTAGATACTAGTGCAACATGAGCTTTGGATTATGCAATGAGTAAGTGAGTAACAGATTTGAACTTCTAGGCGAACCAAAGTATTAGTATATTAGCTAAATGAAGCTAATGTAACAAGTTAACAACCCAACGTGAGTTTAAAACTGAAAAATTGAAGATTATAATCAGGATTGCATTGGGTTATTCATAGGTAATTGAATCAAACTTATTGCCCGAGAATAGTGCGACGACTCTCATGGGTAGCATTAGATCATAGATCAAATTTAATTAAGACAATTTGGTGTGTTAAAGCTGAAATTGAATTAACTGCAAATTAGAATCATATCAATACTTCGATGTCTTGCATAATTATAGCCAGGGCATAATATCAAATTGGATGTGCTTAAGCTGGCTAAATTATATATCAT
This sequence comes from Echium plantagineum, assembly GCA_003412495.2. Lineage (NCBI taxonomy): Eukaryota > Viridiplantae > Streptophyta > Magnoliopsida > Boraginales > Boraginaceae > Echium > Echium plantagineum. The sequence continues at coordinate 9,347,350 of CM016563.1, read as the reverse complement.
GATCTATATTCTCAATTTAAGATCATCCAGTAGTTTGTTGATATGTCTTCCAGTTAAAATGCATCCCAGTATCTTGATAATCGCAAGTGAAATATGATCTGATAATAAAATTGCATAAACTAAATGTACCTCTGTTTGGAGCACACACGACCTTCATGTGAAGAATCCACCCACTCCTCGCCAATTGAGATGATGAGGAAGTTTGCATATATCTGCACTTGGAAATGATTTATTCCCCACTTCCAGCAATACCACAAAACTCGCCTCTTCTTTTTCATGAACGACGAACAAGAAAAAATGGTTGCAGCTCAAATTTCATTCTCAGTAGTTCAGCTTGAAAAATACCACAAGACAAACTCGAACGACAAAATCCAATGCTCTTCAAATAGATGGAAATAGCTCGAGTAGCAGAAAACTATTTATAATTAGATGTACATGAGAAGCCACAGAGCCTGTAACACATGGATCAAGTTTTTCAAATCCGAGTACCAACTCGTTAATGTAACATGATATGAGATATATTGAAGACTATACATATTTGATTTTAGATAAGATAAAGATATATGAAGAAAATTTGATAATACTATACATACCATCAATACGACAAGTGCTTTAATAGATGGCTAAATGGCTTGAATATCATTTAGCATAAGTAGCAATGTTGTATTCTTTGTGAAGCAACAATCCAAGGGAAGAAATCATGGCGGCGTTCTTCGTAAAGCAGCCTAAACGCAGGAAGGTTGAATGCCATCAACAGGAAGAGAGGAGCACAGACGCAAATCCCACTTCGAAGACTAGGGGAGAACTGAAGAACTAACTTGCAACGACTTTGGTGATTTGAACCACTAAATCTGCAAGCTAGGCGAAGTTAAGCTGTTACTTGGAAGCATAATAAGCTGATCCGCCATTGACAGATATACCCTTCATTGATCTCCGGAACTAAGCAGATGTACCCTTGATTGATCTCTGATGGTGAACAGAAACAACTCACATTAACCGGATAAGGAACACTGCATCCGCAACTAAGCCGGCTTCATGAAGATAGACACGCAAACTCCCAGTTATTGACGCACACCACGAACCAGAAGTAGCCATCATCCAAAATGCACAATCTCCACAGCAATTTTCGAAAAGCACCAGACAACACTGGTTACAACTATTTATTGTACAATCATGATGACTTACAGACATCACTCTAGGCCTAGTATAGGATCTCAAAACACTAGGTAACCAAATGTTCAATAAATATAGAAAAACTTATATATAGAGGGAGAAATATATAAAGAACATAACATAAAAATAGTACCAGAGCTTTGGAATTGGATGTCGAAAATGAACCAGTGCAACACAAAAGATAGAATTATTGTTAGATATTAGTGCAACATGAGCTTTGGAATTTGACGAGACTTTGGGAATAACAGTCGTCGTTGTGATATCAAAATGATTGTTAGATAGAATTATGCAATGAGTAAGTGAGTAACACATTTGAACTTCTGGGCAGACCTACGTATTAGTAAATTAGCTAAATGAAGCTAATGTAATATGTGGAGGTAACAAGTTAACAACTAAGCGAATAAGTGAGCAGAGATTGAATATTATGGAATTTCATAAATGAAAAATTGAAGATTATAATCAAGATTGCATTGGTTATACGTAATTGAATCAAACTTATTATCCCACTAGTGCGACTATCATTGGTAGCAATTAGCATTAGGTCATAGATCAAATTTAATCAAGACAATTTGGTGTGTTAAATCTGAAATTGAATTAGCTGCAAATTAAGTAGGATCATATCAATACTTCGATGTCCTGCAAAATTAGCCAGGACATAATATCAAATTGGATATGCTTAAGCTGGTAAATTATATATCATGATCTAAATTCTCAATTCAAGATCATCTAGTAGTTTGTTGATATATTTTCCAGTTAAAATGCATCCCAGTACCTTGATAATCGCAAGTGAAACATGATCTGATAATTAAATTGCATAAACTAAATGTACCTCTGTTTGGAGCACACACGACCTTCGTGTTAAGAATCCACCCACGACCTTCGTGTGAAGAATCCGCCAATTGATATGATGACGAAGTTTGCAAATATTGCTTATGTTCCAATGTCATAATAGCACAAGAGCGAGGGTGAAGGAGGGGACGACTGTTTTCGGGTCTTGGCAGGGAACAAAAACAGAACACAAAACGACGGGAAAAGTAAAGAAGCCAGGCACACAAAGTAGGGGAGAGCCGGGCTAAAATCCCGTACCATCATCCCCCACGACACGAAAACGTTGCTTTTATTATCTTGTTGACCTGCCATGTGAGCGCACCCATCATGGCAAAGGTCTATTATACACACAACATTAACAACTTTCACCACAACCACCTTCGAACCTCACCTCTAAAAATCAACTCTCAAATGATAATTTACCAATTTCGCGATCTTTATACCAGATGAAACATGATTAATTTTAATTTTTACTAGTAACCTTCGAGTAAAATGCCTCCAACAGCTTTCCGGCAAATTCCAACGCGTGAAAGAATTCAACAATTGGTTGGTCTCCTTCGGAAGACTTTCCCGCGAATTTGAGCTGAAACCAATTGATTTTAAATATTATTCATCAACATATAAAGAACTTGATTCCACACAAATATAACTATATCTCACCTCCAAATCAGATCTATCTAGAAGCAAGATAAACCAAATGATTCGCTGGCAGATCTGATAAACATCGATAAAATCACATGTATGTCCACCGATTAATCAATACAGCTCTGTAATATCACCTCCAAATCAAGCTCCATGAAACCTCCAGATCGGATAAAAATCCAATATAAACTGATAGATTGAAGGAAAGTACGCAAAGCCATAATCAACCGAAAGCCCAAAACACGGTCTTCTCGAATCTGCAAACAGATTTATGAAAATGAGAATCTGCAAACAGATTTATGAAAATGAGCTAGCTAGAAGAATATGTCTAGGAAGAATATAGGAGCTGGCATCGGTTTTTGTGATATTTGGAGGTGAGAAGAGATTAGGAAAAGCAGGTGTATTTATCGAGGTGAGGAGATGATCTAACGGCTGAGAATGAGTTGGGGAGTGGATTTGTAGGGTTAGAGATGTGTGGACGTAGTGTTCGGTGGGTAGTTGACTTTGAATAGGATACATAAGAGATTGGACGGTTGTGATTTGTTGTTGGAAAATGAAGGTTCTTGATTGCTTTTGCCTTTTGTTAGACATCGACAGAGTTTTAATTGGACTCAATTTATTCACTGTGAATGTGTGATGTTAGCTTTAAATCCAATTACATTATTAATTGAACTCAAATAATAATATTAATATTTTTGAATAGAGATATAGTAAAACGTTTATAAATTAATACTCTATAAATTAATAATCTCTCTAAGATAATAAATTTGTCCGGTCGTAACTTTGATTAGTTAAAAAAGATTAACGCAATCGATAAAATAATAAGATAATATATTTTTTAAAAATTCTTTTATAATATAAGATCCCACGAAAATTATAAACTTATAATCCTTAGAAATTGAAATAATATAATTACAATTTATTTAAATATGACTCTATAGTTGTTTGTTTTTTTTAAGTTCAAATCACATTGGAGTTCATCTCTAATTTTTCTTATTGCATCAATTAGTTCCGGTGTTGTGTTTTTTAATTGTAAGAGTTCTAGACACGAAAAGTGTTTTCTTTAGGGTAACAGGTTCAGAAGACACGGTATCATCTTCATCATCAACACTGTTCTCAATGATAGTAGTAATATCATTAAACTCTACATATAGTTATGCAAAAACTCTTTAAAATTAATAAATTATTAATTTATAGATGAATTAATAATTCTCTAACTTAATAAATCTTGTCGGTCCCAACATTATTAATTTATAGACGTTTAATTGTAATCGAATAGCCTAGTGGAAAAGGCTCTCGTTAGTGACCAGAAGGTCCTGAGTTCGAATCTCACCTCATCGCTAATTAAGAAAAAAACAAAAACAAAAAACTACTCAAATAATAATATTGATATTCTCCAAATCAATAACACTATAAATATTCTACTAATAAAATAATATTAGCATAATTATATTTGTGTAAAATATTTAGATTTTGGACTAATAAATACTCCCTCCGTCCCTAAAAGATTGTCACATTTTGACTTTTGTGGTCAATTATAACAAAATTTGATCTCGAATTCTCATTAAACGATAAGAAATAATATAGTCTTGTGGTACCTCGTTAGATTCGTCTCAATATATATTTTTGAAATATCAACTTATTATAATTTTTTCGCATTTAAAATAAAAAATATTTATATTTTAAATCATGTTTTATTGACCACCAAAAGTCAAATGTGACAATCATTTAGGGACGGAGGGAGTACATAACAATTTCGTAGAAGTGAAGTCTTTTTTGAGTGAACGCTTTACATTTATCAACAAATTAAGTCATTTTAGTCGAACTATACCTCTCAACAAACATTTTGAGGCATTGAAGGAGAGGCATACCATGTACTCAATCAAAGAATCAAGGTCAGTCATCGAGTTAGTTCATCAATCATCCATTGTCGTCCAGCGGTTAGGATATCTGGCTTTCACCCAGGAGACCCGGGTTCGATTCCCGGCAATGGAACTTTTTGTACTCTGCTCTCCTATTCAGCCAAAAGTCACCTTTTTATTTTCTGGAAAAATATCAATTAATTGTGTCCGTGTATATTATCGCCCTATTCATTTGATTTCTCTATTTTCACTGCACTTCTTTTTCCATTCAACTTTATCTAGGTAATCAATCATCATCATACTATAATTCATATAGTTGCATAAGTTGTTTCATACTTGTATAATGTTCGGTGAATATACGTATTTCATCATTAATTTTGACGATTAAAAATCAAATTACTAGGCAATCTTTTTTGGGAGGAAAAGAGTAAATTTTTCATTGTTGGAAATTTGATATGCAAGCGGTTGGTGTGTACGTAGTATATAATTGAACGAATCTAAAGGTATGTAAACGAACCTCGTAATTAAAATGTTGTGAATTATGACAAATCAAAATTGTGACGTAAATTGATAAGGCAAACACTACGTTAATATTGAGGTACTATTGGTGGAGATTCATTGAGCTCAATTCTTTATTGTACAATGACAAGCTAACTTTCATCTCAAACGCGCCCATACTCGACATATGAAATAGTATGTTAGTAATATTTTATAATGAACAATCATAAAATTAGTTAGCGAATTCCGAATTCATCTAGTGGTTATGAGGTTATCAATTAGTGTGGTTATGAGGTATTTTTCGAGTATGCAGTTTGAGACACATGGTGTCAACACATAAAACTTGCAATTCTAACAACACATCCTAAATGATCTAAATTGCAAAATGGAATCCCTAACAAATTTGAAACTAGTAGTTGATAATATCAATACTCTTAATAATATAAATCCAAACTAATAAATATATAGATTCAACAATAAATTAGACACCAGTGGATCCAAATCCTCCAGAGCCCCTAACAGTAGAGTCCAAATCATCAACCTCTTCAACATCAGGAGTAACAATTTTCTCAATAATCAACTGTGCAATTCTATCACCAATTTTGACTTCAAAGTCAACATCTCCATTGTTGAACAAAATCACTCCAACTGCTCCTCTGTAATCTGCATCAATCACTCCTGCCAAAACATCTATCGAATTCTTCCATGCTAATCCCGATCGTGGAGCTATAATTAATACAAATAATTCAATCAAAATTAATTGCACCAACATAAAATTAATTATTAATGTAACAATATTATAAACACAATTGAGTACAAAATTTGAAGAGTGAACATAAAAGGCAATAGTCAAAACTAGAAACTGGACAATTTTTTGGGACAAATACCTATGCGAGCATAAGTTCCAGGTGGGACAGCAATGCTTAAATCTGTTGGAATCAGTGCCTTTCCTCTAGCTGGAACCTTCGTCTCACCAGCACTATCATCCACAACAGATTTAAAAAAATAATCCTAGTTTAGATGTAAGATTTAATAAACAAAGAAATTAATCCCAAATAATTTGTAAAATCCAATGAAAAATGAGCATAAATTTAAGAAGTGATTATAATTACCTGGAAAGATCATAACCGGCAGAGAAAGGGGAGCCACGGGAGGGTAAGACGGCATTTTCAGAGAGCTTTTTGACGCGGAAAAATGGAGTGGTTGAAGAGGATGAAACGTCTCCCTTTTGGTGAATGAGTTTTGGGATTTTAGGGGATGGTTCTTGAACTTCAGCCATAAATGTAATTTTCAGATAATTTTCGGAGAATGTTTGAAGAATTTGAGAAGGAAAGGACATGGTGTAGTATAAATATACGGAAGAATGGCGCCAACTATTCCCGCCATTTCATTTATTTATTACTCCCTCCGTTCCAAAATACTTGACTTCACGTTTTTCGAAACACAACTTCAATCATCAATTACTTTATATTTACATTATATAAAATTACAAAAAAATAATATTATGAAAGTATTTTGAAAAACGAATTCAATTATATCAATTTTATATTTTTTGGACTAATGAATATAAAGTAATTTGTAGTCAAAGTTTGACACGAATTTCCAAAATGTCAATTAAATTGGAACGGAGGGAGTATTTGTATATATAACCAGTAAATATATAGGACAGGTTAATTTCATTAAGTCTGTATCTTAACAAAATTTTAAGTTCAAATTTTTAATTTAATCTTTTCCTCTCATATTTTTCTCAACATCTCACCTATTTTTTCAAATTCATACAATTTTATTTGAATCAAGTTAAAATTGTTATTAAAATAATTATATTATTATCGAATATTTTAGTTTGGTTGGGATAGGTGTGTTGAAGAAGAAGATGGGTCAATGTGTTAATTTGGATTGATTTAGGAGTATATAAGAGTTAGATTAGTGGGCTTTATAAGAGATAAAATGTGCTTTAACGGTAATACCATACCTTAAACTAACGAAGTGACCTGAATGAGTGACTTTTTAAACAATAGTGATCATATTTGGTCGATCTAAAATGTGAGTGATCTAGCTGACTTTTTATTCAAACGCAAGTGATCTTAGAAGCCATTTGTCCTTCATTTTAGAAAAAAGAAAATAGAGGGAAAGGGGCAGAACTAGGAGGAGGCAACACTAACCTGTGGTGGAAAGAAACAGATATAACCAACTGTATGATTGTTAAGCAGCTTAGCTAGATGGATGCAGGTGATAAAGAAAAAAGTACCATAAATAAAACCAAACCGCGGTGCTTTTGTAGATTACACTGCGGTGATTTCTAGGTTTTACCTTATCTAACTGTGAAGTTCGACAGATGGTGGTTAAAATCCTAGATCACACAAGTGCGAGTTGTTCAAAGACATCTTGGCTATCTCTGAAATAACAAGTATCACTAGTTGTGGGACTTCAATAGCCAGGTCTTAATATGCAGGCCTTCAAAGCACTGCGTGCACAAGCCGAACCTTTGGAACCTAAAAAGATTGTTAGGCTGGTTTCGTGACCATATCTCATCCATCAGACTTGGTTTCTCGTCTCCTTAAGACTCAAGGATATAGAAGTATGAGCCTATAGAACAGATCATGTTCAAGTAAGGTCGTGGCAATATGTACGCAGACAGGGATAATAACTTGGCTTCAGACCTCGGTAAATTTTCTTTCTGCATGTGACATTGTTTTCCTTGTGTGTTTAAAGTTCTATTTTTTTCTGAATGTGTTCTTGCTCTCATAGGTTCTGCTAATAACTCAATTTCTTAAGAGCATAGATATCTATCTGGACTCGGTAGCAAATTAGGATTTCCAGTTTTTGACCAGAATAGGATAAAAAAAGACTTCACAAATCCACGCCAACGCTTCAACAATAGCTTTATCTTTACAATTTTCAATTCGCAGAGAGTAACTATCTTCCAATGTGTATGGCGTTTTTATTATAGGGATTGAACAGAAGTATTTTGGCCCTAAACCTGTAAGCTTTTCTTCGAAGTTCAATATTAAGTATGTCATCCAAGATATCTATGAAGAAGAATTCATATGTAACTAGTGTTACCTACTCTAACCATATAGTCATTAGTGTTAGTCAGAAACAATAACTCGGAAAATTTTGTCCTAGAAGAGGGTTGTTTACCTAAATTGTTCATATACCCTATGAAGCATCACTTACTTTCTAGCTTTATACTCTAGATTAGCAAACCTTGGCAAAACACTTTTTCTGCTTTCTAATTCATTAATGAAGTGGGAGAATTGTTTATTCCTCCATGGATAATAAACATAGACAAACAGTCACCAGTTGACACATACTAGTTAGCTAAATGTCAGCATCTCAGATTTTGGGTTCACCAATTTAATTGTCTCATAATTCATTTTTGAACGAAAAGTCAGGTGGAAAGAAACAGATACAGGCAACTGTATGAGTTCATGCAGCTGAGGTAGATGGATGCAGGTGATGAAGGAAAAGGTACCATAAATGAAACTAAACCGCGGTACTTTGAAGACTTTACCTGATCTTGCTGCCAAGTTCAACAGATGGTGGTTCAAATGCTAAATCTTACAGGTGGGAGTGGTGTTTCAAATGCTGACTTGAAAGGGGGCTAGGAACGATCATCTACAGCCGAGGACTCCATCCAAGTACACAAGCCGTTAATCACTCTCCGGTTTCATGACCAACTTCACAGGTCGAAGGTTCTTCACTAGTCCGGTCTTCATATGCAACCTTAAAAGCTAATTGCCAGAGACTATGCAACCTAACTTTTGGGAGGTGAAAAAATATTGTTGGTCTGTCAGACAGCCATGAAACCATCCCAAACCTTCAGAAGGCTTGGAAACGATCATCTACAGCGGAGGACTCGATCCGAGTACACAAGCCGTTAATCACGCTCTGGTTTCATGGCTATATTTCATCCACCAGACTTGGTTTCTTATCTCCTTAGAACTCAAGGATACAGAGGTACGAGCCTATAGAACAGATCCTGTTCAAGTAAGGTCGTGCACATAGACGCGAGGAAACATAATATAATGTGATAAGTTGTTTTCCGACTCTTCGATGTGGTATTATTGTAAATATTAAAATAACTTTCACAAGCTTGAATCTAGTGAAAGGTGGCTAAGAGACCATTCCAAGAAAATAAAATGACCTTCACACTAAATAATAAGCAAACAATTCAGCTAGGGCCAAGCAGAAAAGATTAGCCCAATATTCTTCAAAATGGACTGTAGCTCCAAACCTGAAAGCTTTAACATGTGGTGTAAAAGAAACAGATTTCACCAACTGTATGAATGTCATGCAGCACAGCTGGATGGATATAGGTGATGAAGAAAAAGTACCATAAATAAAAGCAAACTGCAGTGCTTCGTAGATTTTAGCGCGGTGCTTTATAGATTTTACCTTATATTGCTGTCATGTTTGACAGATGGTGGTTCAAAGCATAGATCATACAAGTGGAAGTTGTGCAAACTGCAAAGACATATTGGCAATCTCCGAAATAGCAAGCCTCAAGAGTTGCAGGAGCTTCAGTATCCAGGTTTTTATATGCAGCCTTACATGGTAGTAATTGACAGAAACTAGGCAACTTTAAAAAATTTGTTGGTCTGTCAGACAGCCATGAAACCATCCCAAACCTTGGTAAGGCTAGGAACGATCATCTACAGCACAAGACTCGATCCGAGTCACAAGCCGTTAATCACGCTCTGGTTTCATGACTATATCTCATCCACCAGACTTGGTTTCTCGTCTCCTTAGAACTCAAGGATACAGAGGTACGAGCCTATAGAGCAGATCCTGTTCAAGTAAGGTCGTGTCTAACTGTGGGAAGACAGGTAATATGATCTGACAACTTTTCTTCTGCTTGTCCGATGTGGTGTTATCGTAAACTATTCAAATTACTTTCAGAAGCTTGACATTAGTGAAAGGGGCTAAGAGACTCGAACCCAAGAAAATGAAATGACCTCCACTAGATAATAAGCTAACGATTAAGCTAGGCGAGGCAGAATCGAGATTAGCCGAATATTTTTATATTTTTCTAAGGAAGTGTTCTATACCATGAATACTTGCCCCCTGCAAGTGCTACTAAAACTGTATCGTTTCCCGCTTGATGATGAGCTGATCCTAATTTCTTTCTCATGGAAGCACAATCTACACTTACCTTGCTGAAACCAACTGTAAGTTTAAGCCATGGTCGTCTCGCTTGTCCCCAATCCACGGATAGTTCAGACGAGGCACCTTTGGAGCATTTTAGCTTCAGACAATCAGACCTCATTAAATATCGCAGAGTAACTATCTTCCAATGTGTATGACATTTATAATAGGGATTCAACAGAAGTAACTTGGCCATACACACTCCATGATCGAGTAGGGAAAGCAATCGAACCATAAGGCTAACACAACACCAGAAGTCTTCAGGTCACTGGCAGACGAGGTTGTTACTGTTGTCTTCTACTATTTCCTAGCTTCCTGGACTTTAGTCTTTCTTACAGGTGATCTCCGAATTACAAAGGCGAACAACATGAGCCTGTATGCCATGTGTAGGAGTAAGACTATTTTGAACAGCACTTACAATGTCTTAAGAAGGGAAACAAACTTGCAGTGAAGACAGTTTATACATTGATAAAGAAATACTTTAGTATTAAACCTGAGAGCTTTTCTTTAAAATTCTATCTTAACTATACGTCATACAAGATTCTATAAAGAACAATTCATAATTTCATATGTAAGTAGTGTTATCAATTATAACCATATTGAAATTACTGTTTGTCAGAATATTAGGAAGCATCAAAAGTGCTGCACACCAAATTAAAATTTTTGTCCAACAAGAGGATTTGCTTACTTAAATAGTTCATATAGCGTCTATGAAGCAAATCAGCAATCATTTCATTCTAGCTCTATTATCTAAATTAGCAAACCTAGGCAGAACACTTTTTCTGCTTTCTAGTTCATTAATGGATTGGCACAATTGTTTAAATATCACGAGTCATCAAACGACACATACTAGGTAGCTAAACGACAGCATTGCTGATTTCGAGTTAACCAATTTCAGTATCTCATGATTCATTTTCGAGCGAAAAATAGGGAAGAAGAGGACACAAGTAGGAGGCTACATATAACTGTATGAATGTCATGCAGCTGAGCTAGACGGATGAAGGCGATGAAGAAAAAGTACGATAAATAAATGCAAACTGCGGTGCTTTGACGAGTTTACCTGATCTTGCTATCAAGGTCAGCAGATGGTGGGAGTGATGCAACAGACATGTGGCGAACAACTTTATAATCTTGGGAGGTCAAAAAAGATTGTTGGTCTGTCAGACAGCCATGAAACCATCCCAAACCTTGGTAAGGCTAGGAACGATCATCTACAGCCTAAGACTCGATCCGAGTCACAAGCCGTTAATCACGCTCTGGTTTCATGACTATATCTCATCCACCAGACTTAGTTTCTCATCTCCTTAGAACTCAAGGATACAGAGGTACGAGCCTATAGAACAGATCCTGTTCAAGTAAGGTCGTGACTGAAAGTGCTAAGACAGCAAATATAATCTGACAAGTTTTCTTCTTCTGGTCCGATGTGGTATTATCATAAAGTATTAAAATTTACTTCAGAAGCTTCACAATAGTGAAAGGGATCAAGAGACTCCAACCCAAGAAAATTAAATGACCTCCACTAAATAATAAGCAAACAATTAGGCTAGGCGAAGCAGAATTGAGATGAGCCGAATATCCTTCTAAATGGAAGTGTTCTATACCAAGGATACTAGCTCCTCCAAGTGCTACTAGAACTGTATCGTTTCTCGATTGATAATGACCTGATCCTCACTCTTTTTCTTCTTGAAACCATAAATTACATTTACCTAGCTAAACAACAAGTTTAATCCATGGTCGTCGCTCTTGTCCCTAGTCCACCAATGCTCAGATGAGGCATCTTCGGAGCTTCTTAGTAAATTTTCTTTCTGCATGTGACATTGTTTTCCTCGTATGTTTTGAAATTCTGTATTTTCCTTGTAAAAAAGAATGCACTATGCAAAATTTTTGAAGAATGTCTGAAGAGTCTCGCCATGCTGCTACTAACAAACTACATGATACGAGAAAAGGAAACAATGCTACACCCCATACGTCTCTGCTAATATATTAATTGCCTAGGAGCATAGTCATACATATCTCTCTAAACGCGGAATTTAGAAAGGACTATAACTGGCCAATCAGGTGTTCCCAATTTATGGCCAGATAGAATAAAAGACTTGACAGATCCACGCTAACGCGTAGACAACAGCCCTTCTTACAATTTCATATCGCAGAAAGGAACAATCTTCTAATGTGTATGATACTATAATAGGGATTCAACAGATGTAACTTGGCCACGCACTCCATGATCAAGTATGGAAAGCATAAGGCTACTAAAACACCAGAAGTCTTCAGGTCCCTGGCATTTGAGGTTGTTACTGCTATCTTCTACTCTTTCTTAGCTTTCCGGACTTTCATCTTTCTTACCGGTGATCTGTGAATTACAAAGCCGGACAATATGAGACTGAATGCCATGTGTAAGTAGTAATATTATTTTAAACGGCGTTATGCTATCTTAAGAAGGGTAACAAAACTTACAGTGGAGGCCGTAATCTCTTCATACATTTGATTTTGAAATATTTTAGTTCTAAACTTGAAAGCTTATCTTCGAAATTATATCTTAACCATATGTCATACAAGATATCTACTAGTTATATACTTATATATATATATATCAATTAGTGTTCCTTAAGAAATTAGGACAGATGAAATTTAATCCACACTAGCTTGAAAATCTTGTCCTACAAGAGGGCTTGTTTACCTAAATTATTTATATAACCCCTATGGCTCTATGATACGATCACTTTCCTTTTACCAATTTTATTGTCTTAGGATTCAATTTTTGGACAAAATAATATGGGGAAAGGGGCAGAGGACACAATTAAGAGGACGCAGAATTAACATGTGGTGGAAAGAAACAGATAGCACCAACTGTATGAATGTTATGCAGCTCAGCTAGATGGATGCAGGTGATATAGAAAAAAGTGCCATAAATAAAAACAAGCCACCGTGCTTTGTAGGTTTTACCTTATCTTGCTGTCAGGTTCGGCAGATGGTGGTTCAAATCCTAAATCGTACAAGTGAGAGTTGTGCAAAGACATCTTAGCAATCTCCGAAATAGCAGCATCACGAGCAGCAGGAACTTCACTAGCCAGGTCTTCATATGCAGCCTTAAAAGCTAATTGCCAGAAACTAGGCAGCCTAATATTGTTACCATGAGTGTAGATATTCCACATTTGCTTTACCTTTTTTTCTTGATCCTCCACCTCCTGCATTACAACCACAGAAATTAGATAATGAAAGACAAACTTCGATAAATTGGATAAACAGAGATCAATTTGATGCACTACTTCTATTATAAATCAAACAAGCACTTAACACTATCACTCTTGTACCAACTACCAAGTAACACGAGTTTTTGCTTCTGCCTTCATTCCTCAAAGTGAACCTCTAAGATGACACATTGACAGTTCAGGATTTATTCGTAACATGGAAAGTTTGTTTCTTTATATCATAAAGGAAATGTAAGTCACCATACATTATGTTAACTATTCACAATTCAAAAGATATGGAACAACAAAGAAAACACTACAAAGTTAACAAATTAACAGTACTAGTAATACTCCCACGGGCGACAACACCTGCATATTCTTAAACGATTCACCAATAACTAGGCTTTTACCGAGCTGAGCCTGAGGACTTTTTGACAGTGTTTCGCATAAAGCAACACGCAACAGGCAGGCACGCCCTCAATCGAGTTAATTCAAGCCAAGGAAAATCCAACTGCCAAACCAGACTCTAGCTTTTTTAGCCCGAGCAAGGTTCGGCTTGACTCATTAACAGGCCTACCCACAACCATATAAAGAAAATTCACTAATTCCACTTCTCATTCCTTAAGGCAATTCTAACTTATCAGCAAAATCATATGAAACAACAACATGCCCCCATGCCTCAAAAGAGTCTCCCGGCAAAGCAGAGTAAGGATCGTACACAACCTTACTCCCCGCAATAACAGAGAGACTGTTCTGAAATGACCTATGAGTGAAGAACAAACACTATCTACTAGGAGTACTTCATATGCATCAAGTGAAAAGGAGAACCGTATACTACGGAGGAAACAATGACTAGAGAAGAAAAGTACCAAGATGTCGAAATCTTCATGGAAATCAAGCTCATCAGAGACAGGAGTGAGGTTGCCAGCAGACCACCTAAGTGTGATAGAGCCAGTAAACATAGACCATAATGCTAGCAAAATAATTACAGCTAATGCCCATAACTTATATCGGCCTTTCCCAAAGAAGCCATTTTCTGAGCCAACAGATTCTTTCTTGACAAGTGTTGCAGTACTTGAAGCTGTTGTAGTACTTGCCATTTGTGCTTCTTCATCTCTCATCTTATCTAGTTTCTGGGTATTTGAACTGTTCAAGTGTGAAACTGGTCAAGTTATTGGACAACCTTTTTGTTTGTTAGAATTAGTTTCCTCAAAAGAAGTCTCTCATTTAATGTAGTAATTTAAAAGAGAGTCTATAAGAGAGGTATCAGACAATAAGAGGGGATTTGATTGAGTATGACTTCAACTGTTAAATATCCATGTGGATTGTCACTGTATCACAACCACCAACGTGATAGGTTGACCCACAATTTTGATGGTCGCATTTATATTGGAGGGGCCAAGATTCCACTGATAGTTATGGGAAAAACTTATATTCCATAAATTAAATGAGAAATGAGAAATGAAAAATGAAAAATGGATTATGAGTATTGATCAATATGATCCCACATGAAGATAGCATCTTGTACATAATTAAGGTTACACAACTCTATATATAATGGTACAATAATAAATTAAACATTGTTACAGACAAGACATTGTACACAGAAGCTGCAAGTCGTACTCTAACGTTAATTTCATCTAATGTAAATCATCAACTTTTTTTATTGTCCAGTTTCTGGGGAAGTGGTCCTGTGGAAGTCGGGTCATTTTCAAAGAACTTGACATGGCATAGCTTTCCGCCAGCTTCATCGGCGAAGACAATCTTTCTTCTCTTCTTGGGGATTTCGATCTCAGGAGAGGAAGGGCCATCCTGAGTTAAACTCTGCAGTGACAACAAACAAAATGAGAATCATAATATTAACATAGTTCCTATGGTAGACAGCATTGCAACTTCATTGAATAGCCTGGCAATGTAGAACTCAGAACAGCTACTTGCCATGATTTTGCAAAAGCGGTTGCAATTTCTTGACATCACAGACAGCGATCTTTTTGCATTTTCCTCAACTCTCGTTGCGGCTTTAATGGCTGCTACCACCTGCCATTTAATGATATCAAAAAATATTACTACACTTGAAATTATAACTATAATGTATAGTCCACATACCCACATTTTTTAATAACATCTATATAAGGTTAATTGCTCCCAAAGCCTCTTAATGATCAGAGAAAACAACATCTGGTATTATTGCATTAAGCAAAGAAACTGGCATAGCAGATTACAGCATATATATAGCAGATAGCAGACTCATAACTCAATACCTCGTCTGCATCATTTCTCAAGCTGAGGTTGCGGGATGAATTTAAAAGCAACTTTTGTTCTATAATGTCCTTCATGGATTTCAACTCTATCAGAAGTTTTTCTGTTAGTGTCTCAGCATCATGCATTTGCAGCTCTGAGAACTCAATAGCACCTTTGGAGCAACTTTTTACAGATGTGCATCCAGTGTTGATAGAAGGTACGGACCTAGAATGACAAGGTTGCTCACGGTTGCGTTTGGGAGGAGAACCTCGTTTTCCACTCCTTGCTTTCTGAACAATAGGACTTAAGCTTATAAAGACTTTTCTTTGATTATGTTGTTCCGTTTGTGCATCATCTTCAGCCCTTCTGCCACTCACAATATTAGATCCCGCTATTGGTGGATTGCTTTCAGTTTTCTTGAGAAAAAGCTTCTCATTGCATTCTGCAAGTTCAAGCAAGAATATTAGTTGATTGTAGGGATCAAAAGCTAAAGAAGATAGATGGGCTCCAAAATCAAGTAAAGGCTCTCACTAGTTATAACAACCCCAACACTAGAATAAAAAGAAGTACCTATCAAATCAGAAAATAATTGCCTATAGTCATAATTTCTCAAAGTATTAGCAAAAACTTGAATAGTAACTGCATATTGCCATGTTGGTAAAAATCTTTGTGTTGAAGAAATTTAAAACAAATTATGTCATGTGCATCTATTTAGAGCTAGCATAAATGACGTACTATACTCATCATCGTCATGCAACTCTGCACGATTCATGGCCAGACATAGACGTTCGTGAGAGGTGGGAGGAATGATCTGCATGGTGGAAACACATGATTTAGAATCACTTCAGCAAAGTAACATGGCAAAGTAGTTATTTAAAAAATAATGACTACCTTTCGAGTGAGCCTCCTAGGAATCTGGATTAGTGGAGCTGAAAGGGTATAATCATCAGGAAAGTTTGCAATTTTTGGAGAGGAGGAATCTACGTTTATCTCAGGAGGCTGTTTTTCACTAATGGTTGGCAAATTGGAAGGAAATTGATTTGTGGGACTCCAACAATCTTTCGTAGCATCAGAAGAGCTGCATGAAACAGATTGTTGCAAGGTAAAAAACTCGGTTTGAGTCACAGGAGGCAAATTATCTTCGCTTTTAAGTTCAGTGTTCAATGCAATTTTATGTGCTTGAACTCCTGAACTACCACGGCTCTGTCCTGAAGTCTTGTTCAGAAGATGAGAGTCATTTAAAGATCCAGAGACTTGATCCTTATGAGACATGACAATCTCAGGATTACTTCCAGAAAGCATACTATCACACTTGTCGTCTGATTCCGAGTCTGGTTCAGAAGAAACCACAGATCGTTGGCAACGCGTCATGTCATCACTGTCGTAAACAATATCTTCAGCATTAGCTTCGAGCAAAGGAAAAGGCTTCAAATGGTCATAGCAAACCTCATTTAGAGCACAACTTTGGCGTTCCTCTATGCACAAAACTTGTTGAAAACTGTCACATCCATCTATCTCAATATCTTCTGATGATTCTTCAAAATACTCTTGATATCCATCTCCATATAATACTAGTTCCTGATTATTGTGTTGGAAACTGGCACATCCATCTATCTCAATATCTTCAGATGAATCTGGAAAATACTCTTGATATCCATCTCCGTATAAAACTAGTTCCTGGTTATTGTATACATGTCCATCCAGGACCTCATCAGGAAAATCAGTATCGAAATTTGGTTCCACCACATCAACAAAAGGAATTGGACTTGGAAAGTCAAAGGAATCAGGTTCAGGATTCTCACTTTTGACACAAACAAGTGGCATCAAGCCTCTATCAGCAAACCTAAAACTTTCAGAACCAAGAATCGGCTCCAACTTGACAGGAAGAGCGGGTTCTGATATGCCAGTTCTTCTACTGCTGCATTTCCTTTTTCTCTTTGGAGTTTTCTGTGAAAGCTTCCGTTTCCAATGAATAAGGGGCTCCTTAAGATCAAAATCTTCTTTTAGATCCTGCAAGTTATCACAAACCTTGTTTGGCGAATGACTTCCATTTGAGAGTTTTCGTTTCTTCCTTCTCCAAATTTGCTTTAGTTGATGAAGGGTCATGATTGAATCATCCGACATATTATCATCACTACCATGATTGACACGCTCGTAAGACCCAAAGTCTTCTTTCCACAACGTTCTATCTACAATTGGCAGGAAAGAGGTCTCTGTCTTAACCTTCATAAGCTCAACTGCAGAATTTGAAGACATTTTTATGGCATCTTCAGATTCATAAACATCTTTCAAACTTTTCAATCGAAGAGCTGGCTTTCCATGAGAATTCGCATTGGGCACTTTTGTAACTGAACCACTCTTGATAGCAGAAATAAAGTGCAAGTGTCTGCCACCCCTCGTCTCCATATTGGGTCGATGAATCTATCTGGAGTTTGAATGCAAAATATGTAGTGAAATTAAAATAGAATGGCTGATGCGGAATTCAGTCTGATCCGCTGTTCCAATATAAAACCTGCCAAATGAGAAATTTGTTTATATCACTGTCTAAACAAAGATACTGCTAAACTCGCGAATTAGTAGAAACGCCATTCTATGAGCAAACACGATCGTAACTAAGATTCTCAGAGCTTGTGAAACACAAGAAGAAAGAGATCAAGAATTCTATAACACATAAAATGATCTTGGTCCTTAATAATATCAGAAAGTGAAACTTATAGTGTAAAAATTATACTGAAATATATTCTAATGAAAAGTCACTATACCTAGTTACAGATTTGCTAATATCTCATCTATTAATTAACATAAAATACAAAAATAAACTGAAATCAATTTGTTCTAGTTACGCGAAGTTCATTCATATCTCGAACGAGGAACAAAATCATAATGGAAAAGATGCATTTTAATTGGGTTTGTGTTGCCATAAATCAATCCCCATACCCCTAAATTCGTAATATTTGTTTATAAAATAGTATAGTAGAACATATTAAAAGTATTCAAAAGTCAAAAGTCAAAATTTAAAATTCAAGACAACAAAATTAGACGATACTTTAGGGCTGGAGGGAGTGATAAATTAAATCACATCCTTCGGGACAAAATGTACATAATCAGCTATACACAAATAGCAATTCAAATCTAAATCTACAAACAATTACATAACTGATTTATCTAGCTTATTCAACGAATCCATAAATAATAGAATTGAACATACATAATTTCACGAAATATTAAATCAATACTAAACATACAAAAAAAGTTCGAAATCGAAAGAAGTCAACTCATCAAATTGCAAAATTGGACAATTAATATGGAATGGAGGGAATATTGAGTGTTTACCTTTAGGCATACGATGAAGATGTAAGAGAATAGATAGGAGGAGGTGCGGTGGGCGATGGGGTGGAAATGTTGAGATATGTAATAATAAGGGTTTTGCATCTCGCGCCAAATATTGGCGCCAATCAGATTTGTATTTGTTCTTTATTACTTTCCTTTTTAAATGAAATATTGAACGGATATAAATCTTTTTTTTTTAAACGATAAAGGTTACAAATAGGTAGTGCTGTTAAAGGACCGGGTAATTCGTAACCCGCTCGTTACTCGACTCGGAAAACCCGGGTCCGTTACCCGCTCGTGTCCTTATCGAGCGATACTCGAGTAATTTTTTTTACTCGATACCCGAATGGAAAAACCCGGGTCCGCTCGATTAGCCGCTCGTTTATTTTTTATATTGTATATTTATATGTAATATATGTTATACTTTAATCATATTGAACTTCAAATGACCAATATCAAACTAGTATTGAAAAGAATTCTCATATTTGCATTAAACGATTAAATATGTTTGAAGAGTACCCCAAAAATAAAAATTTGAAATGGAAATTTGGGGATAACCCGGAACCCGCTCGTCGCCCGGCTAAAAAAAACCCGACTCGGTACCCGCTCGTGTCCTTATCGAGCGATACGAGGGTAATACATTTGCTACCCGGCTCGTTATAACCGGGTAATAACCCGGCTCGGTAAAATTAAAACTCGGCCGGGTAACCCGTTACCCGCTCGAACCCGGATCGTTAACAGCACTACAAATAGGCACATAATAAAAAATACATTATATTTATAAACTAAGCAAATGGGAGTCTAACTTCCAAATAAACAACTTCGTCTTCTCTGACTGCTGCTGCAACCAATGTTGTTCTTTGGCCGGTTAATCCAAAAACCGCCCAGGATTTGGTCGGGACCGGGTATTGATCCAACAATTAAACGGTCCGGTCCTTGTCCTCTTTTTTGGACCGAAATCCGAAATGGATCCGATCTGACATCCGTTAAAAGTATCCAATATGAAGAATATAAATGGAATCCTCACCCATTTGTCTTAACTTAATACCTTCCCCTCCTCTCATCCGTTTCTTAGTTCTCTGCAATTTCATATTATTGTTGATGATTTTGATATTATTCTCATCAATTTCTCCCTCATCGACTTTGAATATTTCATCGATTCGTAATTGCTCATCGATTCTGTATATCGAAGCGATTTAGTGATGCCATGTTAGTTCTCTAACCCGCATAATAATTTTTTCACTAGTGTTGTCATTTGACTTACATATACTAGTCATTTCATTCTTATTTTTTGTCAATAAATGACAATAAATATCACTGTGTGGTGCATAAAAAATTGAACCAAATATTGTTATTCTATGTCATTTGTTCTAACCATTTCGTTTATAATTTGACAACCACGCGTTTGCTGAAGTTTTGTCACTCCCCTGCATTTTGCTCTGCAAGACCTATCTGCATTCAGTAACAATAGTGAATTAAATTTGCTATTTCAGTAATACTTGCATAGCAATTTAACGATGTAAAATCTTTCATGTTCCTAATTCCACATCATATTTATATCGACACATATGTTTAATATATTGTACATCAACATATTTATACCAACCATAATTTTACTCTCAATTTGGATACGAGCCTTGTATTCGACTCCTTACAATAACAAAGACCAAAGTACCAATTAACAATGAATAACATTTGACATGCATATCCATAATTATTGAGTAAAACAATAACTTAATGGATGTAATGGTATCAAAATTTTCTTTTATACATTTCTCGCTAATTGAAAATTAAAAGTAAAAATGAATTAAATATGTTAAACAATTATAGGACCACAATTAAAAAACGAGAAGTACTATATAGAGAAAGGGGCTGCTGCTAATCCCAATTTGATGATAGTTTAATGCTCTTATTACGGCTTGCAAGTGTCGAGCACTCAAGTGTATTCCCACTCTCCCCTTTATAAACCAAAGTAAAATTTGCGTAATGCTAATGATTTGGATGTAACTGAACTATCTGACAAATTTTGGCTTGTGAATGAGCTGGACAGGTATGTTCGACTCGATTCAATCTGATATGTAATACTAGGAAAATATTTCAGTTTTATGCTTGTCGAATGTTTAAATTTGTATGTTAACTATTACAATATTATACTCTGTATTATAGTACGTAGGGTGTATTAATATTTATTTGTAATTTTATATTTGATGCATTTCAAATTTCTAATATCTTACATTCAAGTATTTGTATGCTAGATTGAACTAATGACCATTAAGCGTAACTGCGTAAGACATAGAGAGGGGCCGAACCTATAACCATTATTTTCCTCGTTCTTTCAAAAAAATCTATTTTAGCCCACTCTTAATTTGGTAAAACTTTTAACCCTTTTCAACTGTCAGAATATTTTTATGTTACAATTCTTATCATCTTTCTAAATTATACAATTTCATATATTTTCTAAAATTAATCAACTTTATATAATTGTACTTAAGTTCAAGTTTAGGAAAGTACTACATCACAAAAAGTTGACAAGGTTGGAGTTAAAGTTTAAATGTACCAATATCCATTTTATTCTAAGGAATTAAATAGGCGTACTACAAATAATTATAAAATTAAAATATACAATAAAATTATATATGTAACCAATTTACCATTACAAAAATTATAAATAAATTATAAATTTGTTCAATTTAGCATAAAAAGTTTGTTTTCTTAAATTAAAAAGGTTAGATTTGCTAGATAAAAATTTGAAACCAAATTATAAATGTATTAATTATATAAAAATGTTCACGCTCTCACCTATCCATTTGTTGTTCTACTTCAAATACTACTCAAAAATAAATTTTGTCCCAAATAACAAAGCAAAAAAGATGAATGATACTATATGATAGAGATGCGTGAGAACGTTAGAAAGATGCTCCCATGATTTTAATGAATGTGTCTTGATTATTTAGCGGCTAGAACTTGACTTTTGATCACGTTAACACATAGTTTGCTTCTTAGACGAGTTGTAGTAGATGTAAATTTGCGATACTTAACAGTTAAGACACTAACTTTTTTTTCAATTAAAAGTCATGGAACTTAAAATTTGGACAACTTTTCGAATTGTGGTTATCATCTAGTGATCTTTTATGTATTGCTTCAATTTTCTTGGATGTACCGAAGAAACATCTTTTTTTATAAATCAAGAAAATGAATTACTCCTAAAACAAAAATACATTTAAACAAACCTACATACTAAATACCAAACTTTCAGCTCACAGTTGAACATTTACGTTACTCAGTAAGATCTGTGGGCTGTGGCAATGTCCAAACTCTTCTGAACCCAAAACTATCAACAATTTCTACAATCTATGGCTACTTACTCTCAAAAAGGCAAGTTCGTTATACTCTTTTTCATCTTGGTATGTGATTTTACTCTTGTTTTTTGTGACCCAAATTCATTTGTAACCGAAAAAACTGAAAACTTGTCTGAAAACAACATTGAAAATAAGGTTATTGATAGTGAAAAGTTGTCAGAAAAAAAGATTTTTGATAATTATTTGGGCGCTCAAGAAATATTAAATAGGCATCAAGTTCAGCTAGAGAAGCTTGAGGAGCTAGTGAAAAATTTGAGTGAACTAGTATCTAGGTTAGAATCAAGATTGTCGGAGTTTTCAAGTATCAAGATTTCGGATGACAATAAACTGAGTACTGATAAGTATTTGAGGTTTGGGAACAAAGAAAGAGTTGATTTTGATAGAAGGAAAGGTGATAGTGATGAGGGCGTTGAGGGAAGAGGTTATGTGAATTTAGAGGGTGAATCTAGAGATGGGGGTAAGGTCGGGGCTGTACCAATTACGAGGTACAGTCCTGTTTGGGCTGAGAGCTTTCATTTTGCGTCTGCAGTGAAGTTGGGAACGAATCCGACTTCGATTAATGTTTTACCATTTAAGGATGATGCGGGAGTAAGTAAGTATGTTGCAGTTGGCGATGATGGTGGGAGAGTTTACTTGTTATTGAAGATTGGAGATGTTTCTGAGGAATTTTCAACGTTGTCTGGGTCTTCTATCACTGTCATGTTGTCATACTTGACGGTGTATAAGAACGAGAGTATCTTAGTGACGGGACATGAAGATGGTTCTGTTTTTATTCATAGGCTTTGGGAGGAGCCGAATGGAGAAGAATTGAGTTCACTGCGTGTGGAAAAAATTGGGAAGTTTGCTTCGGAAGATGTTGGGGGAGTTGGATCACCTATCACTGTCTTGGAAGTGCATTATGTTGGAAGAAAGAGGTATATATTGTCTGCTGATTTTGATGGAAAAATTAGGGTTCTTAGGGAAGATGGAGAACTTCATGGCGAGGTTACACCGTCAAGAAAGCCACTTGCCTTCTTGAAGCAGAGATTGTTATTTCTTACTGATATTGGTGCTGGATCATTGGATTTGAGGACCATGAAGATTCGGACATCTGAATGCGAAGGTTTAAATAATACCGTGGTAAAAGAATATATATTTGATGCCACAGAAAGGTCCAAAGCTTATGGTTATACTTCGGATGGATTTCTTATACATACTTTACTATTGGGTGACACAACAAACTTCAAGTGCAGGATTCGATCCAAAAGGAAAGTTGAAATGGATGAGCCTCTAGCCCTCCAATCAATAAAAGGGTATATGTTAATTGTGAATCAAGAGAAGGTTTCTGTATACAATATATCATCTTATAATTATGTTATGGCTGGAGGGCCTCGGTTTATGTTTTCCGTCAACTTTGATGAGATAAAGTCTTCTTTTGTAAATCATCAACCTGTGGAGTTAAGTACCGAGAGAAGAACATTGATCCCTTTAGTTGCCAGTGACCGTGAAAAGCTTGTTATTCTCAATCTAGGAAGTGGATATATGGGAATGTATGGCTCCAGTCTCCCTCTTTTCAAGAATGACTTTAACAGGATGTTATGGACAAGTCCTTTTCTATTTTTCATTCTTTTCCTCTTTGGAGCATATTACTTCTTTGCCAATAAGAAGGGAGCTTTAACGGGATCAGATGATCCATTCTCTACTACCTCAGTTACAAAGGGAGCATCATTGGGATCTGCCTCAGGTGACAGATCTTTCACCGACTCTTCCAGAAACGTGGATGCGATGGATCTACGAAATAATGCTTTAAGAGGCCCTTCCAGGAGGTATGTTTCACCATCTCGGTATTCTAGTGGGTCAACTAATCCCTACATGGCCACTTCTGCAGATACTACTTCTAGAATTGCACCTGTAGATCCAAATTACAGAACCACATCAGAGTTGAAGTTCAGGGGTTCAAATTTAGAAACTACAAGTTTTTCAGAAAGAAGAGAGTATATTCGTGAACAATCAGGGAGCGGATGATTTCAGTTGGGTTCCAAAATCAATCTCATGAACTCACGCTTTGCAGTGAAATGATTGTTGATCATAGTTGTATGCTCTTGAATGTGAAGTCGTGGTTATCTGAGCTCAATAGAGATGTTCATCCTCTTGTAGTTCATCCCACTAATGAGAATTACGAGATTCCAATGGAATGTATAAAGGTGTTGAATGTTAATGTAATACATCTGGTAAGGAAAGATTTTGGTTGAACATCAGTTTTCGTCTGTTATTGTATTTTCCTTGCTTTTCTTTACCTATACTCCACTGTTTTGTGCAACCCTAATAAGAATCCTCCTCTATTGTCATGTTTTTATTGATTCATTGAAATATGTGAATAGTGAACATATTTAGAATTCCTTAAATATGTTTAACCAAACATGCGAAAAGTCTTTATTTATACAAATGAAACGTTGATGTGTTTACCGATTAATTTGTTTCCAAGAACATTAGATGAGTTTCTCTTTTCTTTTTTATACTAATTTTTTTTAAAGTGCATATTTTAAATAGAAAACTATAAATGATACTCCCTCCGCCCCTAAAAGATTGTCACATTTTGACTTTTGTTGGTCAAACATAACTAAATTAGATCATGAATTCTTATTAAACGATAAGAAATAATATAGCCTTGTGAGAGCTTGTTAGATTCGTTTCAATATATATTTTTAAAATATCACCTTTTTATAATTTTCTCGCATGTAGAATAACAGATATTTACGTTTTAAATCGTGTTTCTTTGACCACCAAAAGTCAAAATGTGACAATCATTTAGGGATGGAGTATAATTATTTATCGATAGAAATCTACTACTATAATTGACTCTACAAATTTTGCAAATATTCTATTATAATGTTTTTTTAATTAAAAATTTAGTTCAAGATATTTACATAAATTGATTTCAAAATATTTTATTTTATTTTAAATTTTGTTCATACTTATACTTTTTATTAATTTAATAATATCTATCGTTATATAAGTATCTTTTAATATATATAAATTATCTTGAGCATTTAAAATGTTATGCATTTCTTAAATATCTTTAAAGTATTTTTAAAAAATTTCTTATTTTGATAATTCTGAAAGTATGTCCATAAAAGCACCATAAGCTGCGATAGTCATGTTAAATACTCCCTCCGTTCTCTTTTACTTGTCGTTCTAGCTATTTGCACATTGATTAAGAAAAAGTAAAAGAGAATCAAAAAGTACATTGGAAATATAATATTACAATCAATTGACACTATATAATTGGTTGATTGATAAACTCAATGTAAAAAGTAATTAAAAGGTACATTAAAAATATAAATTTGTAATTAATTATGCTAGAATGACAAGTATTTAGAAACAAAAATTTGATGCTAGAACGACAAGTAAAAGAGAACGGAGGGAGTATTAAATATATACACACCATTTGAGTTATACGACTCAGTGAAATTTTAAAGTAGCAGCATTGTAACCAAGTAGATCTCTTTTTATGCATGGGGGCCATTTATATCTGAATCCCGGGACATCTTGCAAGATGTAACTTCGGCTTGAGAATAAAATGAAATACTTAAGGACAATACAGACTATTTGATGCAGAGACAACAGAAGAATTGAAGGACATGTGATGTACACCGTCTATATTTTCTGATAATGGAAAGAAACTAAAAGTTGGCGTGTACTTTTTCGCAATGAAATGCAATACTGTCAGGGTTCTGCTCTGCTAAATATTTTCAGAAGGTGGCGACAAAATGCAAATACTATCAACATCTCAGGTATGCCCACGGCTAAGATACACGAGCTAATCTTCACATCAATGTGTAGTCTGACAGAACTGGCAGGCTGGTATTCCAGTCATCATCACATATCTTGCATAATCAAACTGGAATGGACAAGCCCTTCTTTGCCATGCTGTCGAGAATATCGTTAAGGGCTTGACACAGTCCAACAATCTGCCAAAATCAACAATGAAATGTTGGTCTAAATGAAAAACCACTCAACAGATGCAATCACACAGCGAAAACAGCAAAATGAGATAATATTCCTCCTCTGGGCTCTTTGTGATTTGCTAATGAATTAAGGTAAATCATTGACATTCTCTAAGAAAAAGAAGCGGGAAAACAGAGATGATGTACAAATATAGGAAAATGACCAACACCTGGTGATCCCATTGCTGCAACTCCTCTGTGTCATCCTCAAAATGGATAACCGCCTCAACCTGATGTATCATGTCATCAAATGAATTGTCATCAGATAGCAGCAAAAACTGAAGTAGCTGAACATCATCGGTTCAGAGTAGATAATTATCTACAGTGCATAATCAATATGTCCCAATGCCTTTAAAGAGGTTACCGCCTGAGCAGATTAAGGGGGGTCGAATAGTACACAGCCTTACCCCTGTGATAACAGAGATGCTGTTTCCGAATTGATAACAGAGATGCTGTTTCCGAATTGACCCGAGAGTGAAGTGCAAACACTATCTACCACTTCACAATAGATGAGAAGCCTAGGTAGTCTAAGAACAATAACATACAAATTGTACTCTAATATATCCAAGAGTCGGAACATTTTTCACTGAAGGATCAAAGGCTACAGAAAAAAATAAACACAACAAAACCTGTACTCCAATAACATAAAAATTAAACTAAGTGATAACAAGATTTCCTATAAGCTATAGGAACAAATGAATAATGTCGGTCAGAGACAAGGAGATAACATACCTGGTCAATTGACCCTCTCATTCTGTCTTCATATATCATTCTCGAAGCAATCTTTTCAGCCTGAAAGAACATCATATTAATCAATTGAAACTATCCTTTGGAAAGGAACACACGCATATTAATCAATTGAAACTATCCTTTGGTAGCAATCCAGTCGGCAAGCAAAAAACATAGACAATTCATCACCAGAGGCAAGTGAGAGAATCCTGTCTATTCAGGAACTATTTGAAAATCAAATTTGACTAGTGAGTACATATCTAAAGTTTACAAAGCCTTCACTTAAGGTCCATTACATCCACCACTTCTGGTTGGATTAACTTTTTAGATTTTTTTTTGGAACTAATCGCTTATGATCTAAAATAAAATCTATGACCAAACAACCACAAAGCCACGGTCATTACATGTAAACGAATCAATTATTATTAACAGATATGAACACCCCACGAGTTACTATGTGCAAACATTTTAAAATCAAGATTATATTGACATTATAAGCACAACCCAAAATTGAATGCACATGTAAACCAATCAATACACACTTATCCATACAATTTTTCATGAAGTCCTACAACTACAGTACACAATTATAATAACAATCTTGTACTATACACCCAAGTTCCACATTCAAATTTGACGCAGTACAATACCTTTTGAGGATCAATACCAAGCAATGTACCCAGCTCATCAAAGCTTCAAAAAAATAAGAACATATTAGCATGAATTGCACAAATACAAATGAAAAGTGAAAAGTATGAGAGTCAATGTCGATGTCCCTCACCTTATATTGGTATAGAGTTTGCTGGCACTCAGCAGATTATGCTCTATCATTGCACGATCTAGAACAGTGAAATTGTCAGGCAAAAGTGCTTTCTGTCAGAAATATAGTGGGTTAGTGCTTTCCGGATATTCAAGTTGTTTCTCCTGAGTTACAATTCTCGAGAAAGAACGAAAAATTGAAACCTGGTGCGGTTTTAGCTCTTCTGCAAATGCATCAATTTCTGGTTTCCTCAGGATTCTCTCAAGATACACCTTGTAACCAAACATAAAAACCAAAATAAACATAAATATTGTAATATATGTAAAAACGATTCTCATTGGGAACACCCAGTACATACTGAACTTGGGTTTTGCTATGATGGATACCTTTTGCAAAATTGGGTAGATTTTTAATTTTGAGCATCTTTCATCCTGGACAAGGAAACATGACTTAGCATCTTTCAGATTACAGATCGTAATGTATCTAACAAATGTTCTGGCATCTCATTCTTTGTGTATCTAACATAACTGGCTAGCTCTCTTTACAGTCAATAAAACTATTCTATGAAGAGAAACGATAAAATGTTCTTGTGGCTCAATATGCTCTGATCCCTTTTCTTGCAGAAAAATGAGGTGAGATGCACCACTTCTAGAGTGTTCTACAAACAAAGGGGTCCTGTTGGCAAATATATTTTTGAAGCAATACTTACTGTACTTTTGATCCAACTATTTCAATGACACTGAATGAGTCAACCTAGACATGGTCCAAATAAGATTGATGAGAACCTTGTAAAGTGTTGCAAGAACACGAGAGCGTTGAGGACCCGCTGCAGCCAGGATGGTGCATGTTACAGCAGCAGCTAGAGCTTGCTCAAGTGCATTCTCATCGATTTCCCTACGTAAAAATACTCCAAAACTCAAAACAGTTGAAGCTTCTTCATCAATTCTTTATTGGAACAAATATACGAGAATTGTTTACATACTTTTAATAGGTGATTGTCTTGTTGTAGAAACTACAATTATTTTAAGACTTATCATCTGTTCAATGTTTGAACAAAAAATAGCTAGCTCCATCAGTGTTTGGGTCTCAAAACACATGCCGCCATATGAAGAATATTAGTTAGATCTTCCTTAAATGTTTGGCATAGTATAGGTTATTAATAGAAATGTAGTAAATATATGGAGTGTTTGACTTAGCTTTTATAGGATATATGACTGAGCTATTGGGAAAACAAAAAGGCCCAAAGAGCATAGCCATTTAAATTGCAGCTTAGTCACATTTACCAGACCATTATAGATTGAGATTTCATCTTGATATGGTTAAAACAAAGCAGAAGAAGGATGTTTTGTTTCAGGGTGGGGTAAACGAATGAATCATAAGCGGCAATATAGAAGTGAAAATACCATACTTGACACTATAGGAGTGAGAATATAGATATACTGATAACTATATACAATAGATTTGCATTTCACACATACTCATCTCCAATCTTTCGCTGCTCTATTTGAGAGATACCATAATAGCGAAGAGCAGCTTCCAAGAATTTTCTCTTCAAATCCAAGATTCTAGCATAACAGACCTGATATAATATGATAATCATGTATGGATAGTTTTACACTCTATTTTTTAAAATAAACAGAAATGAAGTCTTATGTCAAGATACATACCTTATACTGCAAGTTCAAGACCTCATTTTGACTGTTGCTAACTAAAAAGGAAGCTTTGTTTATAAAAGCCTCTGCATTGACTGCATCATCATCCTGCCAATTGCAATTATAAAGTACCAGTGATCCTTTATTCATAAGACTATTCACTATAGCGCATTACAAAACAACAAGCAGATAAGGTAGCAAGTATGATAAGGAGCACAACATTTCATCTGCCACCTTGATCTTAAAGCAGATATTCGAAATACAAATTTCACTGATATGATTAAAAGACATGCAAACATGACATATAAATGACAAAAACATAACACTATCTTCAATATGCTTCACAAGTCACAGCAAATGCACTATTTACTCACAATTAAACTAAACAGCGACTTCCATGTAGGCACTGACTAATGTGTACCAAGCAAACTAAACATATGATATCAAAGCAGAGAATCTGAAATATATGCAAACAAGAACCACATGACACAGTCAATCCGTAATCATGCATGCCTAACAGGAACATTGCACAGTACATGGTGGCATATGACTGCACAATTACTTTAACTGGTCTAAGTATACGACATTTTTCAGTACTCTTGGTAGTTCTTGTACAAATACATTGACCAACTTCAAAATCTAAAGCTATCTTATACAAAACAAACTTGACTAACTGAGGAGAGACAAAAGTACCTCAAGGTAGAGACGTGCAATTTGTACACATTTTGACAGCCTAAATGTATCATCAATGGCTCTGTGAACAAACAACAAAGTTATAATTCTCATCAATTTCAACTGTGCATGCTTCAAATGCACACAAAGTCAAACACAGTACCGCATTGCTGAATCTAGATCAATGCCACTGAGCATCTGTGCTGCCTTTGACCATTGATCTTCCGATTCATATAGCTCAGCAAGTTTTTCCCTGATTATCAGGACCTACAGACCAAGAATATGAAAGAATGATGCAAAGTATATGTTACAGAGACATCCCGACCACTATGTAAATTATTGTCCTCATCCGTATATAATTTTCATAGAATCTGATGAACAGGCACTATGTTTAAGTTTTGCTAATCAACCTATTGCAGATCAGAAGGACCATACATGTCCACCAAATAAGCTACTACTTCACACAAAACTTGCTACAGAGTTTGGTTGTTAGCTACTAATGACAAACTTCATAAAATTAAGCTGATCACCTATAAACACATTACACTGCACAACATTTACCACGACTTAACAATTGAGTTAATGAGGCAGAAAGCAATGTATAACACAGTGCATTTTTCTGAACTTTTTCACAGCAATAGTTGGTCCAGTTGCTTTAAACATTACAGTCTCACAAACTGCCATCTAAATGTGGGTAAAAGCAGCTGAAGAGCTTATATACCTGTTCTTCAAAAGACACAACCCTAGGCTGAATCTGATTAAGTGTATAATGAGCTATCTCCTTCTGCACTTCAGGCTCTAATCTTCCCAATTCTTGGGCAAATGTCTGCAGAAGCTGTCTAGATACCACCAACGGGACATCATCCGATAATACTGCAACAATTTCACACTATAGTCATAAACTAATACTTCTTCCCTCAAAAAATGATAGTTTAGTTTGAATTCTGATTGCCAAATTTTACAAACGTCTGAACCTTAATTGACACACACAATTTTAATTTTAATCAAATTACCATGTTAGTAGTAAAGACGTTCAGATACCATTTTCGATATACTCCGTATTAAATACTAGTATACTACACAACATACACAAGTATACTTGAGCTTGAATTTAAAAGGCCGGCCATCATATCTAAAACTAGTCGATCTTCTTGCAAAGGAAGGAGTACAATACATACATAAATGGTCACTCCATCCAATTAAATTGAATACTTCGATTTCGATAATTACAATTAACTAACCTTGTAGCCCTAATTGACACACACAACTGAAACTTAAATCAATAGCATCAAATTACCGATAATGTAGATTAAGAATGCCATCATTTGATATATTTCTCACCATACAACAAAACAAACAAATAATCGAGTTCAAACTTCAAAAAGTGAACCCTGGCCCGACATTTGTGAGGGTTAAATCACGGTGAGCCTATGATGCCCATTCTTTAGGGTCCAATCTGTTGGTGACTTTAGACTAGTAAGGAAAGAGTACTTAATGTTAAAAAAAATGAAACCATATAATTCAAACCGGACAACATTTTTGGGATATACGATTAAGTTAATTAAACTGGAATGCAAAAAAGAGATATAGGACAGAGATAGAGATAGAGAAATATACTGTGGTCGATGAAGCGTTTGGGTTGAACGACGTCGTTGGAAGCGAGAACGGAGAAGAGAATGCTTTTGTACTGTTCGATTTTCTGGCGTTGGTCACTCATCGCCGAGGCTTGTGCGAAGGCGTTCTCCATTGCCGGAATTTCCAAGTCTCCTCCTCAATCACCCAGGGTTTATTACTTGGGGCCAAATAAAAAGAAAAAGGTGTTAGTAATAAGATAATTGGTTAAAACTTTCATAAGAAAAGGGACCAAGTAATTTTTAATTGATTATTGATCCAAAAATGAGTTAATTGGTAATTGATTGGGAGAAGAGGTGGACATATTATGTCAATTCATCTATAGAGTTTTATTCGGATCAAAAAAAAAAAAAATCTATAGAGTTTTATGAGTATAAGGAAGGAAACATGACTCAACAATCAACATTAGGGTGATCATAGCGTTCCATTCATATAGGCGACCTCATTTAATTGAATAAGACATTTGATGGTTTGATTTGCTTTATAATTGATTCAAAAAATCTAAATACAGGTGCATTCGTGTTTCGCCTTCATTATAATCATAATTTTAGTAATTTTAAATTGAAAAAACTGACTGAATTCTAAAGTTTAACTTTATTGGTAGATCAATCCTCGATGTGAATTAAGTCAAAAGTATAGAGACTAACTTGACTATTCGTTGATAGTTTAGGACCGTAAAAGTGATAATCAATAACGAGCTTGTGAAGTGCGATTTGGACGATTTATATTGAGTGTATATTGTACATTTGCATATCGGATAAGGCCAACAATCAATCATTTCATATGACCTAAAGTCGACGAGCTTGCGAACTGCTATTTTGACTATTTATATCAAATGTATATCGCACATTTGCATGTCGGAAGGGTCAATAATCAATCATTTCGTATGACTTAAGGTCAACGAACTTGCAAACTGATCGTTGAAATATGCAAATGCATTCACCATTAGGAAAGGAGGATAAAATTACTCAAAAACGAAATTGCACAAAGGAATCAAAGCGATGATGATCATTATAAATATATTGATTATCAAAAATCTGTTGGAAATTACGCTATGTGTTGTCAATGTTTCCAAACTTGCAGGTTGTGATGCTTTGTTTGCCAAGAATAGAGGAGACTCGATGCTCAACGTGGTTAAAAATAGTTATCATAAAAAAATTTAATACTCCGTATGAAATTTTTGTTCTTTGATTTAAATTATAAAAATCCTACATTAGTTAATGCTCTAGGTTATCTTTAGGAGATAACGGGCACGGATAATGCATTAGAGAGAAGTCGTCTTTCAACATAACAGATATTCTTCGCACACGACTCTATCATAGATTAGAGCCTTATAAGTAAAAAGACTGCATAACATCGTCTATATATTGTTAAAAAATTATTGCTTCATTTAGGTTTGAAGTGAATTTAGGGATGATATAACTAAAAAATGAACCTAGGCAAGCGTAATCAAAGTGAATTTAGGTGGAATGTGTTAAATGTAGGTTGGATGCTATAGAGGTGAAATATACCTATATAAAAAATTCACTTATATTAGAGCACTTGTACTAGCCACCCCATATTCTCCCCTAGCTCTTATATGGGGAAGGAAGATTGTAAAAACAACAAAAAAGCTCATTTTTAGATTTCCCATATTAAATGGGACCCACTAAAATTTTACACTCCTCTATCCTTATGGTGTAAAGATGAGGACTCCCTCAAACCTCCCTATTCTCCTTTCTAGCATCAATTTTTGTCATTTAATTGCAAATTTTTTTATTTTCATCTTCTTTTTTAAAAAATAAAATTATACTAATTAATTTAGTTTATATTGGAGCCGAAAATTTACATTGGAGCTTAAAATATAAATTTATTTCAAATTTTATTATTTTTATCTTCATTTTTTCAAACAAGATACATATTATTCATATTTTTCAATTTTTATTACTTTCATATTTATATAAAAATAATTTGAGTTTGTCTTTAACTTGGAGCTAAAAAAATCAAAAAGGTTGATTTGAGGAGTATAATAGGGAATCTGGTTTTTTGTAAAATCTAAAAGTAAATCCTAAATTTGATAAAGTGATATAGGGAGTTAATTTTAGGGAAAAATTATAAGTAATCTGGTGTGAATGCTCTTATACCACAAATCTAGGGTTAATAAAAATAAAGTGAATGTAGATGGTCAAGACATCTTGTTCTAGTGGCAAGCATGCTGACACCTCTAGCGGAGGTCTCGGGTTCGAGCCCTCTTGCTAGCAAGGAAGTGGTCAGAGAGAAGAATTTCTCTCACTAGTTTGATGCTAGTCGCCTCTTTCCTTGAATTTACGAGTTTACGAATTGTACTGATGTTTGGTGATTGTAATGGATTATTCGTATTAATAAAATCAAACGGTAACCCACTTTAAAAAGAAAAAAAAAGTGATTGTAGATGAATGATAACTTTTTCTCGATGAATCCAATAAATTGATTCTCAAACTGGGTGATCTTAAAATTTCACTTGCATTACATTTTCTTTTTCCTTCAAACCATAGAAGTTACAAGTAGTTATGCGATGTGAAATGCATTACATTTTTAAACTAAGTAAATGAAAGTTAAATAAACAGGTTCGTCTTCTCTCACGGCTGCTGGATTGAACACTCGCTTCCCACGTTACATTTCAAATTGAAAATTAATAAAGCTGAGGTGAATGGAATCTGCACATAAATTAAGGAAAGCAAAAAGTAGTTAAATAGTACATTGAAAATGTAAAATCAATCAATTGAAACCATATAATTGATTGGTTGATAAATTCATAAAAAAAAAAAAGTACATTGACAATATAAATATACAATTAATTATGATAAAAAGACAAATAATTAGAAACAAAAATTAATGTTAAAAAGACATTAAAAAATGGAGATACTATTAACTACGTGAATGTCGAAAATTGATTTTCAAAACGACATTGACTTCAAATTTCATTAACCCAACTTAAACTGATCATGTAGATGGAGTTAACTTACAATGAAAAGAGTGAACTTAAAAAATTGATGTCCAAACCAAATAGGTGAACTTACAACTTTCCCAACTTGACCAGTCGAATTTCTTGGTTTCCATCATCACTCTATTACTACCAATTAAAATCATCAGTTGTCTTCAACACCACCCAAAACTCAAATTCAATTACTCTCAAACTAATGGATTCTTCAGGTACAAATTTTAACTTCTTAGTTCTTTATAGATATAGTTTTTTTTTTTTGTCGTTTTTGTCTTTTTTTAAATTGTTAATCTGGTGATAAATTATTCGCCAATTTTAATTAGTACTGTTAAATGTTGAGATTTAGCCAAAATTGCGGATGGTTTTTTTAGCTATAAATACTTGCCGTGTTTGATTGTTTGAGCTACGAATATGAGTTTTGGACATCAATGCCGTTATTGTTAAATATTTGATCATGTCACTATTGAAAAATTGGACTATGATCGAAATGTCAGGGTTCTGAGTCATGATCCTCTCTAAAAATGAACAAAAATAAATAAATAGAAACTGGGCGCGAACTTTATGAGTTAAGTTGTTTGCTACTGTTTGCCATTAAATAGGATTTTAAACCGGGTCGGGTAAAAGGTCAGTATGGTTGATTATGAAGGTTACAAATGTTGGAGTTTAGGGATGGCTAGTTTGTGAATTGTATCGAGATGCCAAATTTTTTGTTGGTTAATTTAAGTTTTTGATGTTGGATGGTTTGTTTGTGAATTTTACTTACATGACTGCACATCATTTAAGCTTATCTTATACTCGTATAATTAATATAGTGATATAAATGATTAAGCTTATTGGGTTGTTATTTGAGTTGGTTTGCTCATATTTAAAAAGAATTAGCAAGACACATTACCCTGTCATGATTAAGTTACGATGAGAGCGAAGCTGAACTCTTGAATCTTCAAACGGTTGGCCTTTTCTCTACGACTTGAATTGCATGTCTTGTGAAACTGAAATCAAAGCGGAAAGTGTCACCGGATTTCTCTATGCTGTTTTGACCTGCATATCCCTAT
The DNA here is from genome assembly GCA_003412495.2 of Echium plantagineum. Taxonomy (NCBI): domain Eukaryota; kingdom Viridiplantae; phylum Streptophyta; class Magnoliopsida; order Boraginales; family Boraginaceae; genus Echium; species Echium plantagineum. The sequence continues at coordinate 9,311,639 of CM016563.1, read as the reverse complement.
TAGCCTTGCACCATATGACTACCGCTACCTCGAGTTGGTGATGCCACCTTCATATTGTAATCCTAGTTGCTCTCTTCAATAGCTATTGTTACGATGATTATGCTCTCACATTCTTCTCAGGGAGTCAAATTGACATGCCGGTGCCTGTAGAAGGCGTGGCTGGCGGTGGGACAGCATATGGATGGAGTGACAGTGGTGTACGTGATCCCAGACCATTAAGAGGGAGGATTGACCCCTCTAAAGTACCATGTTCTGATTTGGTGCATGTCTGGTGCATGCCCAGTACAGCTAATGTTGGACCACATGAGATGCCACGACCATTGGAGCATGTAATTTTTTCTATTTAATCTTCACCAGTCATCTTGCAATAGATTGTTCCCTATGGATAATTCTGATGCAAATATTCATGGTTGGAAGATTTTCACTTCTGTTGAAGTAAGAACATTTTTATTGGAAATTTCATTAGCTGATGCTGCTGTCCCGAGCCATTCATACTTTTATATTCATGACTGTACTGTTCTGTTTGCAATTCTACTGCTCTAGTAATTCTTCACACTCTGTTATGCTGTAGGCGTAGTTGCGTAACTGCAAATAGAAAGTTTTATGGGTCATTTTATGCAGCAAACAACATAAGATTCTGCCGGACATTGTTGGATCTAATCTATTGTTTGTCTTGGAAGATATCACTTTTAGCTGCAAGAAATGAGAGAGAAAGTATTCAAATTGCAATACGTCCCAAAGTCTCATGGGGGACAGCAGGTGTTGCTGGTTCTGTGCAGATTCAATGTACCGACCTCGCTTCCAGTTATGGGGATAGGTATGTCTCTCTTGACCAGATATGTTGTTCCTACAGGGTGTGCTGTAACTTATAAATTATATTATGCAGGCTGGTAGTTGGTGAATCGCTTACATTCCGCCAAGTAGTGCCTGTGTTAGGCGTTCCAGATGCTCTCGTGCCTCTTAATACTCCAGTCTGTCAATTGAATGTATTTCCTTGGTAGTGACCATGATCTCTATCTTGCTGAATTTTGTTGTAATGTTTAATGCTGTCAACATCCTGTCCCTTATCCTCTTACAGTGAGACGACAGTTATTTGGATTTCAGTAGATATTCCAAGTGGACAGCCCCCTGGACAATATGAAGGAGAAGTGACAATTACTGCCTTGAAAGCTGACACAGAGTCAGTTTTCCTCTTTACTCGTTTTACATGTTGATTTACATTCTTAATTTCACTTTATTTTCTTGTTCTTTCTAAGTAGTTCATGGCTATTATTTTCGTCCTACCCCAAAGAAAATTAATGTAGTCTTATATTGGATCTTTCAAAGGGTTGATTAAGCAGGTAGACCTCTGAGTTAAACATTATGGCTTGTTGCAGATCTACTACCCACGGTACCAAACAGGAGAAATATCAAATCTTTCAGGAACTGAAAAATTGTCTTGATGTTATGGAGCCTGTTGAAGGGAAACCACTAGATGAAGTGGTGAGTTCTTTCATATCTCATATGATATTTGACAATAAAAGAACTGTCATCAGGAACTCATTCAATTCTTTTCTTTTGGTTTCATAGGTAGAAAGAGTAAAATCTGCTACTTCAACTTTAAGAAGAGTTCTTCTCGCCCCATCATTTTCTGATCTATTTTCAGACAATGGGTCTATGGATATGATGGACGAAGATGCTATTGCAAATTTGTCAGTTAAGGTGAAGCTGAATTTGACAGTTTGGGACTTCGTTCTTCCAACAACACCTTCTCTTCCTGCCGTCATTGGTGTATCCTCTGATGCACTTTTTTCTGATAAGTTTTTGTTAGTTGGTTGATCTTCTTGTAGGTATGTCACTTATGTAGTTATGTTAAGTTATTCAGTATTTCCTCAGAAGGATTAGTTTGAAATGCACATGAGGACACCTGTAGCTTCTATGAAGTAATGATGCCAGAAGTACCTTGACTTTAGTTAGATATCTGATACTGTGATTGAGGATCGTTTTGGCGTGGAGCATGGAAGCACTGAGTGGTATGAGTCCCTAGATCAGCACTTCAGATGGTTGCTTACGTATAGGATCAGCCCGTACTTCTGCAGATGGGGTGATGGCATGCGAGTTTTGACATACACTTGCCCGTGGCCAGGTAAAGGATGCGGCTTAATTTCTTATTGTATAGAATATTAGCTGCTGTTGATTTTTATGTTCTGATGTTATGTTGCAGCTGATCATCCCAAGTCAGATGAATATTACTCAGATCCTCGTCTTGCTGCATATGCCGTACCGTATCGCCCTGTAGTCTCTTGGTATGTTAAAACCTAGCTATGGATTATGACATGCGGACTTACGTTTATTTTGATGACCTCTTCTGAATTCCTATCCTGATTTTTCAATGTTACTAGTGGCGATACCACAAAGGATTCCTTGCAAAGAGAGGTCGAGTTACTGAGGAGTAAGGCTCACTGGAGAAAAGCGTACTTGTACTTGTGGGATGAGGTTAGTTCATCACTTCAGCCTAATACAAGATATCCATGATAATTATGTTACCTGGTGATGCTGATGGGTTTGCGATCTGGAATGATGTATGCCCTTGTTCACTTATGCCTTTGGTAACAGAACAGGCTGGTCTTCAGTTCTTTTTTGCTATTTTCTTGTTTTACTTTGTGAGTAGATGTGGACATATTGTAATGTAATCTGTTTGATTTTCCCAGCCTCTTAATGTTGAACATTTTGAAGCAATTCGTAGCATGGCTAGTGAGATTCACGATTATGCACCTGATGCCCGTATTTTGACCACTTACTACTGTGGTATGTCCTTTTCTGAAAATTGTTTTTAGTACTCGGGTATACCCACTCAAGCCTTTTTAATTTTATGCAGGCCCAAGTGATGCACCACTTGCTTCTAATAACTTTGAGGCTTTTCTGAAGGTTCCGGAGTTCCTTCGGCCACATACTCAAATATATTGCACAAGGTATGATGGTGTAATTAAGTTGTCACCATTGCAATTATCATGAACCATGAATCGTTTTCGCGAATTTATTCTTGGCGCATTATATGTTTAATGTTCCGCGACAAACTTATGGACAAAAGGCAGCAGCGTCCATGAGGTGCAGCTTGATCTCCTCTCTTCTGTAGCTGTTAAACAATTTTTTGGTCATTAATTGCCTCGAAATTCACTACTTCGACCATTCTCACCTTTTTCTCAAAGGAAAGGAACCTTCTGTCCAGATTACCTAAAAAACAATCTCTATTAAATGTTCTATCTATCGCAGTGAATGGGTGATAGGTAACAGAGAGGACCTAGTAAAGGATATTGTCTCAGAAATACAACCAGAAAATGGAGAGGTAATGTAGATTTTGCCAACCATGACTGTTCGTATTTTTTGTTACTAATTTTTCTGATGTTGAGTTTTCTAAAATCTTTGGCTTTTCCCTACTCATTTCAGCAATATTTTCTTAAGGATACAATAAGCATCTATGTGCTATTTTCCGGTTCTAATGTTATTTTACAATGAGATCGGATCCTCATCCTCTGTTACACTTTTACACCTATACTTCTATTATTGTCTACTTTTATCCAATCACATTTCTATCACTATATCCAATTTAGAAAGCTTGTCATTTATGTTTGCGGTAAAAAAAATTGACTATTAATAACTTTGAGCATAAAAAATGGAAACTGTAAAAATTTTGTCTTGGAATAACCAAAAATTGACAAGTACTTTGAATCGAAGGCTATAGGAAATAACATTAGAAAGATGCTTGGTTAAGGCAAGGTACTTGGAAGACTGAAAGAATTGACAAATAACAGAAATGTAACAAAGATTGTCTCACAAAAGTTTAAAAGAGGATCCGCTCCCCTTTACAATGAGCAGTTTATAAGAAACGTGTTTTAACACCAGTTACAGTTGGGCCACAAATTTTGTCATTGTCGAATAAGAATGATGCAGTAGTGCTTCTCCCCATCAAATAGTGATGTATGTGATCATGGATGCCTCCCCTTTGATAAGTGTAGTCTAAGTGGGTAGCACACCAACACCATTTTGGATAGGGCGCTAATGGGTTTTTAGGCTCTGGGCTCTTGCGAAGATTTTTCCTTTTCCAAATTTTTTTCTTGATTTTTATACTTAAACAGGAGTGGTGGACATACGTATGCATGGCACCAACCGATCCTCATCCCAACTGGCACCTTGGCATGCGAGGCACGCAACATCGTGCAGTTATGTGGCGAGTATGGAAAGAAGGTGGAACAGGTTTTTTGTACTGGGGCGCTAATTGTTATGAGAAGGCTACTGTACCAAGTGCCGAGGTATAAACCTTCTCCTTGGTAATTATAATACTCCTGGGGACGGGGTATATGTTATCAAAAAGGTTGTGACAGATGGTATATGTTCCAGATCCAGTTTCGGCGGGGCCTTCCTCCTGGGGACGGGGTCTTGTTTTATCCTGGGCAGGTCTTCTCATCTTCACATGAACCTGTTGCTTCCTTACGACTAGAACGACTCCTTAGCGGCTTGCAGGTACTTGAAGACATTATATCACTTTTCCTCTTTCCCGCATTTCCCTTCGTGATATTCTATTGACATATATGTATACTTTGTAGAGTACATGTCATATTCTTTGTAACCATGATTAGTCTTCCCGATGTTTCATTTTTCTGCTACAAATAATCAATGAATCAGCTAAACATGGTTTTAAAAGATGAATTCGAAGTCCAATTGCGATGTCATGTATCCACACTTAGTGGTTCCAAACAATGATTCACTTTCAAAATGAGGTCTGTGTCAAGCTTTATGTTATTCCATATCTTATAGGAAGTGTCATGTGAATCACCAAAATGTTATTACCATTTCATTTTCCACCTCACAACTCAATGTTCCTAAATTACTACTCGTGTTATTACCATGGCTGCATTAAGCTTATTAGATGAACTAAAACGAAGGAACAAGAACAAAGCCTTGGACTGACGTTTCCTGTCCAGTATTTACTCTCTGAATACATGCACCATTTCATTATAGAACATAGTTTGGATCTCTCTCTTTATATAAATCAGTTTTACTTCCCTTTCTCTTGTAATAGGATTTTGAGTATCTTAAGCTATATGCTTCAAGATATGGTCGCAATGAAGGGCTTAATCTTTTGGAGAAGACAGGCATGTATACTGGTCCTGAACACTACACTGCGGAGCATGTACCAGTTGATGTCATGCGGGGGGAGATATATAGGACATGCCGATCTCAATGATTCTTTCTCGATGAATGAGATTCTGTAATTTTTGTATGTTGATAAATTTCAAACTATCCATGGCTACGAGTTCCTATATACAGTACGTTAGTAACAGATGCACATAAGTAGAACCGACTGATTCCTATGAAATGTGGTTACTGAATGGTATTGGTGGATCACTTTAGAGTCTGCATACATTAAATTTGTATGTTTGTTGGATTAATCACTAATTCATATAGTTAATGCATGGATCTAACCTTTCCGGTAACATTTAGATTGAAATGTCACTTTGGGCACTCTCATTCCTAAATTGAGAACCGTAATGATCAAGTCAAAACAACGATAGGTTTTCCTTAACCTATCGATTAATATCTAAGGAGTTGGAGCTTATAGATCAATATAGCATTTGATACCCGCCCCCCGCCCCCTCACCCCTCCTTATTCCAAAGATATACTCAGCATATCCCAGTAGGAAATATGCAAAGACTTTGGTAAAATGAATTGGCTTTCTGTATAGTATTTAACCCTTGATATATTCACCATATCTGAGTAGTACATACATAAAAAGCCTGAAGGGGAGATGGGTATGGGCCACAGCTTTTCATAATGAAGGTTGGAAAGGTGGTAAAAATATGAGCATCAAGATTCAAGGTAAGGCTTACTTTTTTGCATATTGGAATAGGGAAAGGGGGAAAAGGTAGGAGATCTAAAAGATAATCAAAGTTGGTATGATTGCTTGCAAAACTCTCTAAAATTATTCTTCTGTTCTTTGCCAATGTGGTCAACTGCTCATTGTGATTCTGTCTCTCAAACTCTGCTTTTTATTTTATTTTTTACAGCTGTTGCATCATCTAATAAAACTCCTTTTTTATTACATCAAATAGAGATTTGGATCGGATGTTGTCAACTTTATGTCGTTTGCCACTTAAAAATGAATATTCTCCAAATGTTTGGTGTTATTTTTCCTAATGTTGCTCAAACTTCTATCCATATGATGATATTCACTACTAAAAAAGGGCTACATTTCACTTTTTTGCTTGAGATATCATTTTTTAGCAACACTTTGAACCAATATTGAGTATAGTTAGGTTTCAAGATGAATCATTTGTAAGTGTTTGTAAAAGGAATATTTTTACAAGTGAGTCTAAAGTTGAGTCGTATGAACTAGTGGATGGATGCTAAAGCTATAGTTTCATTATTGTGTGGAGCAAACTCAATATTGCAATAGTTGTTTTTGGTTTCGTGTCATATTGTACATTTTATGTGCAGGATTGCTAGTCTTTCTTCGTCCTTTTTTTTTAAGGCATTTTCTAATTTTTGAGTCAAATTTTAAAAATTTTAATCATCAATTCTCATTAGCCGATAAAAAAGTAATGTAGTGATGTAAGATCTTGTTAGATTCGTTTCAATATATATATTTGAAATATTAACTTTTTATAAGTTTTACGCGTGTAGATTTTGAAATATTTATATTTTAAGTCGTGTTTCGGAGTCGGTGACCACGAAAGGTCAAACAACACTTCAAAAAAGGAGACATAGGGCGTAAGATAATGCTCAATTTACAATCCGTCCCACTAATAGACTTTTTTTTTTCTTTTTTGTAAATTAACGATGAGCTGAGTTTCGAACCCAGACCTTTTGGTCACTAACAAGAGTTTTTTCACTAGGCTATTCGACTAACTCTATCCCACTAATAGACTTATGACACAAATAAAAGAGATCAAAATTTCTTGCCAAAACAAAAATACAAGGGAATTGCCATATGGCTCAATTGGAACTTTCGTGGAAGAAAACAAATGAATCAAACATGTTTATGCAAAGTATAATAATTCCTATAACTGTAAGCTGAAATTTTTCTCTATTGCAACATCATGTGAACATATGCAGTCAAATGACTCAACTTAGCTGAAAAAGCCTCATATAGTCGAGCGATATAAAGTTAGTAGATTGTGACTTCATGTATCAATTTCTTTTACTCTTATATAGTGTTTTCAACTTTGCTTTTATATATAGTACATTGTTGTTATTCTTTCAATTGATTCTTTTAGTTGTATAATATGGTCATCATTAAATTTCATCTTGTCAATTTATTACGTTATTTTTAAATTAAATGAGACATTCACAAATCACAATTGATATAACTAAAAAATATATCATGATCGTGTACGCATTTTCCGAATAGTAGTTGTAAGTTCCTCGTTATAAAATAAGCAGACATATAGATGATTCCTACTAGAAGATAAATACTCTATTTCTTATTATTATTCTTACATGACTCTAATGGAATACATAATCTTCCATTGAAGAATTTCTTTTAGCTAGGGAGTAATTATTACTTTAAGAAACAATTTTAATACTTCACATTAATATTAAATTAATTAGTAGTAAAACATATCATGCATGAACAGTGCAAGGTAGGCAATAATAACGACTACACATTTGGCAGCACTACTATAGAAACTATCAATTTATTTCATGCAGAGTACGCTGTTTAGATTTTGAGGTTAGGTCCGAATCGAATGAACTGTGGATATAATTTAAACACGATTTAAATTCTCTATAAAAATATACGAGCGAGTATCTAGAATTGAAGGAGAAAATAAACAAAATTGGTCCTCTTCAAAGAATAATTAGGGAATATTGTGAATTTTGACTGATAAATAGTGAGTAAAAATAATTCGAGCACAGCTGTTTCCAACATTTTGTAAAGAAGATAGACGACATTTTATAAGGAATCACAAAAAAGCCACTCCACTGCTTGCTAGCCGACGAAATAGTGAGTACTACTACTACATATTTCATTTATAATCATAAAAGTGTGAAATCATCTACTAACGGTTAATACATACCACTGTTTTAGAATACACGAACCAAACAAATCACAAAATTATATGCCACATGAAAATACAAAATTGATACTCCCTCCGTCCCTAAAAGATTGTCACATTTTGACTTTTGTGGTCAATTACAACAAAATTTGATCACGAATTCTCACTAAACGAAAAGAAATAATATAGTCTTGTGGGACCTCGTTAGATTCGTCTCAATATATATTTTTGAAATATCAACTTATTATAATTTTTTTGCATTTAGGATAAGAGATATTTGTATTTTAAATCGTGTTTTATTGACCACTAAAAGTCAAATGTGACAATCATTTAGGGACGGAGGGAGTAATACTTTGCACTTTAATTCTTTATCAGTTAAATCATATCCAAAATATATTTAATCCTCTTATTAGCCTAAGCAACGTCGTAATGGCAATAATTATGCACCAATAATATGTAGATAAGTAGATTTATATGGAGAGCCTTTAAAATACTCACATCATGTTTCCTTCATTTTTTCTTTTTATAAAATATACTTTCAACTATTACTTTTTTTATTTTTGAAATTTAATCTTCATTACATACTTTAGGAGCTTTTGTATTATTTGCTTTAAATTTAGAGCTCTTAGGAATCCGGTTAAACTCAATATTACTCCATATTTTTAAACAACTAAAAATGTCAAAAGAAAAATATATAAAATAAATTACATCCTAATATAATAAGTACATAGATACATGATTTTAAAAAAGTAGGAGTAGCATTTTAATTGATTGTACGATTTCACCACCTTGCTTACTATATATATGTCTCCTACATTAGAAAGATGAAATTAAAAAAATTAATATTATGAAAAGTAATAGTCTATCTCGTTTTCACATAAAATTAGTAGTTCATGATTCACACAACTACATAATTTGTGTGCCTTTTATTGTAGCAACTTATGAATTGTGATGTCTATAATATTTATGCCTTACAATTTTAAAGAAACATGAGTCATATACTCGTATGATAAATCATTGAAAAGAGATGAATGACCATTTTCCATGTTAATAGGGAAGAAAATAAAATGTATGGTGTACTTGTAATTAAGTAGGATACGTAATTTGCCGTCTATACCCTATATTATTATAAAGTGGCGTTCTCCCCCCTACGTTATTTTATTAAATACAATATCCCAACATTTAAGTTATATTTAGATAACGCATCAATGAGTGTTGTTTAAGCACTTAGACAGTACGATATGGGAGCTCTATCTAAATGGTTTTTGCTTAGACAACATCTCTTAATAGCAACACTCTTTTGCGTAAGTAAGTTTTTCTTTAAGTGTTGTCTAAGTTGTTTTGCGTATTAGTGCTCAGTAGTACATGTGTTCGTATTGATTTTAATAAAATTAGTTACGTTATACTTTGTTAGTCAATTTAATTACTATGATTAATGTTGATCTATATCCAATTTATAATGTTGTTATTTACATTCCATGTTAATTAATTTTATTACTTGTTACATGTTAATTATTTTATTAATTCGGTAAGTAAAATAAATTTTTGTCAATTCAATCGAACTTGCAATTTTGAAATGAGCTAAGTGAGCTAGTTTATTAGAGCTCGGCTCGAAAGTGGCTCGGTGAAAGCTCGCCAAGCCAAGCCTAAGGCTTGTTTATTGATGAGCCGAGCAAAAAATTCTTGAGTTTGGGCTCAGCTCGGCTCATGTACAACTCTCCTCCTAAGTGCACGTTGATCATAATAACTTTGTCACCTTAAGACTTTTTTAATTGGATCGAGTCATATATAACTTTATTTTCAATATATATATATATATAAGGAATTGAGTTCAAATTAATCAGGTTAATCACTAATTTACCTAATGCCAATAAATGCTATTTTAATATGAAGGTTTTGCATTTGAGCCCTTTAAGTTAGTGTTATTTATCTTTTCGAACCAATTAACTTTCAGCCAAGTCGGGATCAGATCAGTTCGGGTTTGAGTCAATCCGAAATTTCTATCTCATATATCTATAAAAAACTAAAATGATATTCTCATAATTATTTATTATGATAAGGCATATAGGAATAAAGTAAGGATCAAATTACCAAATCATGGTCCTTCCCCTGATAGTGTGAGAAGTTTTAAAAAAATATTTCGCATCTATTTCAATAGATTTTGCCAAAAAAAAGAGATTCAAATTACATTGTTGAAGTTTAATTTGTTTAAGAGATGGTTTTTTTGTATTTAGGCACCTGAACTATTAGTATCTTTGTAAATAGAAACTTATGTTTTTTCTGTTGCAAATAGGCACTTGAACACCTGAACTTTCGACTTTTTGGCGTTTTTTATATTTTTGAACATTTTTTATATCAAAATAATCCTTAATTCAGAGCAAGTTAGTCATATTAGAAAATTTAAGAAAAGTTCATGTGTCACTTCAAAAAAAACATTTAAGTGTCAATATTTGAGGAAAGTTAAGGTGCCTTATACAAAGGTACTAATTTGATAGTATTTGATACTGTTCATTAATATATTCAATAATCGGTTCGTTTATGACAATTCGGTTCATATTCGATGATTAAATATCTATAAATGTGAACGGACAAAATTATTCTCGTTAAAAACTTAATATAGACATTTCATTTGCCGATGGCTCAATAGCCTAGTGGCATCCGGCCCAACCTTTCATGTAAGAGGTCATGGGTTCGAACCTTGTTGGAGACATATTTGTCTCATATTATACTCTAACTTTCTATTAGTTAGCAATTTCTGTATTCATATTTGTAATATCATTGTAATCACAATTCATCGCTAATTTATCAAAAAAAAAAAATTTCAAAATGACACAATAACCAAATTTTTCCGAAAAATAATGGTTCATTTAAAATAAAATTGATCAAACTAAAAATATTAGTAAATAGTTTGAGTAAATATTGAAAAATGGGCGAGTTGGCAGTGGTAACCGGCGTAAGCTAAATATGGTCTCCAAATAAATAATTGAAGCATCAAATGATGAATTGTATATCTGTGTATCTGATTGCATAATAAATGAGAAAATACAAAGCGATTAGTCCAAATATAAACAGTGGTTACGAAAACGACAAAACAATGCACAGCACTAGTCCGTCTTCTTCCGACATGTGTCGTCTGCATACTCATCTCTCAATCTTCCCTCACTACACCACTCTATTTAACCATGGTTACCTTTTGTAGAATCCTTCATAACTCGATACACATTCGATATTCAATTCAAGAATGTAATATCGATAACTCAATATATAATTATCTTAGAAATACCTCTTAAATTTCATTACATGCATAATGTACCACCACCATTATAATTTTGTTTGATTAGCACCCAAATCATCGGATATTTATCCAACTCGATAATCCCTCAGTCTAAACTCGACCCAAACTCGAGTACACACCGCCACTGCTATAGCTTATAAATATATAAATAATTGTCCCTTTCAGACTCTGTTCAAACGTAAATTATAGCACCCCCTGTCGAAAATGAGAACAGCCGCCGAGTATGAACACATGGTGAGCTCCACCTCCAGCTGCTACTCTTCCGAGCAATGACTCACCTCCTTCAATTATATTTTCGAGGAATTTTTTCTGGGTTTATGTTTTCAAGAAAGAAAAACGACCATTTTCATAATATTTAATTTTCTTGAAAGTAAGTACATATTTTTGGAAAAGAAAATTGTTTTCTTTGTTCTGTAAGGTTAACTAGTTGAAGAGTCTTGAGAAAAAGGTATTGATTTTTTTTTTCATTTTAGAATTTATAGTAGTGCTAAACAAAAAAGTATTTGATTTTTTAAGAGTTTGGTTTGGAACCTTTTTGGCTATGGAGATTTCTTCATCTTCAACTGTGGAAGCCATTGCTTCTTCAACTAGTGAGCAATCATCAGCTCAGCAATCCAAGAAAAGGCGTAATCTTCCTGGCATGCCAGGTACCTAAAATATCCTCTACTTTTGAATTTCGAGCTCAAATATATTTATATGTCATTTGATAATTTATTTTGTGAGTTGGGTTTTGTGGATTTTGCAGATCCAGATGCAGAAGTGATAGCTTTATCACCAAAATCTTTATTAGCTACAAATAAATTTGTATGTGAGATCTGCAACAAGGGGTTTCAACGTGACCAAAATCTTCAGCTGCATCGACGTGGGCATAACCTACCATGGAAGCTGAAGCAGAGAACAAGCAAAGAGATAAGGAAGAGGGTTTATGTATGCCCAGAAACTTCTTGTGTTCATCATGATCCTTCTAGAGCTCTTGGAGACCTTACTGGAATCAAGAAGCATTTTTGCCGTAAGCATGGTGAAAAGAAGTTCAAATGTGAGAGGTGTTCAAAGAAGTATGCTGTTTTATCTGATTGGAAAGCTCATATGAAGACTTGTGGTACTAGGGAGTATAGGTGTGATTGTGGTACCTTGTTTTCCAGGTATGTTTTTGGGAATTGAATTCTTGTACCATCTTTTTTGGTATGTTGAATTGACTTACTCAGATGGTGTTAAGGTGAGTTTTTTTCTTGATGTTTTAAGCATGTTTTATCACCATAAGTTGTAATCTTTTTTTGTCCAGACATGCTTTTAATAGATTGAATTTTCAGTCCATTTGGTTTTATTGTTCAAATGGCATATTGTGGCGTTAGGAGGGGTGATTTTATCATTCATACATTTATTGTTCAAGGGAATAATGGTAAGGTGTTTGTGGTGGTGTAGGAGGGATAGTTTCATCACCCATAGGGCGTTTTGTGATGCATTGGCTCAAGAAAGCGCTAAATCGCAAGTTGTCGCTGAATCTAATTCAGATGAAGGTGTGAAAGTTGAGAAGATAAGGAAGTCAAGTTCTCCTCCGCCTCCGCTAACGCCGTCCACGGGAGTGGTGTCGCCAGTACTATCAATCCAGAGTTCAGGTAATGTGTGAACAGAGTGTAGGATAGTCTTCATTTGCCAGCATTGGGAAATGCCAAAAGTAGGATTTGTTGAACAATATATTAGAAATTTTTTATATGCATTCTAAGTTTGCTTCCTCATGTGATGCTTTCTGTATTTTATTGCTATGTTTTGTCTATTTGTGTCATCCCTTTGATGTTATATTTAATTAGTTTCTTCATGTAGAAGTATTGACTATTGATCAAAGTATATACTAACATAATGCAATCTAACGGAAAAGGAAAAAAGATTAATTAATTAGTACGGTTCGACACTTCGATGAGTGAGTGAGAGAGAGAGAGAGAGATAATGGATTAAAAAATACAGATTATGTGAAGGACAGTCTCCATGATAACATGATTGTTCATGCTTTTCACTCAAAGTCCCTTTGATTTATTGTTTATTGAGATTCAAAAGCTAGTTGGAGGGGAAAGTATTGCTTTTTTAAAGTTATCTTTATCTTCTTTATTGAGTGTGTTACCAATTCTTGTGCTTTATGTGCTTCTCTGTCTTGAAGATTTGCCTGAAAACCAAAGTGGACATCTGCATCAGCAACCAGCATCAACATCAATGTACACAGCAACAGCGGCTGTTACTGCCGCTTCTGTCGTCAGCTCTTCAGTTTCTGCTTGCAATGTTAGTCGTGGGAATACGGTTTTTGCCAGTGTGTTTGCTCCATCGAGTTCACCTGCTATCTCCCAGGCTACACAACCTTCCTCATCATATGCTGGTGTACCGTTCTCCATTGTTGGATCAGATGTTGTGCCAGCCATTGATCCAGTGACACTGTCTTTGACATCTTCGATGTATCTTTCTGGCAATGTCTCTTCGTTATTTCCTACAACATCTCAAGATCACTATTTACAATATTCTTCAAGCCCTAAACCACCAGCATTGTCTGCAACTGCATTGCTTCAAAAGGCAGCTCAAATGGGTTCATCATCATCATCGGGTGGTTCATTTCTCCGCGGACTTGGCTTGACAATATCTAGTTCGTCAGATCATCAGGAGAAAATATCATCGACAATGAGAAGCAATGATTCTCCTCCTCAATGGAACAGTAATGTGAAGCTAGAGGGCACTCAAGCAGGGCTTGGACTAGGAATTCAGACAACTGCATCCTTGGGAATGCATGATTATATGATGGGGTCTTCAACTATCTTTCATGATAAGCCAACAACCCTTGATCTTCTTGGCCTAGGTATAAGTCCTCCTGGAGCCCCTTCCGCTGGATATTCATCATTTGTTAACTCGATGGGAGGGGAATTCGGTAATTATGGCGCTTCATCGATTCATGGTATGAACTCTAGCGGAAGCACATGGGTCGATCCTCCTCCAGACAGGAAGCCGACAATGCAATAGCCTCGCCCTCTCCAAGTTTTGCCGATGGAGATAGTTTAGCATTCATGAATGCAGGCGTCGAACACCAAGAGCTACGCTTTTAAAACCGAATATTACTGTTACGAAGATGAAGAAGTGAGTTATTTATCCAGAACGTTAGTTATTGTTTTTTCTTGATTACTTTAGAACCACTCTAAATGTGTACATGGTATTGTAATAAAAATCAATAGTAAGAATGAGTAGAACAAGAAGATATCAATTATTCCTTGAAGGTTTTCTATGTAAAATGATGGATAGGAATTTTTTCTTTCTATTGCGGTCCAGGTGGAATCTTGTAGATAATCATCACCTTTTTGACAAGAGGAGAATCTCTATTGAATTTATCTCTACTTGATTATTAGTTGGTGTTTGGTTGTTTTACTTTTCGAATGGAGCAGAACAAAGCATCTCCCCTGCTCCTGCAACAATTCAGTGTATGCCATTTGAAAATGACCAAACACTGATTAAGAAGAGTAAACATTTCTAACGCAAGAACTTATTGATGACCTCATTCAATGCAAATGAAGTTGGAAATTTTAATCCATACGAACTGGGGTCACAAACAAGACTACAAGGATCGTTATGGTAAAGTGAAGGCAAAAGTTTAATCCATTTCATGTCTTGTCTTAAATGTTATCGTTCGTTCATCCATGAATGAAAAAAATGAATAATTCATTACAACAATCTATTTTATCATTGATATGGTCGTTAACTTATCTATATGCTAATATCAGGATTGTTGTAAAGGTAGATATATAATTTCTTAACTAATGAAAATTAAAAAAGTAATACAAGAATTGACTATATATTGCCATTAGGATATTGTCATAGTAATTTTTAAGTATATATGAAAACAATAATTCATAAGATGCTTATCTAACCTTTAAATTAATATTGCATTTTGAAATTTTGATAAAATAGTTGATATTGAATTTCAATCATAACTTATAACGTTCATAAAATATGATAAAATGCTAATTATTCTATTATTTTTTACAATTTAAATTAACGTAAAGGATATAGAAGTTATTTTAAATATGTACTGATTTACTAATATCATTATTATCATAATATGGCCGTTAGGGTACAAGTCAAGTGATAAAGAGCTTGGAGAGAATAATACACGTTTTGTCTATTGTGAAGTGCGTGGGTTCGAGTCTTCTATGAGATAGAATTTATTGTGAAAATAGTTAACGAATAACCTCCATTTTCTGATCATCTGACGTACATTTTACTATTGACCTCTTCGTAACTCTCAAAACATGAAGCGACATAGCAGTTAAGATTACGACCTATTATTTTATTACTACCATATTGTGGTTCTTGCTTTGATGCATGAAATCTTTTGAGCCAATGATAATGGTGGTCATTTATTAAATGAATTAATGCATGGTGAATGTTGTTCCACGTATCACCAACATAATTATCAAACAAAGATGGGTGTGCAATGATTCTTTGATTAATAAATGAATAAAAAAGAATCATCAACTTATTATCATCCTACCTAAATGTGTTCGGTAGTAAGGAAAGTTATATACTCGGATAATTGAGATTTACCCGATACTCATTTCAAAATTTTCGTTTTCAATTTTTTCATCTCGTAAGATAACAGTTTAAAAACAAGAAAAAAATTAATCGGTATTCGACTTTTTAGATGTTATATTATTAATTTTGAATTTTTCTAAAGATTTTTTATTGTATATAATTTTTATCGAATATATTCAAAATTGGTCCCGACCGGCATCCAACAGAAAATTATCGGAACGGTCAGGTTCGAAAACTATATTGGATATGATAAACGGGGGACCGATAACCTATCGATCCGGTTCCAAAAGAGTGGATAGCCGATCCAGACTTGACCGATAACAACACTAAATAGTAGTGACCGTAAAGGTCAACATAAGAGACGTAGAAATGAAAAAGTAGCGAGTGGAAAGGAAAAAACACAATTCTACACTTTTTGACATGAGCAAAGGGCAGATGTAAGTAAACTTAAACAGATCCAAATGATGAATTTATGCATTCAGATGTTGATTTTTCAGATTGGTACGTCCTTCACATTTTTGTTGGAGTGAAATAAACTATCATCATCATAATCATAGTGGTTACCACTCATCCCTTCAACAAAATATACAAAATAATTAATTGCAAGATGTATTTAAACTAATGATTTTGAAATTATAATTTGCATTTTAATCAAAACATGAATTGGCATTGAAAATGAGCTTCTGAGTTGTGAAGGTGTAGGGTCTGCCTCATGTTGACCGTTGACCCTTTTTAATGAATTTGTGTAGACGACAAAATATTAAATTGATGGGCCACCTCCTACTCATACAACAGATTACACAATTTATGGCCCTCGGCACGTGACAAAATCATGAATCATTTAAGTTACAACACTGTACATTCCATAACTGAATTCTTTAGCTATTACTTTTACAATGGGCAAATGACATCTAGGTCCCCGAGTTTTATGGTAAATGTCAATTAGGTCCCTCAGTTTTTTATATTACCACTTTAGGTCCCTGAGTTTTATCTTATATGTCACTAGGGTCCTCTAACATTAAATTAAATATATTCTTGACCATTATACCCCTCTTTATAAATAACTCAACATTTAGTTAATTTTTATCTAATAAAATAATTTATTTTTGTTTATAGTTTAATTATTAAAATTTAATCAATAATATTAAAATTAGATTGATAATTATGAAAAATAAAAAGTATATATATTAACATAAACTATCCAATTTGAATATATAAAATACTATATAATATAATTATTTAAACTGCTAAGCTATCAAATTATTTTTTATTATACAAATTTAATTAAGTATTAATAGTATATGGGGGTATAAAGGTAATTGAGCAACTCAAAATTGATGCAAGGACCTAAGATGGTAATATAAAAATCTCAGGAACCCAATTAATATTAAAGATAAAACTCAGAGACCCATATGTCATTCACCCCTTTTACAATACTTCAAGTTCATGTACAAACTAGAAACTGTACAAGTTAAGACTACCACAAATTGTCAACTTTCAATTGTTTGGTGAGGACTTGTTTAGATATGGAGAGAGTGTAGTGGTTAACTAGTTATGTATATTTAAATATGTTCACCAGATTCTTTTAATGAATGAATATCATCGTAACTTTAAAACTAACGGATCAAATATTAAGCTTTAGAAAAAAAAATATTGGGTCTAAATTTTATTGGAGACAATTTATCTGATATTATTGTAACTATTCATTAATATAAAAAATAGACCAATTAGGGAAAGGTACCATGCATAAAACTCTGGTAATTTCATACCTAATTTATTTTTTGAACATTTTATTTTCAAGTAATGTATATAACAATAATAATGGCATATTTTGTTATTATTATTTATTTTGAATTGTTATTATTATTTATTTTGATAATAAACGATGAAAACAATGGCATATTTTATTAGTCATTATATTTTTTCACTTATCTTATGTTGTTGACATAAAATTGGTGCCTTCAATATAATATTCTCTTACAAATTGTAATGTCTTATTGTTTCCAGAAGAATTATAAATGATCATTGATAAAACCCCAAAAGTAAGATATACTTTTTAAAATTTAAATCTCGTCATTTTACTATTTTATGTATCAACTTGAGACGTCCTTATGTTATTACTCTAAATAAACTTAAATGGAGAATCTCTTTTCATAAGAAACATATTGGTGAGTTGGTGACCCTCCTCATAAATGATACCTCAATTAATACATCCCTTTTTTTAGGGGAAATACCACACACACAAATAGTGTTTTTTAAAGATGGGAAATGACTATTTTATCTTGTAAAATTTCTTCAATTATTCCGCTTAATAATGGGGGACATAATTACATTTTCAGATTCTTTTATTTTTTATTTTTGTAAATTAAGGATAAAGTAAATTTCGAACGAGGATCTTCTCGTTGCTATTAACCGTCTTTTTATTGAATTATTCGATTAACGCAACATATCAACTTTTTGAGTGAAGAAGATAAGAGAAGGGAACTGATATGGCCTGTTGGGTCTGATTAAGACCTTACTTGAACTATTGGGCTTGGGCCAAATTGAATAAGTATAATAATAAGACCTGTCTCATAGTCCAGACTCCAAAATAGACATGTTTAACTGACTGGAAATTCGAAGGACGCACGGCACGATTAAATCCCTTAGCTTGGCCACAGACGGCTCTGTTTGTTAGGCCCCTTAACCTACTAATTAAGGAATTAAATAATTGTCACCATCATCAGCTAATCTTTTCTTATTTATCGAGGGATGAAACTTTTATTATAATGATTCTCTTACAGTTTTTTTTATTTATAATAAGCGATGATATATTACTCTTTTGAGTTTTGCTAAATATGCTTTTACATTATTTTTTAAGCATTAAATATAGAAACAAAATTCAACAATCATAATCATACAAGGTAACAAATAAAAATTATATCATATCAAATGTAAATTAAATTATCAATTATTTTTTCTTATTGGCTTGTGCCCTAAGGTACATTTTGGAAAAAACCCTACTCTTTTAATCACTTTAACAAAGGGTTACGAGACTGTAATATGTAGATATTTACTTTAGCTCTATCCATTGTGCTATGATCAAATACAAATTTTTATTATTTATAGAGCAAATGGCTTTATCGATCACTCGCGTTTGTTAAAAAACACTAGTCGATCACCCTAGGATGACTTTATATACTTTCGATCACTCATGTTGGGTATTGTGTATACTTTTGGTCACTCACGCTTTTTTTGGTATAACTCGTGATTTTTTGAATTTTTTTAACATTTTAGTAAGAGTATTTTTGTCATTTCACCCTGGATTTGTCATTAACATCAACTAACACCCATCATGAGTGATCGAAAGTATACAAATCCAGGGTGAAATGACAAAATATCCTTACTAAAATGTTAATTTTTTTGAAAAATCACGCGTTATACCAAAAAAATACGTGAGTGACCAAAAGTATACACAATACCCAACATGAGTTATCGAAAATATACAAAGTCATACTATAAATTTATTAAGTGATTATTATTAAAAACATCAATTTATCAACCGACGTGTACCGATATGCACTTAATAAAAATGAATGTGGAATCCCTTACAAAATTGAGTATATTTACGTTGAATCATAATTCGGTTCTTAAAGTTATCCATTTGTGAGCCTTTCATCTACCGTCATAGTCATAACAATTGGAGCCTAAAAATGAGAACTAGCATAACTAATTCTGTAATTAGACAAAACAACCCTTTCTTTTCTTGAAATTAACAAGTAGCGACCACTAAATAACCTAACAACCAGGGGTATTATTGGCTAACCACATCACCACGACACTTGCCATTTTCTGTTCCAACGATTCTGATTTCTTTCATATATTTGCAGACTAATTGCCAGCTCATTCATAAAAGCTCTACCTCTTCTACTCAAATAAATATCAATCCCCCCCATTTTTTGTGATATAGATAATTCAAGAATTACATATTTATCCTAAATAAATACGTCATTCTATTCATGTTATTAAAAGGGTATTTTAGAAGCCAAGAATTTGCTTTTCGAAGGTTACACAAAAAAAGGTTGGATTTTTTTTATTAATTTTATTTTATTATGTTATGCCTTTGAGCTTAAGAACATCTTTTAGTCTTTATATTGCATATCTTGTTAGTGGTCTGATGGGATTTATTAGTTCTTGATTAATTTGAATAATTTTGCTAAGTAGAATATTTGTTTATGGTTATGTTATTCATTTAGTGGTGCTGGAATTTATTAGTTCTTGAATAATTTCAATAATTGTGTTAAAATAGTAGTAATTGGGTGGAAAGATTGAATCTTTTTTTGGCGTAAGTCCACTTGATTAGCTTATTGTTTGACTCACTGAAAGAAAGATGTGGACTTTGTGATGGTGATGTATTGGCTTGCATACTATTTGTTTTTGCTCGTCTCATTGTAGAAATTCATGTTGGTGTTGTATAACTTCAGGTCTTATTGTTGGGTGATTGTTGCTGGTTCGTTTGGTGGAGAAATAGGTGGTTTGAGGCTACTGTTCGTTGTCCATATATGTAAAGATAGTTATGAGATTTTCGTTTCAATATCGTGGTAGTGATTGTATTTTGTTTCATCAGCTCCTTCTAGTAAATCTGTGTTGTAGAATAGGGCAATATGCCTCCACCTAATTATTTCTCTGGAGTTAGTGGAGCTCTTAGACAAGGAGTGAAAAAATTGATCAAGGGACAAGAAAGTGGAGTTCAGGGGTCGGTGGAGGTTTTGATTAGCGAGGGTAGACAGTTGTTTGATACAATAGATTTGCGTGTAGTGGTGAGTCCTGGATCTGTTGCAGCCGCCCAAGCCAATTTACATATAGTAAACAGGAGGAAGAATATTTCAGTTGCTGGAGCATTTTCTAGGGCAATCTCCATCCCATCTGTTTCAGGGCCTTCATTCCAGACTTGTGGATATCACGTGGAACGCCTAATATCGGAGCCTGGTCAAGTTTCTTCTGATATCGATTCTCGGAAGGCACTCATGGCAGTTTGTGGTTCGAAAGCATCCCTATTCGACAGCTCTCTCTCTAAGTTTACGCCCAGGTCAGTCTATCATGGTGTGTCAGCAAAGGCCAATTTCACTTGTTCCAGCAAGAGAAGTTTGCACCATAAAGCCAGCATGAGTTTAACAAATAAGGAGGTTCCAGATAAATTTGTTCTTTATGGATATTTTATATACAATGTTTCTAAGAGAAACAGGAAACCCAATCCTCCATTTGAAGGACTTGGAGCTAGTGATATCCATACCTCATCGTCAGCGTGTTTCTCTGCTGGCACTGCGCCTGCATCCTTTGATAATTCTTTACAGGAGGAGTTGTCTTCAACCTCTACAGATCTGGCTGAAGAGTATGTTTTTTAATGTATTGTTGATATTGAACATGGAAATTCTAGCAATCTGTGGACTCTTCCCCAACCTCCATCTAACCTAATGTTAAATGTCAGCATTTCTATAATATTAAAAACTTGTTGAAGACTCTTTAAGTTTTATATTATTCTGTACTAATATTCTTTACTTGACATCAGTTTTCATAAAACTTAACTATTTTTCTTTTGTCTCAACTATAGAAATGTCAGTGCAGCCAGGAGTTTGAAACTAAATTCAGGATCTTGTTACATGCCTCATCCTGACAAAGAAGAGACAGGTGGAGAAGATGCTCACTTTATTTGTACAGACAACCAAGCCATTGGTGTAGCTGATGGAGTCGGGGGTTGGGCCGATCTTGGCGTCAATGCGGGTCTGTATGCCCGTGAGCTCATGACTAACACAGTAACAGCACTTCAAGATGAGCCGAAGGGTTCTATTGACCCAGCCAGGGCTTTGGAGAAGGCATACATCAGTACAAAGGCCAGGGGCTCCTCTACTGCTTGTATTATTACCCTCACAGAACAGGTATCTGATGATGAATTTTGAATTACCTGTTTTCAATCCTTAACTAAATACGACTTCGGCCTTTCACCAGATTCTTGTATGCCTTGATATCTGTAACAAAATCTTTTTGAACTCCTACCTGCTGTTTTCAACTTTTTAATTGATGAACTTTCAAGGAAAACTTTTTTGTGAACGACTAATCACTTCCAGTAGCTGATGGAAACATGTTTTTTCTGAATTACTCCCTAGTCCCTACTTTTTCATCCGCATGTTTATTTATTTGCAGGGGCTCCATGCTTGTAATCTTGGTGACAGTGGGTTTATGGTTGTTAGAGAAGGGTCCACTGTTTTTAGGTCTCCTGCGCAGCAGCACGACTTTAACTTCCCATATCAATTGGAGTGTGGGATTGATGGTGATTTGCCTAGTTCTGGAGAGGTAAGTAGTTTTTATATCTTTATTAAGTGATTAGAATCATGTCTTGTTAGCTGAATTTATTGAGTAGCTGATGACTTCAAATAATCAGGGGGGGCTGCTGAATTTTGTTTTTTGACAAGGACATCTAACTGTAACTAAAATTGAGTGTATCTATCACTTTCAAATTAGTACTATGCTACTACCTCCTTTGCTTATTGATTGTCATGTTCCTCAAACAACAACAACACCGAGTCCCAGTGCCTTTAAAGAGGGTCCCACCTAAGCAAGATAAGGAGGGGGGGGGGGGTTGGATAGTACTCACCCTTACCCCTGTGATAATAGGGAGCTGTTTTTAATTGACGTAAGAGTAAATGCAACCACTATCTACTACACAATAGATAAGAAGCATAGGTAGTGTTTTGATTGTCATGTTCCTAATTGTCTTAAATTTTAAGATACACAATGGAGGCAAGAGTGTAGTGTGTGTTAATTAGACAAACTATCATCAGGCTTCTTTTAATTCATTACATGTCATGTGATAATAAGTGCACTTTTCGGCAGACTCGTCAATTATCGATCATGCAATAACAATTTTATCCAAAATTTCATTCTTGTTCTATTTCGAGCAATTAAGCTACATTTCTTCAATACATTCAGATCACAACTTGTTCGTTATGTAACAGGTTGAGTTAATGGTAACTAGATGTATATATTTTTTCGTAAAATTGTCATTTTGTTCCTGAGAAATTATATATATATTTATATATATATATATATATATATATATATATATATTTCAAATTATATATAATTACAAATATTTATTAAAACTAGTCAAGAGCAGCTACAATCAGGTGGACCTGTTTTAATCATATTGCATAATTTACAAATTTTAAATCTTTCCCGAACTCAGTCCTTGGGCTTGTTTTTCTGTCAAACTTAGTTAATTTTGATGTTGCAGAAATAAGAAAACATGATTCTGTTGGTCTTTCTGAAGTTATGAGCTTCCAATCAACATAGTCCAGTTGGTTTAAATGACCAAATCTTTAAAAATGTAGACTTAGCTGGTAATGCAGAATGGAATTCTGACGAGGATTTGGGATTGAGTCCTTGCAAAGAGACGGACCAATTTCTTACTATTATTATAGAAAGACACGTTATGTTCTGACTTTCTGGAAGCCACGTCGTCATCATGGCATGTTTTGTGTGTGCAGGTTTTTAAAATTCCTGTTGCTTCAGGAGATGTGATCATTGCTGGTACTGATGGACTTTTTGACAATTTATATAACAATGAAATCACTGCCGTGGTTGTGCAAGCTGTAAGAGCTGGATTCGGGCCTCAGGTGACGGCTCAAAAGATAGCCGCATTAGCCCGGCAACGAGCACAGGATAAACAGAGACAAACACCTTTCTCTACTGCAGCTCAAGAGGCTGGGTTCCGCTACCATGGTGGAAAGCTTGACGACATAACTGTTGTAGTTTCCTATATTACCAGTGACCACATTGTATGGACCGACTGTAACCTTTATCTCATCTCCTCGCACTTATATGTTCTCACACACGAACGCACGCTTAACCCTGTATTTTGTGTCATGGATTAGTTTCTCTTGCCTAGTTGTCTATATCCTTTTTAATCTAACCTAAGCTCTTGATTTTCAATTTCACAGGAAAGCTCTTCCGCCTTGCAGTCAAGTTAGGTGAGAGGCCTGGTGCCGGGTTGGGATAATCAGTTTGCTTACTCATAAACCATAGTTACAGTCGAAAAAACTCAAAATTGTAGCCTGTGTTTTAGAACAATATATGACCACAAGTAGCTGAATTCTTTGATTTGCTTATGTTCGACAGTCTGATATTGTGTACTCCTAGCACTGTATTGCTATTGACATTTTGCTGCTGGACCTTTCTATTAGAAATTAGCAAACATGTCGTTTCTCCATGCGATTAGATTCAGTTTTTTCATGAAATTCCTGTTAATAATGGAATTGTACTTGTGCTTTTCACTTTCTTGTGTTCCTAGGGTCGCCGGTTCTTGGCATACCATGTTCGGCGTACGATAACAAGTCTTCCCTCCAATTGAATAGTCTGTTTAGTAGGGCATGGCATAGAAAAAAGGAAAGGAGCAATGGGATTGGGTGGTGATGAAAGAAACTGAAGATTAACCAGGAAACATTCCATGATGTCCCTATCAATCCCTTTAAGCTAGCAGTAGTTATATATTGAACGGTGAAAACTATTTTCAAGACATGAGAAGTTTAACCACGAAACATTCCATGATGTCCCTATTTTCATATGGGTGTTGCATCTTTTTAAGTATTTTAGTAAGGATTAAAAGAAAAATACGGACGAATACCTTCTACGAATAATGGCTCGAAAATATATTTTCCCGTCAATAGAGGGACTAAATACGCATTCATAAATTTATAGAAGGAGCGTAGGCGCGGAACACATGAAAAGGGCATCCATGCACTCTTTTGTTTTATGTTTCTTATTCACTGACTTTTATCTGTATGACTGTATTATCTTGTCGTTTACTCCTCTTCATTTCTCACTTGGTACTATGGTTTAATACCAACTTTATTCCCTCAGACTGAAAAGAT
The DNA here is from genome assembly GCA_003412495.2 of Echium plantagineum. Classification (NCBI taxonomy): domain Eukaryota; kingdom Viridiplantae; phylum Streptophyta; class Magnoliopsida; order Boraginales; family Boraginaceae; genus Echium; species Echium plantagineum. The sequence goes on along the minus strand of CM016563.1, from coordinate 9,286,844 downwards.
AGAAGAACAAAAAACATTTACCTTTACTTATTCTCATGCCACTCAAATGTTCAAGATGCAGTAGAAAAAGAAGATAACATATCGCTATTGGAGCAAAATGTGATCACGCTCACATTAAGCGCCCCTCACGCCGAACCCACAACTTGAAAGGGAGTAAATCACGGTATGATCCCCAAGACCAGAGTGTATGGAGGCCTCGCTGGCGCGGTTCGAACCCATGCCAATTGGAGCAATCTGCATACACCCTAACCACTGGGGCAACCCGTGGGGTTGATAACATATCGCTATTTGAATATTGACATCGAATATTTCACACTTTGCCACAACTAATGAGGGGACAACAGTAATAGGAGAGGCAAATAGTGGAGTATTTTATTTCGATATACATGGAGTCAAATTTTTTACTACTATCCAGTTATTGTGTATTCGTGTACAGCGAAATAAATAAAATATTTCGTGAAATTACTTATACTTTTATCTTTTGTGAAGTAATAGATAGTCTAATCGAATGTCAATACTTTATGAAAATATTAGCGATCGAAACACGCCAAACTAAAACGAGGAGGATTACTCCATAATGTAGATTAGAAGGTGGGATTGTCTTCAGAACTGTTACAAATGCTTCAAAGCTCATATTTATGTCAGGTTGTCACCTGCTCACCTATCAATTTCTGTCTATCTTTCTCTCTCAAATATCTACATTTAGCACAAGCAAACACTGATTGTTTAATCTGCAAACAATTAAGTGTTGCTAATTACCAAGATCTCGTGCAGCCTAATCAGCTGCATTTTGCATGTCAACTATTTATCAATTGGTTGAAGTTAAATCTCCATTGCCAGCAGGTCACCCCCTGCCTTTGATATATATCACATATTGTTAAAAGGCTCGAAGCTTTAGTCTCTTTTGAGGTTCTTTACATTTTCCTTTTAATTTGGACGCCACCAACTCTTAACGTGGTATTCGAGTTAATCCCGAGTAATACGTGTAATTGGGTAAACCCGTATATATGGTCCAACTGAATTGGTACTGATATACTAGTCTCGCATTAGTTGATTAATATCTTTGGTATTGTATCAATAAGGTACTAGTAAAATGGGATTCTATGTAATTATGTGAGTTAGCACATTTTGTTGAAAACCTTGGATGGCCTCTTTTGGGGTTCTTCTCTAGTGGGTATTCTTTGTAATTCTGTTTGAGTTGGCACATTTTGTCGGAAAGCTCAAAGCTTTGGCATCTTTAGGACACCTAGCCAAATGGGTACTTTCTTACCTTTCAAGTTATTATGTAACTGTGTTTAGTGTTAGTCAAATTAATTCTTGGAGTTTATTTTAGTATTTGTTTGAGCATTTATTGTAGATTTTGGGGTTTGTATTGTTCAACTCGTAGTACGACTTAAGATCTGAGAATTTTGCTGCTGTTTTTCTTGAAGTGTGAGTTTCTCTCTTAACTTTTTCATTTTATCAGTTTTTCTTAAAAGCTAAAATGTGCCTATATCAGTATATTTCTAAATGTAAGTTCCTAAATCTAGTTATACTGTTTTATCAGGCTGAAATGGTGAACAAATGGGAAGTTTCAAAAGAAAACATAGAGAATGGAATATCTTATTCTTTATGACGATATATCCAGTTTTATATGGTTTTTAGTGTTGACCTGGGATCTCAATGTGTCTCCATGTTTATGTCACGATATCAGTCTTGTGCTATGTTTCTATTATATTGTTAATAATTAATCTTTAATCGAAAGTAGTGTTGCCAATAAGAAATGGTGCAGTCAGTGTGCCGGCCTTTTCTGCTATTTGTATTTTTTACCTGGAAATCTGAATTGTCCAATTTAGAATTCTCTATGTAGGTGCTTTAAAGGAATCAAATTTGCAGGTTGCAAGGAGCAATTGCTTAACATTTCCATTTCACTACTTGTGAACTTAGATTCCGGTTTATTGTGTATTTGTGTAACATAATTTCGAGGCAATTGAGTGATGTTTTAACAATACAAGATAAACAGAAGCTGGATAGTACCGCCATCGATAAATGAAAGGAATACATAGAGTGGTTAGTCAAAAATGAATCCACATTTCACACTGAAAGGTATATTAGGATCTTCATGAGTTGAGTGAGAGTCATGAGATTTAAGAGTCAAGAACTTGCAATCGGTTGCCTTCTACAATGAACATGTCTATCATAAATAGGAGTTGTTGTAGCTTCGTAGAATCTCTTTTGCTTAGATGAAACTCAAGAATTGGTTGACCGGGTGTCTTCTGCAAATGGACATGTTCATTACATGTAATAATTGTTGCAGCTGTTGAAGGAGTAATCGACCAAAAACCAGGGTTTGAAAGCTAGTTTTATTTAGAATTGCCTGATTCCCAAGCCTATAATATATCTTATTGTAATCCTTATAGTATTATTAGGTCAATAATAGTATATTATAGGCCATATTATCAAAAGTCAAACTAATTATAGTAATCTAATTGGTTTACTAGAAGTAGTTATTAAAATAGAAGGATGATGTGACACAACTTGCTTATAACATAACTAATTACATTAATGGCCATCCACTAATTTTTTGATGTGGTTGTTGACTTTCTACTGTGACTCTATGAGTAAGAGATTGGGTCACAATAATCTACATTCATTCATGTACATCCTTCACTTCTATAAGATAAAACAGTCTTGGGAGCCTATTGAATTCCTTCTTTAATTTGATAGTGAAAGGTCAACTTGTATCGGTTCAAATTTCTGGACGTAGGGGTAGCTGACGGAATAAATTTTATTTTTTCTAAGTTGGTCAATGAAATGGTGAGTGAGTCTTACCAAGTATTCCAATTATCTTGAAGAAACAACAGTTTGCAAGTTTAGAGGATACGATTCACGTAACCAGACAATATATCCTTTTCCTCCTACCAGAAGTTTATATACTCCTAAGGAATCATTGTTCTGAAACTGCTATCAATGTTTATGTCCCAATAGCTATATTCGTGAGCTAGTATATTACCTTTTTGCTTCAACACCTTCTATTGCCTCTTTCTATATTCAGGTGAAAAAGAGCTTCCATCTCTTTCACTATTAGCATCACCATGCCATTCGGACAAAAGAAAGGGTGGAAATCAATATTGCCTCGTCGTTTGAAAAGCAACTCGGCTGCTCGTTTTTGTTTATTTCCTAAGGTGAAATCTGCTGATCAGGATCCTGCCAATGCACCAGTTTACCTCAATGTGTATGACTTAACACCTTTGAATGGCTACGTTTATTGGGCTGGCTTGGGTATTTTTCATTCCGGCGTGGAAGGTAACAAACAACCCATATTTATTTATCTAACATTGAACATTATACTCATTTGAAAAAATAATTGATTATATATCGTGAGTCCCTTGGTAGTTTTATTGGTTAGGTTATGTTTTGCATCGATCACTTGGCCAAGGGCGATTTGGAGTAAATAAATTAAACCTGCTGCAACGTGTGACTATCTTTCTGTTTATCTTATGCCATCTCTTATCCAAGATTTAAATTTCGGTTAAACAGAATGTCTAATCTTGTTTAGACCTTCTGCAATGTGGTACTATTCAATGATTTAGTTTATGTCATCTCTTGCCTATCAACATATAGTTTTTTTGTCGTAACTATTGGAATTCATGGTGAATGAAATACTAGGATTGCTCTGAGTGGACTTGATATCATAAGAATTAGTTGCCTTTTTTCTTGAAGCTGATTGTACATTCTAATCAGACTTGTCAAAACTATATAATCTAATGAACTACTCGCTGAGTGACGCTTCTCACCAACCTGCTCCTCGGATCTCAGTTCATGGAGCTGAATATGCATATGGAGCTCATGACTACCCAACAAGTGGCGTCTTTGAAGTTGAGCCTCACCAATGTCCAGGCTTCAAGTTTAGGAGGTCTATATTCATTGGAACCACATGTATGAACCCAATTCAGGTTAGGGAATTCATGGAACACCAAGCTGCAAGCTACAATGGGGATTCCTACCACTTGATTGTAAAGAACTGTAACCATTTCTGCAAAGATGTATGCTATAAGCTAACTGGAAAGAAAATACCCAAATGGGTTAATCGAATGGCAAAATTAGGTAATCTTTCTTTTCCATTCTCCCTAGATATTTTCATTTTAAGCAATAAACACTAGCATGAGGTTCCATGTTTGGTTTATACCAAGTCTTTAGGATATATATATATATATAAAACAGCCAGTGAGTGATAACTTTCAATAGTAATTCTTATTATCAATAGTTATACAGAGAAATATTTGTTAGAATCTATTCTGCAGTAGACCGTCGACTTTATCTTCCTTGAACATTCTTCGGAATGAATCTCTCCCTACCTTTCTACATATAATGAGTTATTTTTTCTTAGTTTTCCTATGTTTCTGGCCGTAGTCTTCGTAAGTTATATGATTATTTATGATCCAATACAGCAGTAGAGTTGCCTTACTTCTGATTTAACTGATAGCAGATTTGCAGCCTTAGAAATCACAATTTCTTTATATTACATACATCTCACTTTGCCATCATTAGGCTGAGTGTGTGTTATTTCTCTTACTAATTATGATCTGTGCTCTGGACAATTGTTCTTCAGGTTCGACTTTTAACTGCATGTTGCCTGAAGCCCTCAAAATATCTGCGGTGGAAGATCCTAATTACAAAGAACATGACGGTGAAAAGAGAAGGTTAAGAACTTCATTTAGTTGTCTGTCTTCAGTCTCAATGAGACAGCGACAGTTGTCATCGCCTTCAATATTCTTGAGGTCCCCTTTAAAAGGATGCTTACCGAAGTGGGAATCAAAACGATCCAGTGATAGCACATTGAAAGATGGTTGACATAACTGATGTTCCATTTTCTTGTTCTAGAGCTCTTACAATCAGAAATAGATTCTGAGATTTCTCTTGTATCTTCTTTTTAGGTTAGATCATGTATCTTCAAGTAAAATGTCCTCCCAAAAGGAAGTCATGTGTTGTGTAATTTTTCTCTTTCAATATCCTCGTATTTGTAGTTTTACATCCTACCATATAACTCAAGAAATGGCAATTAGAACAAGAGAATAATTCAACCATGTTTCCATATAACATTGCTATAACCAAATAGTTTGACAAAACAAGAAATTAACTCTTCGTGAATGATTTCATCAGGTGGGAGGTCCCTCCTCCCGACCTCTTTTCTCAAAGATGTGACTTATTTGTCTTCGATTCCACAAGGTACAATATGCTTAAAGAAGCTTAAATCAGGATCGATGTTAAAGGCAAGCCCATGAGAAGTAATTCCTGATGAGATACGAACACCAATCGCGCCAATCTTTCTGTCACCTACCCACACCCCAGTTTCACCAGCCTTCCCAGAACAAGCTTTAACACCATATACAGATGATAACTTGATCATGGTTAACTCAAGATTCTGAACATACTTACGAGCCCCGAGCCCAAGATCTCACAAGGAGAGAATAGGATACAGTATGGCTTGACGAGGACCATGAAATGTAATGTCACCTCCTCTTTCTGAATAGTGAAGTTCTGCTCCCATGGATTTGAGTACCTAGTCTCCATACTTCAAGTGTCCGAGCTGCTCGCATTCCTGAAATCTATAGGATCATCCATCCTTAAGTCGACAGTTGAGAAGCCCTCTAAATGCTAGTAGCATGTAGCTACATTTAAAACCTAAAATGCAGTAACTTAAAATCGCCATGATCGAAAAATGAAGAAACAAGTGAGGCACACAAAAATAGTAAGCAACTTGCATAGTTCACTCAATAATGTGATTGTACAATGGGGACCAAGGCGAGCTTCACATACAGAGACCCGGAGCATTATAATTCAGAGAAAACCAGACAACAATGACATTCCATAATAATTCACAGTAAGCCTGTACGGGGAGCTCTTCAAAGGCATTCGATCACACATGTTTCAAAACATTTGATCACAAACTATGGAGTAATCAATATAATGTATCAAAATTATATATCGTTTCAATAGTAATTACTAAAAGGATTTATACTAATAAAGTACCTTTCATCCCTAATAAAGTAATACTTCAACACCTTTATTTGAGGTCATATTAGTAATCTTTCCACCATTCCTTCATAAAGTACTTTTATCCCAAACAATCAAACATACAAAAACGGAGGGAGTATTATCTTTGTTGAGATGATTATTGAAAATTAAAGCCCAATGCATGAAACTTGATTTTAGAAAGGGGATAACTTCTTTTTTTTAGAATATCAGTTCTAGATCAACTTTTATTAGTGATATATAACATGTCACCAAAGATCGTGTTACTTTCTATTATTCATTTTATATAAAGTGTGACTTTTATTATATTTAATATTTATAAATTAATGACATATTACGTGAAATGAAAAATAAATGTGACACAGAGTATTAAGAAAATTTGTTGTACCAAAGTAAGATTTATAATGTTGTAGTCCATCCAATCTACGCAAGTCACATAGAATAGAAAATTCTAAACAGCGTATAATTGTATAAACTAGCTCCTTAAAAATGAAAAGAAAAAAAAAACAACAGTGTCTGAATGCACACGTACACGGCACAACCAAATAACTGAGAAAAGTCCCAATCAGATTATTCAGATCTATAACCTTTTTTCATGCAAAATCATTTCCATTTATGTCATTTTTCTCCAAACTCCATAACCTTCAAATCCATATCTTCGTGATTCATAATTTCTATCGTTACTCAAAAAAACAATGCAGGCAGATTATACCTCATTGTTGAATTAGATTTTGTATATTTTTATTTGTAATTCCTATAGTTAGTGGGGAAAATAATGCCTCGTCATTATATCTTTGTAATTTATAATTCGTATCGTTAGGAGAAGAAAGAATCATTTTTAGATTAAATATTCATATATTTGTAATTTATAATAATTTGTTTAGTTAGGAGAAAAAAATCACGATGCAGGCGGCGGAGCTGAGAACCCTAACGCCGCAGCCGCCAACTTACCGCCTGGAACACGAATATGAACCCGCCATTAAAGATAGCCGCCCCCTCCTCAAGGCGGACTCCCTCCCCCTGTCCCAACTCCCGATGGTGACAATTGAGGAATTGGACAAAAAATACCCCCCATTTGTCAGATGTGACACTTACGGAATTTTGGGATGTGGGAAATTGAATTCAAGGGATAAAATGTTGTTAGGGTTTGGGTTAGTTGTTTTGGTCCCGATTCGGATTGTTGTGTTGATGGCATTGCTGATTCTTTATTATTTGATTTGTAAATTGTGTACTGTGTCTAAGGCGCCCAATGTAGGGGAGGGCGAGCAGGAGGATTACGCGCATATGGGAGGGTGGAGACGGATGGTTATTGTCACGAGTGGGAGGTTTTTGTCGAGGATGGTGTTGTTTGTGATGGGGTTTTATTGGATTCATGAGACGCGGAGGGAGAGTTATACCGATGACCAGTTTACTCGTGAGGTTTGCTTTTACCACATTTGGATTGTGCTAGTTTATATCTGTATTTTGTGTTTGTTGATTTCATTTCCGGATAAAGTGTTTAGATTATCTGATTTATTAGGAGATTTGGTATGAGGAAAGTGTGCTTCTTTGTGAAGTAATATATTAGTTAGGAGATTGATAGCGAGGGTGATGTTGGCATGTGTCCATTTGTCGAGTACGATGCTCCTTTTGTGTTGTATAAGTGTTATTCTTAGGAAAATATGTAGGGGGATAGATTAGAATTGACTTGCATTGAAATGAATGCGATGCGATGTATGGTTCCATTTGCCAAGCAAGATACTTGTTTTTACTGGTTATTCAAAATGATACTCCTGGACCTTGTTCAGTTGCTTGGTATTGTTGCTTGTTGTCACGTCTCTTATAGAATGCAAGGGTGTAGGGAAAAATATTCCTACATTTTTTAAGTTATGACATCTGAGCATTTGACATTTAACGAAAAGGCTTTGTATTTTCACTATTCTTGAATTAAAAAAAAGCTTAATTTTGGATCTTCTTCTTGCTGGAATAATGATTTTCACTTAGAAAGTGGTATGCTACAATATTGATCTTAATTAGTGATGATTGTCGTATGTGTTCAGTTGTGAGTATTCAGTTCGGGGATCTATTGTTAACACTATGTGTTAAGTTATTTTAGAGCCGTAGGCATATTATGAACAGGATGGAGAAGTTTGATCTGTGTATATTAAGAACAAAACCTTAACATTTGCATTCATAATATTGTAAGTTCGATCTCTGTACTTCCTCCAATTTGGAAGAAAATGGTTCTGTGCACAACCTGAGTTTCAATCACAAGTACCATTTATCTCTTTTTGGTTATATATTTTCGGTCGTGGTTTATCCAAACATTTGTTCAATTATATCTTTGTTATATGTGATTAATAATGGTTCCCTAGGTAACTCATTTATGACTGGGTGCATCTGTCTGTGTTTTCATGTGGCATTGTGAATGTGGATGGTGTGTTTCCCAAAAATATCATTACCAGGATCATGTAAAATACTTCCTTATATTTATATTTGTTTCTTTGTGAATGGGCAGAAAGATGAATCTGGAGGACCTGACAGACCTGCGGCAATTATATCAAATCATGTATCTTATTTGGATATACTATATCACACCTCGTCAAGTTTCCCAAGTTTTGTTGCAAAGGTGTGTATATATCTTATAATCTGTTTATGCCTAATTACTTAAGTATTTAACTTATTGTCTAATATTACTTCATTGTCTCTAATCTTATTTGGGTACCTCAATTTGTGGTTGAAGAGGTCAGTGGGGAAATTACCTCTCGTTGGCCTCATCAGGTTAGTGTAGTATCCCTTGAAAAGTTTGTCATTTATTGCCCAAGCCTCCTTAGTATCAATGAACTGAATTTCTTTTTTATGACATCACATGCATTTTCTTAAAGTGAGTTAGATTTAACAGTCAGTTCATGCAAGGGTATATTAATATGTTGTTCCTGTTTACAGCAAGTGCCTTGGTTGTGTCTATGTACAGCGGGAAGCAAAATCGTCTGATTTCAAGGGAGTATCAGGTAGGTTTTGTTGCTTCTGGTTCCGTTGAAATACTTCCATGTTCAAGCTTCTGTGTGTTAGCTATAGGTTAAGATATTTTAAATGTTCTGTACACATTATATAAAATTATACTGTATTATTTATTTTTCTGGTGCTTTTGTAACATTCTCAATTACAGTTAAATAGAATCAAATATCCATTACAATGGGGATGCTTTAAAGATGGTTGTAAAAATGTTCTGAATAATATGTTACAGCTCAAACTCTAGGCTCAATCCATTAGAAAAACATCTCAAATGTTTAAGTCATGAAAACTGCTACAGTTTGAATCCTCGACATATTTTGGTGCTAGACTGCGATGATGTATTTCCCTTACAGTCTATTATCATAATTATCTCGATATGAAAGAATTCATCTGAAAGACCAGAACAACAATAATGAGGAGTCTAAGTCGAAATCGTTTAAGATTACAAGTTACCACACCCTAATGAGGACATGTGATCTTCTGCTATTGAATCTACTGTTAACATTTTTGAAATAGCTATATCATATCTATGATTTCACTTCTTGCAGGTGTTGTTAATGATAGAATACGCGAAGCTCAAGAAAATTTGGATGCACCAACTATGATGCTTTTTCCAGGTTCATGGAGTGCTTACTTTCGTACTAGTCCCCTGCTATTTTTTGTTGATCAATGTGATCCCTTGATCTTCCCTATATCTTCTCTATTCTTCTAGTAACTTCGTATTATGAACTTGTTATACTGAATTTATTTAGAAATTCTCTTTGTCATTATTCGAGTCTTTGTTATGCTCCACATTTCACTTATATGATTTCCATTCATAGATTAGGATGTTACACAGATTAAGAAATTGAAATAATTGTATGATGCTGATCACTTTCCACCGTGTTAATCTTGCAAATTTGAATTAGAGAAACAATCCCTTCAATTTATACAACTTCAAAGTGATCTTTTTAATATGCAGATGGTTATTTTAAACTTCAAAACTTGTTTAATCTATTATTTCTACCATTTACGTTGCCAGATCTCAAGGAAGGGTCTTACTTGTATATTCTTACATTCAACATCTCAAAAGTAGTTTCTCCTAGACTATATGGCATTTGTATGTTTGTTCTGCCTGTTTTTTTTGTGTTGCCTCAATTAATATGCTGTCACTTGGGTCATCCTTTTTTATGACATTTATTATTGTCTGAACATCTTCTGGTGTCCTCATACAGAAGGCACCACAACAAATGGAAACTTTCTGCTTCCATTCAAGACTGGCGCATTTTTGGCTAAGGCTCCAGTACTTCCTGTTCTTTTGAGATTCCCTTACAGCAGATTTAGTCCTGCTTGGGAAAGTATATCTGGTGTGAGTATAGAATTTGAATTTTGTGTTCATTATCTACCCAAACTCCTCTTCAATTTGGCACAATTTCAGGAACTTAAAATGTTTTCCAATTTACTGTTCCAATATCTGCTTACCCATCCCCACAAACAAAAAGATGTCATACATATCAAATTGAAACTACGTCCAAAAAGGAAGCTTTGAATTGTGGTCATAAGCACATGAACTTCTGATTAAATATATGTATCCTCATTTTTGCAGGTGCGACATATAATTTTACTACTGAGTCAATTTGTAAATTATCTTGAGGTGATAAGGTTGCCAATCTTTTACCCATCACAACTAGAAAGAGAGGACCCCAAGCTATACGCATATAATGTGAGAAGATGCATGGCTCATGAGGTGTGCTTCTATACTTGGACTTCATACAAAATACATATATAGAAAATACATGTATAGAGTTCGGTCCAATGGAGTTTATCAAAAATCGCTTGCATTGTTTCTATTAAATATATATGTGCCGGGACTTAAAAGAATATTACATAGAAAATTTCTTTTTTTGAAATAAGGGATCACCTTCTTACATGTTGTCCTACACAAAGCTAAAGTAATAACAAAATGATGGGCAAAAGCATTGAGAAATGTTGTTAGGAAGAAGCTACCGGCATGAGCTTCACTACCAATGTTAAGAAGAGAGAGAGGTACATCAATAAATGTGATTTGTTCTTACTTGGTTCTGTTGCTTTATAGGGTAATTTGAGTCTCTCAGATATTGGCTTGCCGGAGAAACGAGTATACCATGCTGCTTTATTGGGTATCCATTCATCTCAATTTTCATAACGTGGCTACTCCTTTTCCTCTTATGAAATGTGTATTCTTATAAAGTGTTCTTTTTCCTTATCTTAGCATATCTTGTTTTTCCTGCAGATATTTTCCTAAGACACTGATTGGTGATTGTCTGCCTCATTATAGCTTGATTCAAATTTCGCCATAGAAGGCGTAAGGGAGATTCATCTAATCTTTCTTGAAGTAGCTTTCTAAATTTGCACGATTACAACCGGGCCTGTAGATATTATAGCTTAACGGCGAGGGTGGCAATGCTAAAGTTGCCTAATTGTTTACAGTGCTACGTTATACAGATTTTTTGGTGGAGCTGATTGAAGAAGATGATAGAACAAATTGTTTCTTGGCGACGATATATGAATATGCATACTAACTGTAACTTATTTTCTGTAAATAATGAAATATCAAATCTCGACCACTAAGCAGCTTAGACTTTTTTCTTCATTTTTTCTTTCTAGTAAATGTACACCACTCTAGTGAATGTGGTAGCTATAGGTGGTTGTACCGTAGGGTAGTTATCAAGTAGATTAAATTGTTAATCGTTCTTTACAATCGTGCGATTTGTGTAGCGAATTATTTTTTATTTGTTAATGTGGCTTGTAATTCGTTTGCCCTTGTTAGTTAATTTGCTTGTTGTAAACTTGTAATATTCATGTTATTTTAAAGTATACAACAAACATGTTCCAAGTCATCTAACACTAAATATTCACCAAACATGATAGTACATGATATATATCCTGAACAATTTACGAGCAAATTATGATTTTGTGCGAATCAATTAATTCATTGATTTTATACCCGTATAATTTCGACCTGATTATGAAGTAAACATCCCATTGAGTTGGTGAACGAATCGAATGAGCAGTTGGCTTAACAAGTTGAACCGGCTCGATTCAGCATGTTAAATCATCATGATCGAGGTGAATTAGGAAGCATACTATAATTAATCTTCAAATGTTGGCATCTACAGTAGTTGGATATTCAAAACCTCGTAACAATTAGGCAGCATGAAGCATATACCTAAAGGACATGTGTGTCGCAAATAGATACACTGGAAATTGATAACCATTCATCATCATAATCTAATAGTCCTTTCCAATTGAACTGTTAAGTAAAGTACATGATCATATACTAATCTTACCCTTAACTAAATGTCCCTCTTCAAACACCTCTTAAACCACCACTAACCTTATCTATCACAATTCATTATCATAATTTGTAATAGATCTTAATGTAGTGAGTCCTAACTCGCCCGATGATTAAGAACTCGTTGTAGTTGTAACAATTTCATTATCTATTGCAAAACAATAATTCATCATCATTCAATCTAAACTCCCTAATAACACCATAAAAATTACTACCATATGAGACCAAGTTTCATTCCAATAGAAAATTCTGTTGACATTAGGGGAACCTTCTTTATCAAAAGTAATTTTTGCATCATCAAAAACAAATACTCCTATGAAGTATCTATATCACCTGAAAATTGAGCTCCCTACAATTAGCAAGAAACCCAATTCTTATGAGTGCTAATGAGAGCTGACAAAAGACCAGCTGATGATATCACCAACGGCGTCGATAACCGCCCATTTCCACCACTAATATCAGCCAAAGCCATCAACCCATCAGCCAAATCTTGCACAATAGAAAGCCTCTTCATCATCTTCTTCTCCCTCAATTTCCTCAACTTCTCCAACTCTTCACCACATTCACCCCCCTTTAACCCCTCAATACCCTCAACCAAACACTTCTCATCAATCTCAATCTTCCTCAAATCCTTCACTTTCAAACTAACACTCCCAATATACCCAACAAACTCAAACCAAGCACTAAATTTCTGCAAATTTGCCAAATATTTTTTATTAATCAACCCAGATTTTGCTAACCAAACAAATTGTTCAAGAAAATAGTACACCCCTTCACCACCATAAGCAACAACATTAAAGATAAAATCTTTATTGAATTCCAACTCCAACCCACGTAATGAATTGACGTCTTGAATGAATTTACCTAGACGAAAGGCTTTTCGACTCAATCCGACTGAAGATTCGAAACTTTTAAGGTTGTCTAAAAAGGGATTTTTTTTGTCAATAAAAGATGATGCAAGAACGATTTTTGAAGCATATCGTGAGATTTTGAGGAGTTTGTCAACGCCATCACGTTTAGCTAAATATACTTCCAAATGGGTCAAGAAATCTCTTTGGGGCTTATTGGCTGGTTTGGAATTAGGTTGTAAATTTTGGGTTTGTTTAACATGATCCATGATGATTTTGTGGGAGAGATTGAATGAGAATGGGAGAGATTGAGAGAGATTTAAGATGACTGAGTTTTGTAAGAAATTGACCAAATTGTTGAAAGGTGAAGAGCGTGTAATATTGTTTGTATGGGTTGGTGTCGCTATCACGTTTATTAAATTGCGTGCCACACTTAGAAAGTTAAAATATTTGATATCCTATGCCAATTATTTCAATTTTGTAAACTTGTCTTAATTTGGAAATTACCTTTAATACTCCAAACATTTCAAAAATATCATTTAATTTTTTACTTGAAAAAAGAATTAAATTTTATGATTTGCACTTTTTTGATAGATAATAAACAAAATAAACCAGTTCGAAATCGTTACTCATATGAAAATCGTTGAAAATACTATAAATAGAGTGTCAGATTAAAAGAGATAGTAATATAGTCTTAAAAATTACTCCTACAAAAAAAATCCGCAATTAGTAGGCAGCCTAGGGATATTGTAACATAGACTTTGTTCCTCCTAACAAGATGCTCCTTGTTTATCAACATTATTGCGAACCTGAAAATTTATAGCTCATACCTGCAAGAATTAGCAATCCATAAGCATAAAAGTATGTGGAAACTCAGTTTCCGTGAAATCAACATCATTGTAAAAAAAAAAATCATTGTAAGAATGGTTGTGCTAATAATAACACAATGAGTAGGTTGGTATAAATACAGCGAAGCCTATAAAAGTAAAAGAAAAAAACAATCGCCGTTGCCGGGGATCGAACCCGGGTCACCCGCGTGACAGGCGGGAATACTTACCACTATACTACAACGACTTTGATGTTTGTGTTAATGTAACAAAGTATCTTAGCAGGGACTGTTTTTGAGACGTAGAAAATTGATAGCTAACAACGAATTAAGTTTTGATGAGTTAAAATCTTATCTTACTGATAAAAGTGTATCACTAACTTTAGGACTATTAACAATTAAATACTGAACAAAGTATTAATCTCATTAGACGGAATGATCACAATACATATATATATAATTAGAATTGTCTTCTAACTAATAGGAGTGTCCACGTACTTGCTAAAACTAATTGTCTATCAAATACAAAGTACTTGAGTTCGATCATCACAAAAGATGACGATCAAGTTACCTAAGTGTTCGCTTTTTCGGAAAAATTGGAGTACTCTTTTTTCATAGAGCGATTGAGAAGATTAATAGAATAAGGGAATGTAGTGATGTAAACAAGGACAACCCCGAAAAGGAGCATAAACAATCCTAACTCCTAACTGGACTTCCAAGAATTATACCAGTAGTTGCTTAATAATTGAAAAACTCTCACTCCAAGAGTTACTCCTTGCCATTCAACAGAGAATATGCATTCAGTCTCTGGTATCTGTTCCACTGTGGTTAACTCAAGCTAGCAAACTTCAGGCTAAGACTTCAAAACTGACTGTTAGAGGAACCTCCCTCCAGCTGGAGAGATGAGCTAGCCCTTCATATGCAGACACTCGGTTCATTTGATAGGTGAGCCTGTTCTAGTAGTTTCAAACAACAGAACACATTAAATATGATATATGAGCATAGAAGAATAAGTATGGAAGAAGCCATCTTTGTTACGAGTATAGGATAAGAACTTACAACACATAAGATCTTGTGGTCCTGAGGTCAAAGGGATTTCTCTACACCATCACTTTGGACCTCCTTTCTGGGGACTCCTTAAAAGAAAATATTTGGAGTTCTGAAAGTGGAGTGGCTCATTTCCCCAAGATGTCCAACCAGATATCATTTCTCTGGCAAATACTTCAATACAACGAGCAGAATCCAATCCAGGTACATACTCCTTCAGCAACTCTAGAATGCCAAGAAACAGAAGTTGATGCAAAACTCATGAGCCAATATAATATTGATACTCCAGCAAAAAAATTATAGAACTGTACTGCTTTCTTAGCGTTTCGATCGAAGAAGTATAAACGTGAAGTAGATTTAACAGAGTGATAACTTTTAAACTAAAATAAGAAGGTATGCTGAAACAAGAATTGAAAGGCCAACATACACACAATTATAGAGCAATACCTCCAAGAGGGGGCTTCCTTGAATATTCACCGGGCACACTTACAAAAACTTTATTGTCTGGTATTGACTTCAGAGTAGAAACTTCAGTGTCCTGAAAACAACAATTAGCGAGACTTTGATGTAACTTTCTTCGATGTGGACTCTATCTCTCAGCTAGTTACTTACCTTCCGGCCACAGTAGCCAAGTATTAGGCATTCATATGGCCTGTGGTGAAACAAGTCCATATCGCTGATCAACGACCCATCAGCCTTCACCTGTAAGATATTATTGTGATCTGTTCAAACAATTGATAGAAACTGTACAAATATTAACTGAACAAATGATGAAGTAATACTAAAGATGGAAAAATACCTTTAGCCAGTAAAAATTTGCCATATGTTTCACTCCCCATGCAGAAAACAACTCATTTTCAACAAAGCTTCTCAACTTTTCTCTGTTAGTAATCCACAGGGCTACAAGGGCACCAGCAGTATGGGTTAGTTGCTTGATGGGAATCGACAAGAAATAGCGGTTAGGCAATGTCTGGTACCTATTACATAACGAAGGTGTAAGTTCGAAGCGGAGATTGCATGAAATACTTTTTTCAACATTAGTAGTTGCTAAACAATAATTTTTAACAACTAATCCACTCCATATGTATGCTCTATCAATACATTTACTTCTAGACTAAAGAAATGGAGATAATAAGATCAGAACTAAAACAAAAGTTCCCGGTTGCTACACTATGAAAGCCAACAACAAAATAATCCTCTCCCCACTGAGGTGGATTCTGCTATATATCTCTAATTGAGCCAACTTGATCTCTCTTAGGACATATTTCACCGCATTTCCTCCTGTTTGAGGTCCTCTTTATTGTTTTTTAAAATTGTTAATGATCCAGACCCATCGGGTTCAACAGTAAGGTTAGAACTTTCAATTTTACAATGAACATACCTAAGTTTCTGGTGGGCACTACTATTTTCCCAAGGAGGATCGATTACTATAAGATTGTAGCCGCAATCCGATTTAGCTGCAGGAAACAATAGTTTTAGCTTTAGTTTTTATATAATAATTCCAGCCAAACATGTAAAAATTAGATTTTTGGAGAAAGTTGGAAAAGTGGCATTTAAGGGACTTGAATCATCTGGTATTTCTATTTCCATTATATGCATAACTAGATATCTACGAAATCATATGCATTTACATGTGCACAGGTGTGTGAACTACATCAATTCTATCAAACAACATGATGAGTCTCGATTTATATATGCAATCACAAAGGAGAAAGAGAAACTCACCAGGTATCAAATCACGCATGTGTTCCAGGTCAGACTTCAGAACAAACAACAATATTTAATAGTTAGATTCTATACTGAGATTCTAAAAGTTCATAAATCAAGTTAGTGGCGAGAAAGAAGAATTTAATTACTGCTAACAAACATATACTACAGGACTAATAAACGAAGCACCATGTAGAAACAACTCTGTTTCGGTATAATGTACTTGTTATCCAAGAATTCAGCCTCCACTTCACAGTTTCTTTCATTAGCAACCGTATTATTAAATAGCTGAACAGAACTATTTTGACAATGTTCAACAATGGGACCTACGAAAATATGAAAATATAGTATCAAAACAAAAATAAGGGAAGGTAAGCATGAGAGGAAAAGGAGTGTTTGTCCTTCCTTTATGCTTGATAAGTAAATCCTAAAGAAAAACGATAATAGATTATATTCCAAGCATCCAACAAACTAAATAGACTAGTATCTTCTTCCATCCTAGCAACCACAAACTACATGTGAGCTCACATAGAAAATATAACAATCACTTATAACGAAATAACACATAAATTAACCAACCTCCATTTCGAGAAACAACGTCATCATCACCTTCACAGGAGACAAGTGTAATCTCATAAAATTTTGATTGCCAAATACTCCCTAACTCCACTAACGAAACCTCATTATTATCTTCAAGTTGAATGAACTCTCCACACCGCATTTCATCACCATCATAGTGATCATTCCTCAAATTCCTCATAGCCTCAAGAATACTTTCATCGCGAAGCAACATTTGGTGAGCTTGCACTAAAAGTTCCCTCACCTCCTTCCAACGAAAAAAAATCAACAGTCTCAGATTAATCATGCTAAAATCAATAAAGCAATTAACATGTACTCATTCCATTTCTGGAAAAAAAATGTCTAGTTTCATTTCCAGATGTCAAAATAAACGTAAGTTTGGGATCTCCCTACACATACACTTGTGTTTTGTATCAAAATTATTATGTTAGATATAAATTAAGTTGAAAATACTATATCACTTATATACTTTTCACGAAATATTACTCCCTCTGTAACTCTGTTCGCAATTAGATGATTATCTTAGTTTTTCATAATAGTTGATTGTCTCGGTTCCAATGTACTTGTGATTTCATGTTGTTTTTGCCCCCTAATAGTTGATTTTTTCATAGTTGATAACTTTTACATAATATTTGAATTACTAATTAAAAAAGTAACTATCAAAATTTAAAAGTAGACAATATCTTGAAGTATAGGGAGTGTATGCCGTGGTACCTGGTGGCGTTGTTCAGCAACTAGTTCACGTTCGTTAAGCGGTTTAACTTTCCGGTTTTCTTTTCTTTTCCGCTTCCTCGAACAGGAGGAGCTAGGGTTTTCAACTGTGCTGAAGAACCGGGGGTAGTATGCAGATGCTGAAACCCGGAACCGGGAGTACGAATGGTTCAGCATACGAACGGGGTCGAGAAATACTGTGTTAGAGTCTCCTAACCGGTAAACGCCGGTTTTGTTGAACTCCGATTGCCGGGCAGCGTCTAACGGCTGGTCCATAACTCTTTACTCCACCTGAGGGGCGCACTGCAGTACGACTAAACTTTGTTCGTTGGGATTTTTGACAAAATAAATTGAGATGATATTATTTAGGTTTATTATGTTAAGTTTCAAATTGTCCCATACTACGTTTTGTCTTGTTTTGCACCTTTGGGCTTTGAGTGCCAAATTTAGATGAAATTTCATTTTAATAAAAAGACAAACTTCAAATATCACATACTCCCTCCATCCCTTTTTAGTATAACCATTTTGACTTTTTGGGTCAAATTTGAAAAGTTTTTACCGTAAATTTTTATTAACCGTTAAGAAATAATATAATCATATTGGATCTTATTAGATTCATTTCAATATATATTTTTAAAATATCAAGTTTTTATAATTTTTACACATATAAAATTTAAAATATTTAAGTTTTAAATTGTGTCTCGGAGACCGTGAAAAAGTAAATGGGTCTTATAAAAAGGGATGGAGGGAGTATATCAAATTTTTGGGCACTCGACAAAATAACTAAACTTATGAACTTATAAATTTTAGGTTGCGTCCTGGGACGGATCCAGGAGTCCGATTCTGCTGGTGCAACTTTTTTTTCTAATAAAAAACAACATGCAAATAAAAATCGAGAACGATGTCACGATTTTTTAAAACTAGACTAAAACGACTTGTTTTAATAATAACTATCATTCTCATTCTACTTATCAATGAAAATAAGTTCAGTCACTACTCTATGATGCGGGTTGATAGGAATCGAACCGAATTGAATCTAATTCGAATAGAATATGATCGAATTAAATTTCAATTTCGATAATCATATTCGAATTTTTCTTCCATCCGAATACAAAAAATGAAGTTCAATTTCGTTTTGATATTATTATACCAATATTTGAATTTTGGTGTATATCCGTTATATTGTATATGTAAACTCTGAAAAGATGAATTCAAATCTTATAAATTTCAATAATAAAATATGAACTTAGATCTTATAAATTTAAATAATAAAAAAGATGAAAATAACACATTTTACAGCCCAAGTAAATAACTTTTTATATCCTAAGGAAAATATGTAATTATCTACTAAAAGTTCATTATACACTTTCAAATGGTATAGAAAAATGTATCCACTCCCTCGTTTTTCAATTTAATTGACTTTTTGGTAGTCCGTGTCAAATTTTGACTATAAATTAATTTATATTAATTTGTCCAAAAAATA
Organism: Echium plantagineum; assembly: GCA_003412495.2. Lineage (NCBI taxonomy): Eukaryota > Viridiplantae > Streptophyta > Magnoliopsida > Boraginales > Boraginaceae > Echium > Echium plantagineum. Next base: position 9,267,321 of record CM016563.1, on the reverse strand, counting down.
TAAATTTGTTACAATTGAATCTGTTTTTCAAAATATTTTCGTAATATTATTTTTTGTATTTTTTATAATGTATATATAACGTTTTGATGATTAAAATTATGTTTCAAAAATGTTGAAATCAATTAAAATGAAATGAAAGAAGTATTAAATTAGGAGGGGTGAAGTTTGAAAATCATGGAGAGTGATAAAATTGAAAAATATAGAATAAATTTACTGAGGAAAGAAATGAACAGTAAAAATATAGAATAAATTTAAAAAAATAAAATGATTATGAAAATGGATTGAATTGTATGTGTAATTTAAGCCAATATTATATATAAGTAAGCTTGAGAAAAAAAGAAAAAAATAAATGAGAAAATGAAAAGCAACATATAAAATCTAGAAGAAGGACAAAAATAAAATGGTATTGCCCATGTTGAAATAAGCACATTGGAGTCTTTTGCGAACTGAGCTAGGATTACATTTGTTCATGTATGACAATGTGTAGACTAACGTTTTTTTCCCAAAAATTCTGGTGCTGCATTTGCATCACCATGTTATGAAGTAAATCTGTCATCGATTACGTTTTATTTTTATGATTCTTTTATTCAACTAACTTGCAATTATTTATTATTCACGTAAAAAAAACTTTAATATAAGTGAAACATAAAAAATGGAGTTTGTAGTGAGGGCCCTCAAATTGATTTAGACTTTGTACAAATTTCTCAAGTTTTTGTAATGTGGACTTAAGTCGAAATTATTAATGTCGGTCATTTCATATGCCACAGTATATTGTACAAAAAAAAATCATCACTCACACTACTACTTCAGTTACTTTAATTATGGGTAGTAGTGATTTCCATATAAAATAAAAACAGATAAAAATATATTGGTAATAAAATAAAATCATATTATTGATAATTAACAATGCAATGTAATTATAAAATACAATTAAGAATGTATAATCTTTTATTAGAAGAAATAAGAAATTTGACGTGCAACAACATTTAAAAAAACGATAGGAGTACTAAAGTCTATGATGTGAAAGGAGTTGTAGATATAATAATGGGCAGAGGAAGATAAAAAAATGTAAAGGTTGGCCATCAATTCAGAATGTGAAGCGAATATGTCTCGCTTTTTTCCCACCTATTTCTTTCGTCCCCGATTAATCGGACGGTAGACCAGAATCGACGGCTGAGATTGCAAAGTTATGGCGGGAATATTAGGAGGGAAAACCCAATAATACTCAACTCATCAATCTCCTTCTCCTTGCTCAGTAATCACAAATTGGTCAACGTACCAATTATTTTGGTCGTCGTATTTTCAAACTAAATTATTCACACTTTTATCACTTTATGTTTTTTTTTCATTGTAATGAATTTAATATCTGCAACTGCAATATAGGAATCAATATTTTGTACGATGACTTAATAATCAAATCTAATAATATTCGTAAGTTTAATTGACATGTAAAGTAATATTGTTACTAAAGGAGTTGATAATTAAATTCAAAACAAAATATTTGGAATGTAGGAAGTACTGTAATTGATAAATATCCAAGTGTCAATTATTTTTCTTCCTTAATTTCCTCAATAGGGAATTATTTGGAAAAGATTAGAATTAAAATAAGAAATGCATCCGGCAAATATGCATAAAATTTAAAGTTTCAAGGTGATTAATTAACTTTTCAACCATGATATTATAAATTATGATCTTAAAAATTACTCCATATCATTAGAAGTCAAGTGATTGAATGTATACACCTGAAATCTTTAAATATGATGCTTAATCTGAAATAACAATAAATGTGTTATTTAAGTTAAAACAACGAAACTAATCAGTAGTGGTTACAATTAGTAACAAAGTAGTTGTAACATAAATGTTTGTACCTCAAAGTTGAGTGCATTCAAGTTACAAAATTATTCTCAAAGAATTCAAAATTCAAAAAAGTGATGAAACCAAAGATAGAGAGATAAACAATGAACCCCGAAAGGGTACAAATGTCAATTCCCCACTACACTCCGCACCCTCCTTATTCTATCCATTTCTATTGGTCAAAGAGTCAAATCAATCTTTTCATTGGTAAACTCCCCATTTTACCCTCGCATTAATAATATTGCATCATCTCCTGCAACACAAACTTGAGAATTATTGAGTACCATCCTCATCCTACATGCCACCAACTCATTGGCTAACATCAACTTCTTTGAATTTGATGTACAAGAGTACATTTGGTTATACTATTTCCAAACTGAAACCACACAACATAAACAGACAAGAAATGACTATTTTACCTATAAAATAAACTTGCTCAACTTAATTAGGAGGGACATTTGGTGTCTGCCTGCATGATCATGTTGATGAAGTGACTAAATAATAGTCCCTCCATCCTTAAATAATTGATATATTTTAAGTGATATATGTTAATCACTATGATTAACAAAATACAATTTAATGTCTCTTATTCTGTATATAAGAAATTATAAAAAATTGATATTGCAAAAATATATATTGAGACGAATACAACAGGGCCTACATGACTATATTATTTATTATCTCTTAATGAGAATTTTTTATCAGATTTTTTAAATTTGACCACAAAAATAAAAATGTAGCAATCATTTAAAGACGGAGAGATTAATATTGTCAGTTTAAGTTGTGTCATTAGGTTTGACTAATGTAATCTACATATATAATTAATGTGATTTGCATATTATCGTGTTTAACTCGAGCTCTATTGAGTACACAACCGATAGTAACAGCTATAAAATCAGGGGCATCTGAGTAAAATAACAAATTCCCTCCTAAAAACACTATTTGGGTGTGGGTATAGCAAGTCAGGTACATTTGATAATAGGACAAAATAACCAGAAAAAACACACACTACACACAGTTACTCTCATGCTATTCCTCTCTCTCTAAAATAATTTCTTCCTTTCTGTCTCTTTCCTCTGTCTCACAATTCTGCTTTTCCTCCCTCAAAAAACCCCCAAATTTCACTTTTTTTTCAATACAAATCCGCTTTTTTCGAACAAAGATTACATTTTTGCAATTCTACAATGCATGATCTTTAATACCCTTCAATATTTTTAACTGAATTGTGATATAAATTAATCTTTTTTACTTTTTTTTAATAGAGTTTTAATATGTATGAAGCAGTAGAGAGTTCAGTGAATAATGGGGGAGGGGGGTTTAATAGCTGTGGAGAGAGCAGTGAGGAGGAGCTATCTGTGTTGCCACGTCATACTAAGGTGGTTGTGACTGGAAACAACCGCACAAAATCTGTTCTTGTTGGGTTGCAAGGTGTTGTCAAAAAAGCTGTTGGTCTTGGTGGTTGGCATTGGCTGGTAATCATTTTTTTTATAACAGTTTTGATCCTTTTGTTGATTTTAGTTGTCTGATTTGCTGGAATTATATATTTTATTGCTCAATTAATACTTTCCTCTTTTAGTTATTTCATAAAGTCTTCAATGCAATTTAATTGTTTTTGTTTAGATAGTTGAGGAATTTTTTGTGGTATTAGCTATTGTGGTTGCTTTAATTTTACTATTTTGAGGATTTTTTTTAATTAGGTGTTTGCTTCTGTAATTTTTGGTTGTTATTTGAGATTCACTTGAAAGTAATTTTGGAAGACCATGTACTATGTTTTTTGTTTTTATGGATTGTGATTTGTTTTACTTCATATCTCTGAATTAAGTTACTCTTTATTTGTTTTTTATTTAATTAAAGGGGATTGGTTATTTGGTTTCTTTTTATATCATGTTTAATATCTGAGTTGTTGATTAAATATCCAACTTGCATGAATAAGAAAAATGGTATATGAAATTCAGATGTTGTATGAATGCATGCTAATTTTATGGTTTTATGGTACTGCAATAATCTATCATTCTTTGATGTGCATCCTTCTGTAAATCTTACTATCCTTTCTGTAGCATCCATTAATTCGGAACTTAATTGGAAAGCCATATTTTGACCCAGATTTTTGCGGGAATTTCAGTAGAATAATGATTTTTAATTTGTATCTTGTTATTTTTCTGATTTGTTTATTCTATTATAACTTTCTTGGTTTGTCTAGTCTAATTCAGTGGCACTGAGAATCTAGTTAATGGCTTAGCATTTCAACATTTCAATGTCTTTTTTCACTTTTGTGTGCTAAGTTTTATTTATATGGAGAATAAATGTAGCCTTTATGTAAATGAAGAATCAAGTTTACTTAGAGCAACTTATAAGAAACACAAAATAGAATTTTCTTGCAATAGTGAAGTTATATTGAGTGCAACAATTTTGCTTAGTGGGATTTTAGTTTGCCCTATTCTTGTATGTAATGATCTTGGGATGTTTACTTTGTTTGGTTGATGCTGCAAAGAAAAATTGGCTTGGTTTTATGTTGAATAGCTAGTTTCTTTATATAAATGCAGGTGCTTACAAATGGCATTGAGGTAAAACTTCAAAGGAATGCACTGAGTGTTATCGAAGCTCCAACTGGTAGTGAAGATGACGATGAACTTGATTTTGATCACTTGCAGTGGAATGGCCCTGTTGTGGGTGAGTCCTGAAATTGGATTCCTAGTACGATTTAATAACCTCTTTGTTGATGCATCAAGCTGCGAAGATTTAGCTTTTTCTAATGAAATAAGTATTATTTTATCTTTTTATCTTGATGCATTTATGATTTTTCTTATCTTATGAAGAGCTGATTCAGATTGTTCTAGTAGAATTTTGCATAAAGGCTAAAGGATTATTTTTCCTTGGGTTCTTTATGTGACTAAATCTTTTTCTTTTGACAGCCAAAAACTCTTTATTTTCTCACTTTATTTCTCTATTTCATTTGGCCCACCACAAAATAACCTTTATTTTATATTTTTTCAGCATCCCATGATACTAAAAAATCTCAGAGGTCAAGGCATCGTATGCACAAATCCAATGGATTATCCCACAAGACTCTGAGCCAGTCCCTCTCCTCTGATTCACAATCCAAAGGATCCTTTTATACTCATCGGGGGTCCACGGTAGGCAACTTTTTTATTGATTCTTAATTCGATGTATTTTCTTGTTTTACTGAGTATTTAAGATCAGAAACGAGATAATGTTAATATATTCAACTTGGTTAATGCATTATTCATATACTGCTGTTCGTTCAGAAGGTTGACTTGAGCAAACTGGAGATGGCTGCACTCTGGAGATATTTGCAGCATTTTAACCTTGTATGTTAATATTTAACCTCTACGAGATTCTAGTTTCATCTTCATGCTGCTATTGGCCTTAATCACCATTATAACATTTCTGTATTGGTATCTATCTTCTCCTTTCAGGTAGATGCCATTCCTAACCCATCAAAAGAGCAACTCATTGACGTTGTTCAGAGACACTTCATGTCACAGGTATTTTTACCTACTTGCTTTTGCAAATTATGTCACCCAACCTTACATGTAAAGTTATATTTTTTCTCCGTACTCTGTAATTATTTATGATTGCACGTATATGCATGACAATGTTGCTAGTTTATGTGGTTGCAGAAACTGGACGAGATGCAAGTCATCGCTGGATTCGTGCAGGCTGCAAAGAGGCTGAAAACTGTCTACAAATAACCTGGAAAATCTGATCTGATTACTAACAAATTGCTCCCTCCGAGTAGTAATATTTGTAATATATGTGTCTTGTACTGTTTACGACAGTGATGTTTGTAGGTAGACATCTCCAAGTATTATATAGGATCTTAATATGAGGTAGCTGTAGTTCTGTAGGTGCAAGAAACGTTGAGCTAACTTCAGAGTGAAGCATGTTGAGCTTCTTTGGCATTGGTTGAATGTAATTCCTAACTCAGGGGTAGTAGTCCTTGGAGATGTATATATAGTAATGTGTGTCGATCACCATTCAATCAATAGACATTTGCCATTGTTGCTGCCAGAGTATATATAGTTCAATCATCGATAACTACATCTCACTTATTTTACGATTTCTTTGCTTTTATGAGTTTTGCTTGTGGGACGTACGAGAGCGTGCAAGTCATGACGGTGGTGGTGGTCTGAATAGAGTACAGCGCGAAGCTATGGATTTCTTCAAATGACATGAAATAAATGGATGGGCAACTTCTTTAAATCGCACGAGGCTGATAATAATGAAAAAAGGTGATAATAAGGTTGGGATTAAGGAGATTTTTTGGATTGGTCAATATAATCTTACACCCTTTTGATCTTATATGGTCGCTTACCAAGAAACAAATCTATGAAACCCACCCAAGTGGTCCATTCATAAATAAAATTAGAGAATTTCCAGTCCTTTTCATATGTCCCAGTCACCTAACGCTTCATTTGAAGCATGGCCAATATTCAGCATACAAAACTAATGGTTACCTCTCAAGGAAGAGTCCGTTTCACTCTCTTTTCACTTGTCGGTAAACTGTTAATTAAGAGGTTTTCACTTTTTACTTCGTTAGCCTCTATATTAATGATGGAACTAGGATTTGCACTAGTGTGTTTATTTGATAAGGAAGTTTGACCTCTTCTACTTGCATTAGAGATTCATTAGTTAAGCTGATTAACTATCCAAAGATGTGTCTAGGAATAGTTTTACAATGGAGAAGACTAACGGACATGAAACTAGAAATTATAATACAATTAAACATAGCTTGTTGGAAAAAAAATGTTTCAAACGTTAATTATTAATTAATTTATAGGAAGTGTTGTTATGGCGTTTAGCTTATTATAAAGGCCGAGGGATTTGTGTAGGTCCACTTGCTTCTGAACATGTTATTGAAGAAGAAGATGAATATAATATAGTTTTAAACTCCCTATTGTTAAAAAGAAATTAGACAATTACCTTGTAAAGTAAGATGATTAGTTAGAGAGCACGCAATTAAAGATCGATAAGACAAAGATTATTCAAGATTATTGATTCCGACAAATTGTTTTGCCTGTTTGGCAGAGAATGTTTGAACTACTAATTGTCCTCTGTCTACTTTTTGCGTAGTGGGGAGTCGGGAGTATTTGATTTGAAGTTCTAATATTGCTATAATACAATTAATTCCGTGATTTAGGGATGTTATCAAACTAAACTATTCTATCATGCCAGTTTTTACTCTACCAAATAAAATACTTACAAAGGTTAAACAATGAGATATCATTATTAATTTTTTTAATATATGCATAAGTATATGTGTAAAGATATTAATAGAAGAAAATATTTTCATATGATATTCAATTTGTAGTTAATTATTTCTCACAGTCTAATTTATGCGACATTTTATAATATATGGCTTTTTATTAATAAATGAATGCAACATTTCCATATAATATTATTAAGATAATTTTACTTTAATTTTGTGTGTAAAAATAATATATAATTTTTGTAAAGTCATTTTTTGAAAATAAAGGTCAAATATATTTAATAATATTTACGGATAATTATCGTACAAGATATTACATATATTACAAAAGGTTATATATATATAAAATATTATTGGTCGCCTACTTTTTAGTTAAACATGCGGTTTCAAAGTATCCACACCCCACCTCCACCCCCTCCCCAATTATATAATAAATATTTTGCAAAACTTAACATATACCCTAAATACATACGGAGGAAGATATGAAGACCCTAGTCGCACTTTCCCACGATCAATCAATAAATACGAGACATGTAGTATACATAGTATTTATATATTCCGTCTGATTTTTAGTTATCGTTTTAGTATAATTATTTGTAATTTTACATTTTCAATATATTTTCTGCTTATTGTTTCTATTGAAGTTATAACTATCAAGTGATAGGATGACAATAATTGTCTTTTTACAGTTTCAATATACTTTTAATTTATTTTTTAATTTACGTGCAAATGACTAGAATTACAAAGAAAAAAAAGACCCCGAGGGAGTATAATATATGCTAGCACTATAAATTGACATGACACAAGGACGGCTTGGTATTCATAACTCATTGTCTAACACAATACTATTCGGCAACTAAACCATGTTTTCACATGCAGTATTAGAGTTAAACGTATGTTAACATGGCTGCAAAATTGGTTACTATACCTGCCCTTCTTGTAAATCTCCTCCACCACCGCCAAGTTGTCCTCACTCACGGCGTAGAAGGCAACATGTTTCCCTGCCTCCACGGCCGCCAGCATGCTTCCAGTTTTACTCCTCTCCACCTGACCACCTCCTCGCACCCCCTCCGGCCCTACCCTCATATGCAAAACTCCATCCACATCCACGGATCCACCACAAAAGCGTTAACCATGCCAATCTAACATTATAAGTTATAACAATTTTAGGCTTGTTCACGATTCGGCTATTTCGAACATGGAACTTCGGTTCTGTTGTGGTCGGCGTTGATCCGGTTGGGACCTAATGGGTTTGTGTTCGCTCCCGATTTGGGCCCAACCCATTTTTGGGCTCGTGTTTGGGCCTAATATTTACCATTTTAAAACACAACTTGTGTTGTTGACTTGTTGTGTGTTATGCCACTTAAACACAACATAACTTACAATATGGACTAATCTTGTAGCCGTTATACTTATACATGAAAAATTAATCCACCAATGTTTCATGCTACACAGATATTTTATAATTTGTGAAAGATGAATCGTTATGGATAAAGTACTTCTCGATTAAACACTCAATTGATTAGTTTCAAGGCATTGTGGATTATCTTAAAATCAAATGTAATATGTATCAACAAATGTCCCCTTATTCGAATATCGAACAAGTTTTGTTACTCAAGTAGTTTGACCCATAAGTCTATCTGAGGTGACCAGCGTAAGGTTATCGCTTAAGTTAAATATGAAAATGTATAAGACTATTCACAATAGGAGTTAACTGGAGTACAATATGCCACAAATTTTTCAAAATAGGGGAATTGAATCAATTGATGACGTGGAGATTGTAAAGAACAATTCAGTTGCACCCATACAATCTCTTCAAACGTAAGATTATAAGTCCCACTTGAACTTTTTTATTCGACCTTCTTTAGTTCTTACATTTTTAGTTAATAATTTTATAAAATTTTGAAAACTAAAATTTATCGATTTTTTTATTTTTCAAGATCTATAACTTGAGACTAAATTTATTTTATTTGGACTATTATTTATTTGTTTCTCTTTTTCTAAAGTTATATTTATTGTGAATATATTAGTGAGATGAAGGAGAGAGAAAAATGAATTATTTCTCAATTACTCCCTGATATGGAATGTAATAGATAATAGAAGTATTTGATGATATGGATATGATGTGACAGATGATAATTGCTTTATGAAATGTCATTTGTTGTGGATAGTCAAAGAAGTTGTAAATATATACCTATTGTATGTATCCGGTCACCTATTTAGTTGTTTCAAGTGTCAAACAATAATAGCTATCAGATTCTATCCATAATCGATAAAACGGGTAATCGAGTCAAGTTTCTTTGAATTGAAATGTGAAAGGAATATCGGATTACAAGATAATAACACACCTATTTATAACCTCTTACAATAAAGTTGATAATTTAGTTATATACATTTGTATAACAATTTTGTACACACATATATATTGGATCATATTTTGTATTGTGCTTCCTCAATTATTCATAAATTAGTTCGTCAATTATTTCAAGCGATGTTGTTTCAAACATCAATGCTCTATTTTTACTTTATTTTTTTTAGGACAAACGGCTAGGATGATTAGTTATGTTTCGGTCATGGACCATGTGGATTACTTATATTTAAAAGTGCCGTGGTCGATAATTTATGTTATAAAATCAGTCTCAGTTAATACTTTGCCATAATTTTCTGTTAACCTACCAGTAATTAGATCAAATGCACATTACATGAACATTTGAGGAGTAGCTTAGTCATTTCATAATTGATTTTTTTGTAAAAGTTTTGAAATTTAATTTCACGCCATCAATTTTTTGTCTTAATTTCAAACTTTTTTCTTCCAATTTTATATTTGAAACGACCTAATTACCTTCAAAAAATTTGTCATGTGATGTGGGCGTGACCTGACTAACGACGGATTAATAGAAATTGCATAAATGGGATTGCTTTGTAATATAAGTGATCAACAATGACGCTTTCAAACATAAATGATCAACTCAACCCAAACATAAATGATCATCATGAACTCCTAACCTACTTTTTATTTCTCGAATACAATCTTCATCATAATTAAAGTGGAAAGTTCCTTTTATCGATTTAGTACATCATTTTCACTTAGAAGGCTACTACATTCATGTTTAGAGGCAATTGTTATAATGCTTCTATTAATTGCATTAATATTGTACTTTGGTTCTCGTAAGTGATATCAACACACAAATGGTCCCTGTAATTGTATAGTTAGTGCGGAAATGATACCTACATTAACAGTTTTGTTAGTTGTTCACGAAGGAAGAAAATTTAAGCCTATTATATTTTCAGGTTAAAAATTTCTAATTTAAAGAATATTTTAGGACAAAATCATAAATTTAATACCTTCTATTTTGAAGTGTAGTATTTAAGATAGTTTGAGTAAAGCGAGTACAGAAAAATAGGGAAGATGACAAAAAGTTCAAAATATTACTCCCTCCATCCCTAAAAGATTGTCACATTTTGACTTGTGATGGTCAACAAAACACGATTTAAAATATATATATCTATTATTCTACATGTGAAAAAATTATAAAAAGTTAATATTTCAAAAATATATATTGAGACGAATCCAACAAAGTCCCACAAGACTATATTATTTATTATCGTTTAATGGGAATTCAAGATTAAATTTTGTAATGTTTGACTAACAAAAGTCAAAATGTGACAATCTTTTAGGGACGGAGGGAGTACTATTTATCTCTAATATTTATCAAAATTAAAATATATCTCAAAAGTATTTTAACCGTTAACAATTAAACATATATTCAATTTGTTGGTAAGAAAAAGAAAGAATTTGAGTAAACATGCATATTCATTGTTCTTATTTAATGAAAAAAGTCAACCTTAAATAAATGAGGGAGCAATATCTTGAAATGCATAATGCATTTACATGTAATAGAAAATTAGAAGAAACAGAGGAGAAGAAGATGGATGAAGGTTATGAATATTGGTATATAGGAATATTGCAATGTATTGGGGCAAATTAAAATACTAACGCTTCAACGTTACATTTTAAAAAGTATTCATAATTCTTAAAAATTTAAATAGTAGCGGTGGATCCAATACGTGTTACTCGATGGTCAAGCAGAAACAAAAAGAAAAGATGATGATTCATGTCATCATCTGTAATGATGAAATATATTGTATGTCTGTATGCATGGCATACAAATAAACCTGAGTAATAGCGTTAGCTTAAGTGACAAAAAGTTTAAATATTGCATTGTGATAACAATCTAGTTTTCTCGTATATTACGAATTTAAGTTTTACAAGAAATAGACTTTTGTGTTAGCATATATAGTAAACATGTAAATTCAGGTCTCTTAATTTTATGAAACATATTTCGTGATTTAATTTATCGCATATCTCAAAACATGAAAGGAAGTAACTCTTAAGGTGATTCACGCAAACCCCAGTAACAAACCTAGATGACGAATATTCATGCAATCTCTACCTAATTATACTAACTGTATACTTTATTTCACTCACAAAACAACAAAGAGTTTACTAAATGCTACTGTTCATAGTTCTTAAATTTGTTCTTACGTAGCCTTTATGACCAAGTTGGTTATAGCCTAGTAAAAAGAATATATGTGTTGCCAAAAAAATTTGTTCAATTAATGACCGATTAGAACATTAATGAGCCTTTAATCAGGACAAGTCAACTACTACTTTAAAGTAAGACAATTAGGATATCATTGATGATGATTATTTGTCCCTCTTTGGCACAAATTTGGAAAGTATGAGAGCTCCTCTATTGATTTCTTAACAAACTCTAAACTATATTGGATGTTTTAATAATCTTAAACACTATACCCAATTTTAATAGTATATGTAAATTGTATGAATTTTAAAGTTGAACTTTTAACTTGGTTATTGTAAAACTAACTATGAGTAATAATATAGTTTTTGTGGTTTGCTCCCAAAATATAGTTCAATTAGTAAAGAGTTAGAACGTTCACTACAAGATCATTTTTTTTTGTAACGCATTTTTGACTTTTTTAAAGAGCGAATCCTGTGTTAAAGTGGTTAATAGATAAACTCTACTCTACTAGTTATTGAGGTACATCTGACGATTTATCTAGTCTATGTATTTCCTGAAAGTGTGTGTGAGAGCCGTTAAATTGACAATTTCATAATTTTTTTCATAATTTTTCTGTTTTGACACTCCGATTATTGATCATTTGCTAACAAACACATATATCATTCACAAGTTTCACTATAAAAAAAGTATTCCTTTCATCTCCAAAAGACATGATGAAACCAGTTTGTACCTTATAAGCTACCTTTTTGTTTAGATATATTTATTTTGAGGTGATAGCAATTCTTGATTAAACAAGTATTAATAATAAAAACTTTCCCCAAATAATGTAATAGCTACAAATTACGTCAGTCATATAAATTACGTTATATAATTTTGAGATTAATCCTTACCATGACGATGAGGCGTGATTGTACTAGGGCCCATTTAAGTCCCCCCATTATTTAGAAAATCTAGTATTCATATATAAAATCTTCTTCATTATTTAGTATATTTTTACTATATTTTTCTTTTTATACATATTGAGTGTTATTTTATTTTTCAAGGACTATTATATATTCCATATAAATAAAAAATATATGTCATCAATTAATTTGGACTCAATAATTACTTAGAAGCTTACATGTACAATTGTATTAATTCTGAATTAATGTGATCTTTGATAAAATGACAAATAAAAAAGAACAGAGAGAATATTAGATATTAATTAGAAAAATCATAATAAATTATAAAAATAATAAACCATAAATCATGTCCATTCCTATCCATTTTTTGGATCGAAAGAAAAATTGAATGATTTGATATTTTTTTAAATAGAGAAGAGATGTTAGACAATACTAGATCATGACTTTATTATTAACAAATTTGGATTATTAAGTAATGCACGAAAATATCGACTTTTATCATTTCTAAATATATATTTCATTATTTATACTTAATAAAAATGAATTATAAAAAATCGAGGGCCCATGTTTAATTTTCACACTAAATTCTATATAAAAACTCAATAAACAAATTGTTGTATGGGATATTGATGAACTTATTATCTTATGATAACTAGCACACTCATCTACTTTACCAAATCTTTTGCGGGTCAACACTCTTTATCTATTTAGTCATATAAATGTAACTTATGAACCCGATATAAGAAAACATTATAAATATCTAAAAAAAATAACACAACCCATAAACTAATTAAGCCCGATGACTCGATAGTATAATAACATATGACTCGATGATATTCCTATATAAATACCATTATTTTTATATTTTGTCATCGCTAATTTCCATAAATTAATAAATTAATTAAGCTCCAAACTCTTTGGACACTAGTATATAAACTCCTTGATCTTTCAACATCATACATTTCTCTATACAATCTCTCAAAACAAGAATGGCACTTCGCATAATATCATCTGCGAAGCGTTTATTCAACACAACCAAACACTCCTCCTCTCCCTCACCCCTTCTAACCCATCAACATTCGCCTTCTTTCCCACCTAATCCTCCCCCTAAATCCAGCTTCACATCAAACTTCTTCACCTCCCCCCTCCCCGAATTTCTCCACATTGCCGTTGGCGATGGGCCGAGAAATACCCCAAAATTCCTCAACCCCAAGAACTCAACTGGTAGTTTGGGGGTGGAGGAAGTGAGAAAGATAATGAGGAGGTGGCAAATGGAGAAGGTGAGGAAGAAGCTGAGAGAGATTGAGATGAATACGATATCGTATGGAGAATATGTGAGAGTTTGTAGAGAAGAGAGTGATGATGATGAATTTGGTGGAGAGATTGCCAAGATTCTTGATCAGTGTGGGGATGTAATCGTTCTTGGTACTGTTGTCTTCCTCAGGCCTCGTCAGGTAGTAATACTTATATTTCTTTGGAGTTTATTTGTCGGTTTAGTCTCCAATAGTATTACGGTTACAGTTTAATTCTCGAAAGAGGCTAAAAGTTATATATTAGCTATCACTTTATTAATTATTTCGTTAATTTTTAACGTCAACTGAGGTGAGAGGTTATATATGGGACAGAAAATGATTTTGGTTTTAAGATTTAAACTCATTTTTTGTGTTAACAATTAATGGAATCTTCCTGCCGAAGTTTTATTATGAAACAAAAATGAGTTTAAGTCGTAAAAAATTATATTTTGCTCAAATTTAACCTCTCATCGCATATTGGTGTTAAAGATTGTCGAAATAATTAACGTGGGACTAATCTACAATTTTTTAATAATTTTTGGGACTAAACTGCAACGATATCACTATCGAGGACTAAGCTGCAACCTGATGATACTATCAGGGACTATTTGTGTAATTTGCTCCAATTTTTTATGACTGAAAATGTTGGAATTAGGGGTGAGGTAGTAAAAGTTTTCTTTAATAGTATTTTTGAAAAAGTTATACTAGTATTACAATTTTCAAAGTTCATATTTTTGTTTATGAAAGTATATTGTTCGCCTTCCTAATTTTTTTTTAATTTACTTTATATTAAATTTTACCAAGTTATGTGCTCTCGTTGTATAAATTTTATTATACCAAATTAACAATTCATCAATATGGCCCCAAAAAATGTGTACATATATACATACACCATGCAATAATTTTAAGAGACACTCATCTATGTTATTAAAAGTTGTTCATCTTTACTCAAGAAGGTAGTTTAGATTGACATTATTAGAAAGCATACATGATTAATTGAAGATAATTAAGGTAGTAATTAAGTTTCAAAGTAGAGAAAAAAAGAGGTTAAACTTACCCTCAAACCTCCCTAAGACCACAAACCACTAAATATACACTATTAAACGTTCATAATAAATTAACTGTGAAGTTTCTTAAAATCATATAACTCATTGCCTCATCTAGATTTTCTTATGAGAAGAAGAAATTTGGTTTATTTGTCTAATTTTATCTTTCATCTTCTTAATTGACTGAGTTTATATCGCCCTTCGATTGGAATTAAAAATATCAATTAATCGATTGGATTTATTACTCAATTTAGGTGGCAAAATTAATGGAGAAAGTAATACACGAAGCAATAGCCAAGCCAAATGATCCAAGAAAGAAAGAACTTGAAGAAATGGAGAAGAAAAAAGCCATGATAGACAAGAAGGCAGAGTCAATGGTCAAAGCAGAACTCTATATTGGGCTGGGCTTTTTAGCCCTTCAAACATTGGGCTTCATGAGGCTCACTTTCTGGGAGTTTAGTTGGGATGTGATGGAGCCCATTTGTTTCTTCACAGCCTCCCTTCACTTTGGGCTTGCATATTGCTTCTTCCTTAGGACATCAACAGAGCCTTCGTTTGAAGGCTACTTTCAAAGGCGTTTTAGGGTAAAGCAAACGAAGCTCATGAAACACCACAACTTTGATATAGAAAAGTATAATCAGCTTTGTATGGCCTTTTATTCTATGGGTTATGACCCTAAAGGCCCAATTTAGAGGCCCACAAGTATAAATAGTTACTTGTGTTTTGGGCTTTGGGATTTTGTGTAGTTTTCCAACAACATTTAAGTAGGATATTGTAGAAAATAATAATTAGATATGTACTTCTTTATTATGAAAGCTAATAGAACTATCAAAAAAAGAAAGCTAATAGAAGAATCAGCAATAGACTTTAAAAAATTCTGCAATACTTACAAAGTATAGTTTGTTTGGAGATGTTGTCAGACTTTTGTCAAATTAAAACAAATATCATATTAACATATACTCCCTCCGTCCCTAAATGATTGGTACATTTTGACTTTTGTGGTCAAATTTTGAAAAACTTGATCAATAATTCTCATTAAACAGTACGAAATAATATTGTCATGTGGGATCTTATTAGATTCGTCTCAATATATATTTTTGAAATATCAACTTTTTATATTTTTTTCGAATGTAGAATCAAAGATATTTACGTTTTAAATCGTGTTTTGTTGACCATGAAAGTCAAAATGTACCAATCATTTAGGGATGGAGGGAGTATTTAACTGGTTTTCAAAATGATTACTATTTATTTAATTGATGAGGATAACAATTTTTATCTCTTTTTAAGCTAGGAAACCATTTCCCACTATGATTCCATTTCATTAACTTTAGATGACATTAATAAGTTTAGAGTCATTAAATTTATTTCAAAAGTTCTACACCACTTAAAGTGGTAAGGAGGGTGTAAAACTGATATTAATATTGTAATATAATTCTTGGAAGGCATTCAAATCAATTTCATGGGAGTATGAGATATTGTTAAATACTCCATTGATCATCCATTTTCATTAACGACAAGAAATAATATTATCATATGAGATATTATTAGGTTCATTTCAATGTACATTTTTGAAATTTAAACCTTTTTTTCATTTATAGTTTTGACATATACAAAATTAGAGATATTTATGTTTTAACTCAATAATCTTCCAATACAAATAATTTGGAAGGGAGGGAGTATGAAAAGTTTGGAGCAGCAAATAAAAAGACACGGATGATGGATTAGGATTTGTAGTCAACGAAGACATGGTAGGTGGATCTCCCTTAAATCATTGTAAGGAAAGAATCTTTAGGACCCAATCAGCTCAGTTGCTATGCCTAGTTGGCACCACACGATTGGTCTCGTGTATCTGCATCTTTCGACACACAATTTCTTCCAACTCTCGTTTTTTTTTTTTTTTTGTAATCTTTATTCATTTTCAACAAACAGACCATTAGCAGGTTAGAGGTGGTAATCCAGAGTTCATCTCGATCGTCCCTTTATTGGTCGCGATCGATCCACCACTCAAGTCTCCTCAAGGTCAACCCTATCTTTTTCTTTTCTTCAAATTATTCAATAATTCATTTCATCCTGTTTACCCTTTTGGGCTTGCTAAATTTATGTTTTGGATCGTGAATATGTAATCATTTTGTTATCAAAATCAAAATTATGCGAATATATGAAGACTTTTTATGAAAGCCCCTATGATCTGTATTTTGGGATCATTTTTTGTGTTTCTATGAGCTTAGAGATTAAATGTGAGATTGCTATTTAAAGAAATTTAGCAAGGCTATGTTTATGGTGTGTTTGTTCGAGATTTATATATAATATTCAACATTGATATAGCTAAGTTGATTTCTCCTTTTATGTTATAAAAATCAGGACTTTGATTGTGTTTATGTAAGCAAGGATTGATATTGTTAGGTATTTTCTATCTGGTTTAAGATTGTGGTTGAAGCGATTAATCATAGACGGAAAATTATTGGAATTTTGATATTTTAAATGTTAAATCTTTACTGTTATGGGATCGTGAGTATTGGTGATGTTTGGACAGGAGAGTAGAGGTTTTGTTAATAAGGAGGGATGTCAACTGGGTTTGGGGAATCGACTAGTAGACAGCCCCCAAGCCCTTCTTTTGCTGCCAACAATGGTAATGCTGGTGATTCTGCAAATTTTGAGTGTAATATATGCTTTGAGTTAGCCCAAGACCCGATAATTACATTATGCGGACACCTTTTCTGCTGGCCATGTTTATACAAGTGGCTTCATGGACATTCCCGTGTGAGTGAATGTCCAGTTTGTAAGGCCCTTATAGAGGAGGAGAAGCTGGTTCCACTATATGGGCGAGGAAAGAGCTCAACTGATCCCAGGTCTAAATCCATCCCTGGGGTGGAGATCCCCCATCGTCCTACAGGGCGAAGACCTGAAACTGCCCCTCCTCCAGAACCTAATCAGTTTCCTCAGAATGGATTTGGATTCATGGGTGGGCTGGGAGGATTTTCACCAATGACCACTGCAAGCTTTGGGAATTTTACCATGTCTACAGCATTTGGAGGCCTCTTTCCTTCTCTATTCAACTTTCAATTGCAAGGATTTCCCCGGGCTAGTATGTACGAAGTTGGTGGTGGTTTTCCTCATGGTTATCCGAACACATTTCATGGAGGCCACATGCATCGCTTCTATCATCATCGTTCAACTCCACAGAACCAGTACGACAACACTTTGAAGCTGCTGTTTCTGGTAATTGGATTGAGTGTTATCCTTGCTCTAATGTACAGTTAGTTACCATATGTAGTTACTTGACTTGCAAGAGAACGAAATTCGATAGCAATTTCTTCCAATGTACATGTTATATCGTGCCTGATTGTCTAACCTTTATTTATTTTCAATCTTGTTGTGACTCCAATCAAATAAGGAATTCAGTTTGGCTTTGTACTGATATATGTGTCTCCTTTTGTATTAATTAACTGATTCTTATTTTATGTATGTATGCGTATATCCATTGATGCACATGTCTAAGATCATCTTGGAAGCGTGCAGCTACATTTGGCTGCTTTTGATGTATCGAAACCTACTATGCACCTCTGTTGGCTATGCGTTTCAGTATTTCACGTATTATGTGATCCTGGTACTTAAAATACAACTACGTTTCTTATCTTTTCATTTGTTGGGCGGTATAAGAGGAATTATGGATGATTTTGTTGTTAAGTACTTCCTCGTTTTTATGTGAATGACCTGCTTTCTGTATTTACCTTGTCCTATGATAATGAGATATTCCCAGATTTACCCTTCATAGTGTTTATATCACTGAATTTGGGACCTTATAGTTATTAACACACATTCACTAATATTCTTACATCACTTCAAGCAAATGATATATTAATGTACTTGTTCGAAGTCAACTACTTATTACCTTCATATTTGCGAAAAATCAAGGTAGGTAATTCAAATTTGAAATGAAGAACTTTATAAGCTTATAAGGATTATCAGAAAAATACTACCTTTTCTGTGAGTAAGGTTTGGCCCATAGATAGAGGATTTATAGTGATGGTGCTTATGTATGCTTTATCGAGTGAAAATATGATGTGTGCCTGGTCTGAAAGTCTTATAGGCATGCCATCTCTTTTAAGATGCATGCTACGCCTGTAAAAACTGCAGCATGTTCTAATGGCGCCTTTTCTATTTGGCTTCGGTCTATATTGTTATTCAGTCAGCAAGTTTTGTGAGCAACTTTTGTGCTGATCATGGTTAATATGTTTCTCCACCATGTTGTAGTTTTATAACTCTAGATTTGTATTCCAAATGATGCACTAGTTGCAGTACCTACATTAACATGATGAATCTGAAGAACAAGAAATTAGCTCTTGAAGCTGAAGATTTAATGCTACTTTCGTATTTTTTCTTTCAATTGCTTTGGCGACTTTCTTTTTCTTTTTCATGACATAATATTGTGGGTTGTAGCTTTGAAGTATTCTTTTACGTATATTTTAGCAATAATCAAGTATTTGTTTGAAGTTCAAGTTGTTGACTTCCTCTGCTTGGCTGTTGCTTCCAAGTCTTACCAATTCCGATGATCTGGTTGCTACTGCTTGAATCTATTTAAGATTCGATATCTAATGATTTGTTGATCACGTTTTGCTTCAAGGCTTCAACGTATCATGTCTTGATTTGTGTGGTGGTTGTGGTGGTGGGGGGGGGGGGGGTGAGGTGGGGCTCGGGAGGCGACACAGCTAAAGGCAATTCGGGTCCAGGTCTTGAAGTGTCTCTGCACTCCATTTGGTTGTGAGTATTGGTGGCCCTGGGAAACAGGTGATGAAGACATTTTGGAAGCTGCATTGGTGGCTCTTGGCATCATATAATATTAACGTAGGTAACTAGTCTTTGGAATTATATAATCCACTACTACTTATCTCCATTTTGCAGTTGTACTGTTGACCTTTTAAAAAGCAAGCTTCATAATTGATAAAATCCCTAATAGGGACAAATTGTGCTTACCCCATTCATCTCTTTCATTCAGATACTGGCTGCTTGGAACAATTTCCATAAGATATTCTTGCATTCATGTGTATTATTTCCCTCCATTTTAATCTTAACTTTTTTTTGTGCGTGTCAATTAGATGAGGTAATTTCAGATTCGGAACCTTTTATCATCACTATCAAGAGCATTTTCTACTAGACTATTCGATTAAGGCCCATTTTAATCCAACTTAAAAGCGTTTCTTCAACAAATTAGCACTCCCAGCCTCATTCGCATAAAAAATCACTCTACATCTACTTTCACTTGTGTTACCATTTCGTATAGCTTGTCTCGTTTGTGTCAATGTTTAAATCAGATTGCATTTTGGCCCAAAAAGGTTATGATTTAGCGGATCTGTTAATTTAGAGACCAAATGCGCACTCGTTTCACATTTTCAGGGACTAGATCCCACTTACAGGGACCAAAGTGCCACAATACGATATTTAGTGAGACCATTTCCACAATTAACTCTCGAGAAAAATGTCAACTTTAGTAAATTTATATACCGTTTGAATGAAGTCATCTTGTGAATCCTAAAATGTGTATATTATTGTACCATATTTGCAGCCTATATTTTTATAGGACAAAAAACAAGGATCGTCGCCTGTGTTTTATCGTGAACTATTTAGCTCACTCATGTTTTAAATATTTTCATTAGCTCACTCATGTTTTAGAAGTCCCTATTAATGCACTGGGGCATAATTTCCTCCGTTATTTCGTCCAGGGATCAATTATTCTTTTTTAGTTTTTATTAATTAAGAAATTATATATTCATCCTTACAAATTACGATGATCATACGATTAACACATAATTGATGATTCGTGCCTTTTACCTTTTCACTAATCCAAATGTATTAAATGCAGTTTAACATATTGATAGTGTTTGTGGGTGGATATACTAACGTCAATCGGTATCAATTTTGGTGTCATTTCATGTTATGGTTATATTTTGGTGTCATTTTAGAAATTAAGGATTACTCCCTTATCTCCAAATGGTAGGGTATTTTGATTTTCTGAGTCATATTTTAGAAATTTTGATCATGAATTTTCATTAGCCTATATAAAATAACATAATTATGTCAAAGTTTGTTAGATTCGTTTGAATATGCATTCTTGAAATATCAACTTTTAGAATTTTTACACATGTTAAATTAATGATATTTATGTTTTAAATAATGTCGTTGTGATTACAAAAATGTAAATGCCCTTATCATTAGGGATGGAAGGAGGGAGTAATTATTATACTTTTCATCTCAATGTATGTCCATGTGTCATGTATGAAAATAGAAGCTTTCGGGCATAGCACAATTGATAAAGAATTAGAGTATAAAGTACAAAACATCCTCGCCTCTTCATGTAATTCAGGTTCGATTCTTACTGAGAGCTAATCTTGTATTTCAAAATGGTTAACGGGCGAGCTCTAATACCATGATCAGACGAGACATATTTCATACTAACTTTTGAACAGGGAGTTGTCAGGACCCTTAATTTGAGGTCTCAAATTTTTTTACGTATGAAAATGGAAATTGAGTAAAAAAATCTGGTTAAATAACAGGATAGTAGTTCATTAAGATTTAATAGATTAGTGGTAGTATTCGAGGAAAACTCACTAAGAAAGTCTCTAGTTTAACTCTTGTTCTTTTTATATAGTTTAATTCTTGAAAATAGAGCTTAGATAACTATAATGAGTATTTGTGATAGTTAATTCATTTTTACATTATAATTTATACATTATGAATTTAGTCTTTGATAATTTGGATTTTGGGAGATGTTTATTTTCGTACACATTTACGCTTCTCATTTACCTATTTTGCCTAGATAAATAAATATGTATCCTGATGGTCGACATGAGTTTAACTGTTTAAGTCTATTATTATTATTGAAATGTAGGAGAACCTATTTGAACATAGCCACATATATAGGAGTAAAGTACTGAGGAATATTTGATTTCCTTATTGAGTTGGTTGTATGTGTGTTTGTAAATTAGGGATGAGGTGAGTTTCGAACTCAGAACCTTTTGGTCACTAACAAAAGCCTTTTTCCACTAGACTATCCGATTAACTCGGTTGTATATGCACTATTGTTTACTCAAAGTCGAATAATTTGTACTTCCTTGCTTACCTTGCTCCTGTGTGTAACAATTACGGGAACACTATAATTCATGTGCTAGCTTTCATGATGCCATCAATTTTAGGCTTTTGTAAAGATTGGCATTCGAATTGCTAGTACTACTTGACCATCATTTTTTGAAGCTAAATGTGTTGTTTTTTCGCCTTTTCCATATTTGATTTATCTTCATATTTAAACACTTTTAGTTCCATCGAGTTTGGCAAGCAGTCACCTATATATTTTCAAGTGGAAAACATATGGACCGTAATATAATACAAGTGCTATTAAAATTTAAAAACACATGAAAGTACTAAACTGTTTAACCTAATATTGTTTCAATTTTATAGTGCCCAATCTAACTATGATGGCGGAATATTTTCACTCATTAAGTTTTTTTCTTCTTCTCATAAATAGTTTATTACGAATAAAAAATGCGATATACTCCCTCTGTCCCTAAAAGATTGTCACATTTTGACTTTTGTGGTCAATTACAATAAAATTTGATCATGAATTCTCATTAAACGATAAGAAATAATATAGTCTTGTGGGACCTCGTTAGATTCGTCTTAATATATATTTTTAAAATATCAACTTATTATAATTTTTTCGCATGTAGAATAAGAAATATTTATGTTTTAAATCGTGTTTTATTGACCACCAAAAATCAAATGTGACAATCATTTACGAATGGAGGGAGTATCATTTTAAACGAAATAGGTAGCTCATGAGACGGTAGGTGTGATGTCCGATCAATAAGAAATTTCTTCTTATAAGATAGAGAAGAAATTAAGTCTAATGTAATCTATGTGTTTAAGAAAATCGAACAATATGTATCAAAATATTTGATGCGAGGTAATAATATAATCCGACTTTTCTTGGGTTTGTAACTTGTAAGCCTGTATTTGGTAGCTGAGACATGTTTATCACCGACGGCATATGTGAATCGTCAATGCAAACTGGGAGGTACATATCAACTGAGAAGAGAGAACCTATGGAAATAAAATGTACTCCCTCCGTCCCTAATGGTGCGTTTGGATTGGGGTGAATCTAGGTGAGGGTAAACATTTAAAATTCACCTAGGTTAGGGGAATGTAGGTGAATGTAGGTGAAGCTATTATAATTCATGTTTGGATACAATTGTCATTCATTAGGTAAAACAAAATAATTAATAACTTGAAAAACAACATTATAAAATTATTAACTATTAAACTGACATTAATATCCTTCTCTTTATTTCAACACAAAATACCTTGTTTTTGTTTGCAAATTAAATGTTGTTAAATAAAAATATTAACAAAACATAAATATGTTTAATAAAAAAAAATATAAGAAACGTATCAATAATCTTTAGCAAAATAAACATACCACATGTTTAACAAAAGATAAACATAAACAACAAATATCGTGTACTTAATTATTAGTACACATATAGTACACAAGAATTTATAACAAGGAATATGTCAATGCTCGTATATGTTGATTTACATACATTACAAAGGTGATTTGATAATTAGATGATTAATTGAAAAAATGATTAACATTGATTATTGCACTAGGAGAAAAAGCTAGACGTAACAACAAACAAATATAGTACACACGGATTGAAATTGAAAAGCAAAAAAATATGATTTTTTTTTATTCAAGCGAGAAAGAAAGATCAATCAAGAAAAACTGTTTTTTCAAGCGAAAAGAAAGAGTTGGCAAGAAACGCAAGAAAGAAATGAAGCGGTAATTTATATGATGAGGGAAGTTATTTTTTTAAGAGGTAAATAATATTTGGCGGAGAGTAATATTATTGATGGGTAGTTTAGTCTCATCTAATAATAATAAAAAAATTAATTCGTTAACCTAGCATTACCCATCGATTTGGGGGTGAACGATTTGAGGGTGAATGGAGGAGAATGTGTTAACCTACATTAACCTTAAAAAAAAATAAAAAACTGGTTCCAAACGAGTTGAATGATAAATTTCACCTAGATTCACCTAGGTTCACCCCAATCCAAACGGACCATAAATGATTGTCATATTTTGATTTTTCATGGTCAAATTTTTTAAAAGTTGATCATGAATTATCATTCAACGATAAGAAATAATATAGTCATATGAGATCTTGTTAAATTCATCTCAATATATACTTTTGAAATATCAACTTTTTATAATTTTTTCACATGTAGAATAACATAAATTTACTTGTTAAATCGTGTTTTGTTGACCATGAAAAGTCAAAATGTGACAATCACTTTAGGGATGGAGGGAGTAATATATTACATTACATATATGTAAACATATAAAGGGGCATACTGATAAATCTTTCCAAATAAAATTTGAAATGCAAATTTTATATCAAATATTTTCCTCTGTTAACATCTTAACATATACGTGTCTTACGTGCCGTTACTAAATATACTCCATGGTAATTGATATCAAAGAATCAATTACATGTTCATCATATAAATTTTGAATGGAAATGTACCAAACATTAATAAGTAATGTGCAAATGTCAAAGCAACGCTCAAAATCTGACATCGTGAACAAGTCATTGATCGAGAAAAGAATGCATATTTCGTCGTTGTCGTTTTGAGTTAGTCAGTCGTCGTCCGTACCAAACAATATTCGGTATTTAGTCATCTTCTTTGTTTTTGATAAATAATGGCAATAATAATACATTAAGATTGCGTCTGGTATAGTGAAATGGAATGGTGTAGGAATAGAATAGACAAAGTAATGAAATAGACAAAGGAAAGAAATGAATTAATGAATTTAATTTTATTACTTTGTTTGGTATGTGAGCAGTAATGTGATTGAATTATCACATTACCCTCAATTTTTCTAATTTGATTACCCAGTAGGAGGTAATCATCCATTACCCCCAATTTGGGCGGAATGGTTATTACCTCAAATGAGGTTATTCAATTAACTAAGGAATGCAATCAAAATTCATTGTTATATACCAAACTAAGTAATAGAAACTAATTTAATTCCAATCCTTCCCATCTCATTCCATTCCCGTATACCAAGCACAACCTAAGTCATCTTCTAATGTACCAATAATTATCTATGTAGTGACTCTAATTGTCCACGTGGTAATAATTAATAAAATTCATCTAGACAAATTGTGAAACTAGCTAGTTAGGGGTCGAGTTTCTGGAGTATCATACTCTATAATAAACAAACAATTGAAAGAATATTTTTGAAATAGTTTAGTGGTAAATGATATTGAACATAATAGACAAAATATTTATTATGATAAAATAAAATAAAAACAGGGTTACTAATTCTCAAAAGAAAAAAAAAATTTAAAGGTGAACCAAGCCAAGCACCATCTATAAAATTTCAATAATAAACATTCCATATGTGGTATGTACCATCTATAAAATTTCAATAATAAACATTCCATATGTGGTATGTACTGATGTACAAAAACAATTTTTGATTTTAATTGAAAAATTACATTACCATTCTCCTTCCTCCTCAAATTTGAAGGAATGTTTTGCTTATTTGAGTTAAATTTTGACCATGAATTTTCGTAACTGATAAGAAATGATATAATCATGTAAGATCTTGTTAGAATTTTGATTTTACGTTTAAAGTCGTGTCTCAATGGCCATGTAAAGTCAAATAAGAGTAAGAATTTGTGAAGAAGGAAGTAGTTGAGTACATCATTAGTCTAGAACTCAATTAAGCAAGCCAATTTGGAATTAACCGAGTCCAAATAATGATCTACATTTTGTAGTCTGCCTCCCCAGAATATGATCCTGAATCCCAAATTAGATTATTCACTTAGATTTCCTCTTCTGACATTAATTGTTGTTGCCGACTTGCATGTTTGATTATTATGATGAATAGCAGAAATGAATGTCGAGAGCACTCATTATTGGAAGAAAATATCTAGATCTCCACATAAAAGCCACCAACACAAGACAACTACTATAATAAGGTCTCTGCAATTCTCAGGCCTTCTTGTTTTTAACCTCCTCATGGTAAATCCAACTATCATTGGGGACTAGGACTGGGTCTAAGCCTCTCACAATAATTCAAACTCTTTCAAATTTTCAATCTAAATTAAAACTCATTATTTATTTGGTTAATAAAG
Organism: Echium plantagineum; assembly: GCA_003412495.2. Taxonomy (NCBI): domain Eukaryota; kingdom Viridiplantae; phylum Streptophyta; class Magnoliopsida; order Boraginales; family Boraginaceae; genus Echium; species Echium plantagineum. The sequence goes on along the minus strand of CM016563.1, from coordinate 9,241,255 downwards.
ATTTCCTTCGTTTTTTAACATTGGTCGTACTATAATTTTACTCATTAATCAAATTTTGAGAAAAAAATTGTGAAATATGTAATTGAAAATGTAAAGTAATACGTATATATAAACAATACTTTGAGGCTATATATAGGTGACAATAAAAGAAGAGAAGTAATAAATTAGCTTTTCTATGGGTCTCTTGAACTATTTATCTTGTTCGAGATGCCTGTGAAGCGAGTTTTCATCATTAAAACGGTGTATGGTCTAACTGATATTAGAAGCCATAAACATGCTTCTTTGTTATAAACTGTTTGACTTAGCGTTATCCATCTCTCTCCATGTACCCTGGCCAGCCAGCCAGCTAGCTTCTCTACACTTTCTTACATTACTATTTTATTACCAAAACCGTGACTAAATCTTCAAACCAAATCAACCCCTCCCCCCTCCCCCCTTTTTACTCCCCTAAATAAATAAATAAATCCATTCTCATAATTTGCAACTCCAACACCCTCCCTCATGAAGCCAATACATAACATTTTGTACCATTTCTTGATCCTATTCAACATCCAATTCAATGCTATATCATCAACAAATTACCCTCCAACTCCTCTACTTCCAACACAATTCAGGGAGGCTCCAGAGTTCTACAACTCCCTAACATGTTCCCCAATCACCAATCTCCAATTCGACAACCCAAATCACAACATGGTATGTTCCGATGAGGCTGTCCACGTGGCGATGACCCTTGACGCCGCCTACATCCGTGGCTCAATGGCAGCAATACTCTCGGTCCTCCAACACTCATCTTGTCCCCAAAACATCATCTTCCACTTCGTCGCGTCGGCCTCGGCGGACGCGTCCCTCCTACGCGCCACCATTGCCCACTCATTCCCCTACCTAAAGTTCCAAATTTATCGATTCCATGACTCGAAAGTAGCTGGCCTAATCTCAACATCAATAAGGTCCGCTCTTGATTGCCCTCTAAACTACGCCAGGAGCTACTTAGCTAATATTCTCCCTATGTGTGTCAAAAAGGTTGTCTACTTAGACTCGGATTTAATTCTGGTAGACGACATTGCAAAACTAGCAAGCACCCCCCTGGAGGAGGACACTGTCCTAGCCGCCCCGGAATATTGCAATGCAAATTTCACCACCTACTTCACCCCCTCTTTTTGGTCAAACCCATCACTTTCTTTAACATTTGCCAATAGAAAAGCATGTTACTTCAACACAGGGGTGATGGTGATTGATCTGGAGAGATGGAGAACAGGGGAATACACGACGAAAATCGAAGAGTGGATGGAGCTTCAGAAGAGAATGAGGATATATGAGTTGGGTTCATTGCCACCATTTTTGCTTGTTTTTGCTGGTAAAATTGCTTCAGTAGATCATAGATGGAATCAACATGGTCTTGGAGGGGACAATTTCAGAGGGTTGTGTAGAGATTTGCATCCTGGTCCAGTCAGTTTATTACATTGGAGTGGAAAAGGTAAGCCTTGGGTTAGGCTTGATGCTAATAGACCTTGTTCTCTTGATGCTCTTTGGGCACCTTATGATTTGTTGAAACCGACATTTCTTATTGATTCTTGAACAAATTCAACAACAATTTCATGGTGGTCTGCAAATTCATAGCTAGCTAGGTCAATATTATGAAATTTGAAAAAAAGAAATTGCAAAGGGCAACAAGTGGAATTTATGAATGTTAATTGTAAATATAGATTTTGGGACAAATGAATCCAAATAACGTAACCATCAACTTCTTCCTCAAGTGTATAAACTGTAATGAAGAAAAATAACTTTTATGTACATTATATCTCTAGCCCCAATCGAATTTCTTATGTTGGATTTTTGCATCACCTGTATTGAAATAATTGAAATATAATCCTTTTTCTTTCATTTAAATGTTCACATTTTTTTTAGTTCTATAATATAACTATATATTATATCTGAATGGAGATATTTTTAATATAGATAATGTTACAATATTCGATATTACCTCCGTCCCTAAATGATTGGTACATTTTGACTTTTGTGGTTAAACTTTGATAACTTTGATCAAGAATTCTCATTAAACGATAAGAAATATATAGTTATGTGGGATCTTGTTAGATTCGTCTCAATATATATTTTTGAAATATCAATTTTTTATAATCTTTTCGCATGTAAAATAAAAGATATTTACATTTTAAATCATGTTTTGTTGACCATGAGAGTCAAAATGTATAAATCATTTAGGGACGGAGGGAGTAATAAATTAATATTAATGACTCCTACTCCGAATTTAATATTTTTAAGTTTGACTATTGGAAGCCAAATTTGAGAAATATAGATTCCAAGATGGCTTAAATATATTAAGAAATTTTTATTTACCCAAATATTGTTTTTACTATATTTCCTTTACTAGATGGTGTGTGTTAGTTAAGTGTGAACTAATTCGTATAATTGCATAAACATGAGGGGTATGAGCTGGAACGAATGCCATTGATATGTAGCTTTCAGCAAAAGGAGTGTATGATATAGTAATATGATTAGAAATTCTAATTTGTCTTATATAAAGACTTTATTCGAACCAATGGAGTTACGTTAAAAACTCTCCACATGCATCATTTAATTACAATATTACTCTACAATATTAGCCACATATATACTTCTGTTTTAAAACTAATCTTTCTTGATGCCTTTTTATGTGTAGTAACGGAGAATTAAACTTGTAGAGATGGCTTTAATGATGATATGCTAGTCATGGTTTTTTGGTAATAATGCTTAATTGAGTGGCATTTTGATTTTAACAAGTTAGAAAATTTTAATAAAATTGCTCCTTTTATCCTTAGTTTGAAATTCGAAAATTTTGATCATGACATCTCATTAGTTGATAAAAGAAATATAATCAGGTACGACCTTGTTAAAATGTTTTATATAAATTTTTAAAAACCAATTTTTTAAAAGTATACGGAAAAATTAACTAAATTTAGTTTTTAAGTTATATATAAATAATCGCAAAAACACAAATGATCATATCATTTAGGATAAAGGGAGTGGAGTTGATTTTTATATATATACTTTAGCAGCTTCCTTATTATTCACTCCAAACTATATAAATAAATATTTTGCATATTGTATTAGATATATAGGAGTAAAATATTTTATTCAAATCATAAAATAACATATTACATATGGATGTTGATTGAAAGATAATTTAATTTAGATTTATATATGATAAAAAATATTTAATTATTTTATATTTATTTTTTTTATAAATAAAAGAAAAAGAAAATGAGAGCAAAAAAGAAACATAACTTCCATATAGGGAAGGTATAAGTTTGAGGAGTTAATACGGTATGTGAATAATATTTTAAGGGTTTAACTTATTTTAGGGAAGCTGAAAAAGCAATAATTTCATCATTTTTAAATTTTCCACCCTTATTTTAGTTTTTAGGGGAGCTGATGTAAGAGCATGTACATCAGCTCCCCTATATTTTCCTCTATAATTCACTCTCAATTGTCACTTTTCTATTTTTGGGACTAGTTGCTCTTTAGCATATCCCCTATTATTCACAACTAATTGAACCATAATAATTATAACTAGAGAATAGGGAGAGTACAAATTTGAGGGTGAGTGAATAATTTATAGGGAGTCAAGCTATTTTAGGGGAGCTGAAAAAGTATCAATTTTAGTAAGTTGAACCCCTATTATAACCTATAGGGGAGCTGATGTACATGCTCTAATACGAGTACCATTTCCGAACCTTATCATCTTACTAGTGTACACAAATTTGTATAGAGAGACACTTTTATTGGATGGGTCATGAAATTTATGAAATCTTAGTACTATGATGATGTGCTAAACTGCTAATGGACAAGTTTAAATGGTTAAATATTACAAAATTTGATAATGAATTCTCATTAAACGATAACAAATAAAATAGTTTTATCGAATCTTGTTAGATTCCGTTAAATATATATTTTTGAAATATCAACTTTTTTATAATTTTTCACATGTAGAATAAGAGATATTTACGTTTTAAATCGTATTTTATTGACCAGGAAAAGTCAAAATATATAAATCATTTAGAGATGGATGAAGTAATTTTTTGGATACATAATCTTTCATATACCTATAATTGGCTTATTTGTCTCATTTGAATCTTGTGAATTGTGATGGAATCAAATATGGACGTTTGAATCTTGTGATGTAATCAATTATGGACATTATATGTGGATGATATGTTTCATAAAATATAAAACCTAATGTGTAACTCAATTCGACTAATGAGCCAAAATCTAGTGGTAATTAATTGAAAGTAAATTGAGCTGTAACTTGTAAGTTATTTTGTTAATGGACGGAAATCAAATTCTAAGTTAATATTATAAGAAACGTCATCGATATTGACATCAATATTATATACTCTATGTCTTTAAAGGGATTTTCTTTTGAATTTTGTAAGGAGGTTGAATTTATGTTTGTAACAACAATAGGAGCATGTTTCTAAATTAATCCGAGAATTAACTGTATGTAAACAATATATTTATTTCACGATAGCTAAAAAAGTTTATGTAATGTATAAATTATTTTTGATATATTTCACCCTATACAAGTTTCTCCATCATTATGACATTATAACCGTACAAACAAAACAATTTGAACAATAGATATTGCTTTCATAGTTGACAACTCAACCAATTAAGCAGTGTAGCTCATGTTCAAACACCTAAAGTCTAAGGATGCATGTCATCATCGAACACCCTAAAGATGGAGATAGATGGGAAGACTCATGAAATTTCGTTCGGACCATTATCATATGAGAGTAAGAATTGGGATTGCTTGATCTAGACTCGTAATATATAAACTAGTCGAACCGAACTAAATCGACTTGCTCAATTTGACATTTCGACTCAATTTTATAAATTGCTTAGCATAAGTATAAATTATTCAATACATGCTTGTTCAAAAAATCACCACCACTCACAATAATCCAACTTACAGACTACAATAAAATAATTCCGTGTCTGTTTCTTTTGACTCCCATATATAGTTTCCAATGTGATATTGATTTTGATTTTTAAATAGCAAGATGTAGTATAAAAATAGATATATTACTCTCAACTGAAATGATATTTTGGACACTTTAATATATTAATGATTCATTTTATTGAAAAAGAAAGGCTATCGACATCACATATTCATGACGAGCAAGAAAAATTAGCACTCTAAAGTGTCGGTGGACTCAAAAGTCAAGGTATGTGGAGGCCCATCATTCACTCCCTCCCTCCCTCTGCCTTTGTTCGCCCAAAGACTACTGACCTTGGGAACATAACAATTAGGGAATTAGCTTAGGAGTTAATTGCTGAAATGGTTTCAGTAAGTGAGAGTTTGGTGTATTTTGATCTTGAAAGTGGCATTATTATGGAAATGATCCCTGAAATTGTGTATGTAGATGTAACTTGGTCCCCATTCCGTTAGTTCCGTTAAAGTTAAGAGTGAATAGCAATTTTTGGGGCAAAACAAAACTTTTTATAACTTAATAGCCCATTTGGGGATTAAAATGTAAATAATTGACTTCTTAACTTTAATGTATTTAATTGTTACTTTTACTTATAACTTTTTGTTATTTACATTTGAATCCTCAAATGGGTCCATTAAGTAGAAAGTTTTGTTTTTGTCCTAAAAATTGCTATTCATGTTTAACCTTAATGGAGCTAATGGAATGGGGACCAAATTGTACATACATATACACTTTCAGGGACTATTTCAGCAACAATATCATTTTCGGGAACCAAAGTACACCAGGTCTTCGTTTACTGGACCATTCCATCAATTAACTCGCAATTAGGCATCAAGTTTAAGGATCCTGAATAACTTCGAAAGCTCTTGTCTAAATGAGAGAAAATTGCCAAAATGGTCCCAGTAAATATGTGCAAGTTGCACTTTGGTCCCCGATTATATTGGGGCTGCGGAAATGGTCCCTGATATTGGTAAAAAAGTAGCATTTTGGTCCCTAACCGTTACTTTTAAACGGAAAAGAGTTAGTTTGGGGCAAAAATGTAAGATCAACATAGTTAAGCCCTAAAAATGAGATTATAACTAATTAATAATGGGGCAAAAATAGAAAGTTAACAACTAATTTATGTCTACTCCCATCCCAATTCCCTCCAAAATTGTTCCCTCCAATTATTATAAATTAGTTGTTAACTTTCTATTTTGCCCCATTATTAGTTATAATCGCATTTTTAGGGCTTAACTGTGTTGATCTTACATTTTTGCCCCAAACTAACTCTTTTCCGTTTAAAAGTAACGGTTAGGGACCAAAATGCTACTTTTTTACCAATATCAGGGACCATTTCCGCAACCCCAATATAATCGGGGACCAAAGTGCAACTTGCACATATTTACTGGGACCATTTTGGCAATTTTCTCTCTAAATGATGTAGGAGATGAGGAGAGTAGCTAATAGGCCTGTAATCGAGCCGAATAAAGCCAAACTATTGACTATTTGTATTTGATTTGATCAATTATTAAAGTGACGTTTGATTTGGCTTGATTTGGTCAAACATCAATTGTAATAGTTTGGCTTGACGTTTGAGGGAAATTTTTAAGTGTATATTTGATCCTATTTGGCTTGAATCGAGCGAACCGTTTGAAAACGTTTGATTTGAAAATACATATACAACTTAATCTTTGAACATGAAATCTAGAAGTGAAAAAAGACATAAAATTTATCAATTACATGGCCATAATCTAAAATAGCAAAATAATAGTAGTTTACAAAATTCGGCTCAGATTTCGGTTTTTTCCATCAACCAAAAGTGCGATGCGCCATGGCTGCAAAGTGTTTGCCCCGCCAAGATACGCATCGGGTCATTTGGTATGATAGTTACTTAAGTTCCTACTGTATCATCATATTATTGAACACAAGAAATGTATATTTCACCTCTAATTAGGGATAACAATGCAGTCATTGACATATTAACAGAAAGTTACAGCTGAGGGAGGACCGATTCTTGATAATGTTTGAGAGAGAATTGAGATGTATGATGTTAGATGTATCGGCAGACAGAGAGAAGGGAGAAAGAATGAGGGTTAGGGTTCATAACTCATAAGAATGAGGGTTTGGACCTAACCTAATATAAATGGACTAGTAGATTATGGACTCTAAAAATAAGTGGATCACATTAGTTCATTACTTATAAATTATATAAATGTTATATAATATAAATGTTATTTATATATATAAAATATAATATAAATAGGGAGGGGGCAATCGAGCCAAACCTTTTCGAACGGTTTGGCTTGATTTGACAAATAACGACTTCTAACGTTTGGCTTTATATTTGAAGCCTCGAGCCGAACATCAAGCCGAACCTTTTCGAGTCAAATATGCCAAGCCTTTTCGAATCGGCACGTTTGCTGACAGGCCTAGTAGCTAATAGGTAACTTGTTCCTACAATGATAAACACGCTATTTTGTGAAGAGAAAGTATAAACATTATCTAGTCAAAGTAATAAGTTATGGTGGGATAGTTGAAACATGAATGATTGTGTTTCTCCCCTTTTCTATCTTTTAAAGTGAAACAAATGATGAATCTATGATAACATGAGGATCTACCAGATTCAAAACAAACAAGTTAGTTATAAGTTATAACTATAAAAGAGTGGTTTCTGATGTATTGCTGATGAGTGTAACACTTCATCACAGCAACTACCTGAGAAATAAAACGTATTACTCAAGAACTGAAGGGGCTTCAGGCTTGCCATACCCTTGCAAACTTGTGCACCCATATGTGATATGCATGTTGTGCAGATACTCGAGTTAGGTTCGAGTATATATAGTACTGTTCGATACAGCTCGATCACCTGATTTCCATACCTCTAATTATTAAAGCATTATTTCATGCCAAAATGCTCCTAATAAAAAACCTTTACGAAATTACGAGTATTATATAACACCTATTCCTTACTTGAGGGGCTTATTAATTAACATCCCAATTGACCTCAAAACCATGGCTTGTGAACTGTATCTTATACGTGAACTGGTAGTGGACACACCTCTTAAGTGAAAAATCACTTTCAGGAGTTGCAGCAAACTTTTCAAACGACATGCATATCACCAAAACACATACAGATATACAGTGTGTTGGCAGTGATTGCATTAACATCCGATTATTAACACGAGACCAACTGTTATAACATCCGATTATTAACAGTGCATGCATTAACTTTCCTCCTGATTTCCTCCGTGGATACCGTGTGATTTACTTTTTCACAGCATGCATTAACTTTCATATGATATCAAAACAGTTCGTGAAAAGCTATATTATTCCATGTATATGAATAATATGATGTTGTCCAATTAATCATAGACGACATCCTCAATTGGAGGCTTATTACTAGTAACAGAAACAAATAATGTATTCGTGCCCTCTGGGCTCTGGCCCTACGTGTAAATAATGTATTTGTCTGACATTAGGGTCCAATTTCTCTCTAATTCGATATGCAGGTCACGGATTGTCTATAAATTAACTAAACCTTACGGTTTGTCGATTATGTTAATATTATTGGACCAGAAACATGAATAAACACAATGAAAATTTATGTTAACGTACCATGCATGTTTTCATATGGTTCTGATGATATTCATACTATGAACAACTTCCTGGCCTAGTTTATAAGCAAATGAATTGTTGTATGATTTCATATTTCTCATGCAAAGAGAATTTATTATCAATTTTTAAAATCAAATATTAAATCCATGATTAATACCAACACAGTTCTCTAGTTTACATTACGACTGATAAATAAATAAGAACATGTACTACTTCTAGGAACAAGATACCAAACGGAAAGAAGAATAACCGCTTGCATCAAATTGTTGGCAAATGTTAAAAGGCAAACATCACCTATGTTTTATCCTGACCTCTTTTGGTCACTCATGTTTTAAATATTCCTGGCTCATTCGTTTACCAATGAATAAATTGAAAAAAGTGAATCTTTCCATACAACACACTATCATCGTTTATACGCTGTTAACTTAGTTATGTGCTAATCACATGATTAGTCAAACTAGAACATATATGAAATTGACCCTGAAAGAAAACCAAGTGCATATCATGTGACCAAACTAACGGAGGAAATGATGACACATCGAGTGAATTTAGAACATAACTGAGCGAACGAGGACATTTAAAACATTAGTGATTAAGAGATGCTGATGATGATGAAACAAAGTCGATGATCTTTGGATTTTGCCGAACTTAGAAACCGAATCTTCCAATTCTAAGGACTAGCTTAAAAATTGATAAATTGTTTATTTATTTCCTGGTTGTTGGCTTAAAATTCTCCAAAAGCATTGACCAAGTAAACGATAAACCTGGATTCCTGCAACATCTGTAAACAAATAGCATTGATACAAAATACCTACCAAATTGTTTATACACAACATCCACTTTAGTCTCTATACCATATGCTTCTCAAACCAATAAACTACATTAGATTCATAGTAGACAGAGTCCAAGCAAAGACTAAATGTTTCTTCTATTTGTCCTATTTCACCATTTGGTTTTGCTTTAGCATCAAGAATTGCATATCAAATGTTTTTATAACAATATGCAGCGCTAAATGTTAAAATTCGACGCGTTTATGAAACCACTACTTATGTTGGTGTAACTAATCCAATCTCATCATTCTTTGATGACATATTGAAGAAAAAAAAAATGTTGTGTCTAACTCAGTATGTTCTCCTAGCTCTGAACTTTCTGGCTTTGAGTATCAATGCTCAGCAAGAATATTCAGCAAATTCAGTAATGAATTGCAATAACAATGATATCACAAAACCATCATCCGCCGTTCTTTACTCTTACAATGGTCATTCATCTTCATGCAAGGCCTTCTTAGTCTTCAGAGCTCATGAACCTTACAATTCGGTTCCAACCATTGCAACGCTTTTATCTGTTGATCAAAAGGAAGTTGCTGAGATAAACAACGCCACACGGCTAAGCGTGTTTCCTGCAGGCCAAGAGGTGATTATTCCAGTAAACTGCTTCCGTTCGAACCTATATTATCAAGCTAATGCTACCTATCAGATCCCTGCTCCACACGAGACTTACTTCCTCATAGCAAATTACACATACCAGGGGCTGACAACATGCATGTCCCTCAAGCACGCGAATGATTACAATGAATTCAGATTGCAGCAGAGGTTGGAGTTGCAAGTGCCACTTCGATGTGCCTGTCCAACGCCAAGACAAATCGAAAATGGCACAACATATTTGCTAACTTATCCCATTACTTGGAACGAAAATGTCTCCTACATTAGCTGGAGATTCAACATATCTTCAAAATCTCTAGCCGAAGCAAACTCATTATCTGACGAAAATCCTGAGATCTTTCCGTTTACTACCATTCTGGTTCCTCTTCAAAGTGTACCTACAAGTTTGAGAACCATGGTTCGCGATGATAAACAAAACAGTGTATCTTTTCCTCTTCCACAACTACGATATAATAAAAACAAATCAAAGGTTGCTTGGTCAGTCGGTGGGGGAGTGGCTGTTGCAGTGGTTCTGTTTGTTTTCGCAACCTTACTTCTTTATAAGAAAAAAACAGGCAACTGTCCCTGGAGCAGAAGAGAGGGGAAAGCTCAAGGAGCAAAGACATTTGACCTTCTTGAAGAAATCGCAAGCATTGATGGTGCAATCAAAGTATATCAATATGGTGAACTAAAGAAAGCTACAAGAAATTTTTCCAGCAGAAACAGGATACAGGGCAGTGTATACAGCGGAGCCTTCAAGGCAGGAACTCGAGCTATCAAAAGAATGAGTACTGATGCATCCAAGGAGATAAACATACTGAACAAGATCAATCACTTCAATCTGATAAAACTTCATGGCTTTTGTGAGCATCAGAGCTCCTTCTATCTTATTTTCGAGTACATGGAGAATGGTTCTCTCCAACACTGGCTATGCACAAAAGGAAGGGAAGATTACAACTGGACAACAAGAATTCAAATCGCATTAGATATCGCAAACGGACTTTTCTATCTTCACCATTTTACCAAACCAGCCTATGTCCACAGAGGTATCAATAGCAGCAACATCCTTCTCGATGGCAACTTAAGAGCGAAGATCGCAAATTTCAGCCTTGCAAAGGCAGTAGTTAATGAAAACAAACACAGTTCCGTGACATCCCAAGTAGTAGGCACTAAAGGGTACTTAGCACCTGAATATATCCATAACGGATTAGCGACTCCCAAGATAGACGTGTATGCTTATGGAGTAGTATTGCTGGTACTAAGCACGGGCAAAGACGCTGTAATTGTACACGAGGGCAAGGAAATTCTGCTTTCGGACGCCATTGCAGAAGGCAAAAACACAGAAACGATGTTGAGCTACACGCTCGAGCAAGGTGTGAGAGACAACGATGGAATGTTATTGTATGGTCTGCAGATGGTAAAACTGAGTAAAAGGTGCTTAGCTAGAGATCCAGCAGACAGACCAAGCATGGGAGAGGTGGTGTCTACTCTTTTAAGAATTCAGCATAATGCTCAAAAATGCTTCAAATGAGCACAACTATGCACACAACAATAATGATAATTCACAAATATAGTCTTAAACAAAAAGTTGGAATTTTTTGTCTTTTCTTACTGTTTTTATTTAAAAAATTTAGTATGAGAACTTCAATAATCAAGAACATTATTTTGAATAAAACATTCTAATTACGATTCAGATTGGTTACGGTTCTACTAAGATTTTTTCTCTTAAGATTTCTCCTAATGCATTAGTTTCACATTTTGATTCCTAAATTTTATTTATATAAATAGCATGATAATGCTTTAGAGAAATCTTAGGAGAAGGACCGTAACTTTCTACGAGTTATTTCCTTGTTTTAGAGGACGTTACTAATCTCATAGAGCTAGAGGAGGACATCATATAGTTCGAGTTCGAAAAGGATGGGATTGTCATGGGCTAATGGACTGAGAAAACGGGTTAATTTGTGTTTTTAGTCTGACCCACTAAGCCGTGTTAGGCTCGAACTAGTATAGGCAGCTCAATGGACACTTGTATAGTTGTATTAGATCATTGCAATAGTTAGTGTTCAAAGGACATGCCAGACTTAATAATCAAAATTGAAATATTAATTTGTACATATTCAAAACTAGGATTTTAATGATAAAGTTGACTGGCAATATTATATATAAACTATTATAATAAATATTACTCCCTCCGTCCCTAAAAGATTGTCACATTTTGACTTTTGTGGTCAATTACAAAAAAATTTGATCATGAATTCTTATTAAACGATAAGAAATAATATAGTGTTGTGGGACCTCGTTAGATTCGTCTCAATATATATTTTTGAAATATCAACTTATTATAATTTTTTCACATGTAAAATAAGAGATATTTATGTTTTAAATCGTGCCTTATTGACCATCAAAAGTCAAATGTGACAATCATTTAGGGACGGAGGGAGTAAAAAACAGTCGCATTCAAAATTTGAGAATCAATTAGTTATCGAAATTTGAAAATGAAATATATTCATGGTGCATTTGGTTTGGGAAGGAACAAGGAGAATAAAGGTGAATTCAGTATTTTATTATGTTTAATAACTTAATTGATTTTTATCGTAGGGGAAACTATTACCATTAATCCACTCCTATTAAACTCATCATTTTCATGAAATTTGCCCCTCACCCCTTCTCTTAATCCAAATAAAATGAAGGAGAATAACATATTTAAAATATATTATCGTCCATTTCTTCGATTACATTGACTCTAAAAAATAATGTCTAAAAAATAATAAAATATATTCTTTATAATTCCGTGATTCTCTTCCTCTTAACATAATTTTAAAAATCGTTCAAATCCACCATTAAGAATGAAGGCCAAGGGAGTGGAAGATCGAGTACAAAATGGTTGATCTCCGTACAATGCTTGGTGTGCACTGAGGCAAATATCCTCTTTGCCACTTAGTTTTATGTGTGCTTCATATATGAACAAAGCTCTACATGATATTTATATATATGAATTATGATAAGACAAGAATAATAATATACGTATGATACATATTATTATATGGTAGTCGCCATCTTACCACTCTTTTGTGTTTGTGTAGTCCCCCACCAATAACTTGCTAATTTACAACTGCGGTGTATTTGGTTTTTGTATTTTCCGAGTCACCATCTTAAAGCATTGCAAATATGCAACCTCAATTAATATAAAACCCTTCACATACATACAATAATACAGATCGATGTGTCGTACTGTCATGTGTGGTCCCTTTTTCACTAAAATACTAGCTTCAATTTAAAAATTAATCGGTTTATTTTTATTATCAAAATAATGATATCTATACTTTTAATTGACATATATATAGAGCTCATGATATATCTAAACATGTTTCAGCTTATTATGAATGTTACAAAAATTTACGATTTAGTTATAAAAGCCGAATTATTTATGAAAAGACTTTAACCACTTAATTTGAGTTTTTGTCATTAGATACTAATAACAAGATACATGAATAATTTAAAATGATTTTTACATTGGATAAATGTGATTATGTGAATAAGATTAATATATATAGCCTAAGTGAAAATTGCTATAATAGTTCGAGATAATGTATAATTTGCACCTTAACTCCTAGTAAATGTATGATCTGTGCAAATGATCTTTGATATTGACTTAAAATGTACACTTTAGTCACTCTTTTGATTGAGTAAGGGCAAAATAGAATTTTCAAACTTAAATATTCAGACCGAACATTTACAGAGACTAAAATACAACTTGCTCATATTATCTTGGACCATTCACTGCAACTAAGTAAGTAATTTGAATTGATTAAGGAGATATCTAAGTTAGATTGGTATTAAAGTATGGTAGCCTATAATATAAGAAACTTTATGCATCGAATCAATTTCCATAAATGATCACGACATCTAGCTCTTGGTACAATTGAAATACTAACTTACATATAAGTTAACAACATTTCAACTACTAAAATATGTGTGTAACTTTCACTAGCTTATTATTCTCTTTTGAATTTAATGTTTCCTAATTGCAACTATGAAAAGTCTACATATGGTATACTAATAAATAATATCTCCTATATCTTCGACTCTCGTAAAAAGCGATCTTTTCGTAAACTTCCTAGCAAAGGTGTGGAAAATCGTTAGTGTGACAATTTCACATATTCTTAATAAATAATAACTCATCTGTCCCCAAAAGCCTCTTACATAGGTAGGAGTAATTCAACTTCTTTAAAAAACCTTATAACTCTATCTTGATGATAATAAGTTTGGTGAAAGTGAAGTTTGAGTGAAGAGATAGAGGGGAGAGTAGTCCTTTTTCCCTCCTATCATTATCTCAACTATGCAACTTGTTTGGGGCTTGGCTTGCATATTGTCCTCATAACACAAATTTATCAACCTCACTATTCACAACTACCCTTTTCAACCAGCTGATAGATAGTGAACAACTGATGATGTTCCCTAAATTTTGCAGCCTTTAACCTCACTTCCTGCCAAGGTATTTTTCACTACTTTCTCTATTTTCCTAGAGTTTACTTAATTTATTCACCTTCTTTATTCAATAATAATATTGTATTAAATCATATTCTACAGGTGATAATCAAGAACTGTTTCTGCCATTTGGAAATAATAAGGCCATAAGTAGATATTCAAGAAAATACCCTTGGAAGTTATTAGTAATAAGATTTTATATAATTGCCCAAAATCAATAATGTCTCAAGATTTCAATGGAAGTAGTTATCAGAATTACTTAAATCTATCAAGCCAAAGGGAATGGATACGCCAAGGCAATAATATCGTAGGCGTGCAAGGAGGCGAATTTCAGCGTCCCCTACAAGAAGAACGGCCACAAGAGTATGATGCCGCGGAAGAGATGCTGACTACCAACTACCCATCTTCTTCATGGGATTATTGTAAAGATACTAATAATAATGATATGTTAATCAGTCAGATCCATCCAAGCCATGGATGGTCACACAGGAATCAAAGTCATGCCGAGGTACATATTATTACTGAATACAGGCAAAGACTGTGCACCGACAGCTCTATATATAATACATACTCAAAACAAAATTATTTCAAGATAAATATGGATTTAAAATTTATTAGTTTAATTAATTTCCTGATCTTTATGCAGCTTTCTTTGATGAACACCAAAGCGTCCTCTCCTCATCATCAAGAAAGTTTGATTAATTCAATGGCCCCTCAATTTAGTTGGGGGGTTTCTGGAAGCAACCCTGTTGAACATGAGGGTATCAATAGAATTGTAGAAAGCCAAGGGCTTTCTTTATCTTTATCCTCAAAGTTTGAGGACTTAAAGATGAGAAATGGAACTTGTGGAATAATGTTTCCATTGATGAATGGAGAAATTGCATCCTTAGCTTCGAATAACAACGATCGTATTGGACATGAAGAAGTGATTCATGTTGGATATGCAGCATCACAAAGTCTTGGATTATTGAAGCATTCAAGGTATGTGAAGGCTGCTCAAGAGCTGTTGGATGAGTTTTGTTGTGTTGGGAAAGGAAATAATCAAAGGGTAGTTAATAAAAGAGATGATGATGAAAACCCTAATGATAAAAATGGGAGTCAATCTTCTTCTTCTTGTCTGAAGGAGCAGCAATCATCAGCTTTATCAGCCTCTGAAAGGAGTGATTATCAGAGGAGGAAAGCCAAGTTAATATCTATGCTTGATGAGGCAAGTGATTATTTTCCATTTCAACAACTCATATACATATACATATACATATACATATACTAACTATACCACATATATATATGTGTGTGAATATACATGTGTGAACACAATCACACATATCTATTAAGATAAAAATTAACCACCCCTTGCATATAGTGAGAATCAAAATCTAGAAAATCCTAACAACTAGATCAAGGCACATGTGTAGTTAGATCTTCAAAAATGATTCCTAAAGCAATTGCAATCTATAATAGTTCAATTATTAGGCTATATATGATATTCATTTATCTCATGTTTTATGTAAGTTTATCACAAAAAATTAAATCCTAGTACCTATAATGAATAATGAGAGGTAATTGAGGAAATGGTTCCAGTAAGTGGGTCACTGTTGCATTTTAGTCCCCTTAAGTGGCATGATGTGTAAATGTCCATATAAGTGTGTAGGGATGCGGAAATAGACAAATTAGCGGTTATAAATTACTTTTAGGACAACTTTATAATTTTGACAAATATTTTAGACAAATAATAATATTTTGAACTTTATGTCATCTTCTCCACTTTCTTCTCGTCCCGTACCGAAACTATACCTCAAATACTATACTTTAAAATAGGGGGTTTAATTTATGTTTTTGCCCCATATATAATATTCTTTAAATTAACAATTTTAACCCCAAAACAGACCTCAACCACTAACAGGATTGTTAATTTATTAAGGGCCATTTCCTCACCTGCTACACACTTATAGAGACTATTTACGCATTGTAACCACTTACTGGGAACATACATAATGCGTGTAATAGTGACCCACTTAGTAGGACTATTTTGACAGTTACGTCGCTATTGTATATGACTCAAAATAAATGATAGCTTCACTGAGAATCCGAGGTCATGAATTAATCGGACTGTTTTGATAACATAATTATCTAGGAGTTAATTGTTGAAATAGTCTAAGAAAATATATGTAAGTTTAACTTTAGTCCCTATAAATGTACGGTTTGTGCAAATGATCCATGAAATTAGTATTAAAAAAAATGTACACTTATTATATTATCTGGGACCATTTTAACAATTTTTTTTAACCACTCATGTAGTGTACTACTACTCATTGAACATACGATATTCATTTAATCAACAATATATAATAATAGAACTATAAATGTATAGCACAGATTAAAAAGTTGATTAGTTGCTCATACGTCTTAGAATGGTTTTGATCTTTCATCTAAAAATTAAATCTTTTATGTATCCGGCAGATTGATATGTTTATTCCTTAATATAAACTAAAAAAGACAATCTCTGGGCTTGGTATGTAGTATATACATTTATAAAATTTATCATAATAATAATAACATCTAGAGCTAGTTTGTGAAGAACTAATTACATGAGTAACATTTTGATCGTTAGAAGAATCTGAATATTATAATTACATGTAAGAGATCTAAAAAGAATTTGAAGCTATTCAAAAATATTCTGCTAATCGAATTTTAGGGAAAAAAAAAATTAAAGGCTAATCATAAGGTAGCCAGGTCATTTTTAGCAACTAAAGCACGGATATGCTATATTATTTGAGGGAATAAGAAGGGGACAACGCATCATGCTTTAATTATAAAATGATTGGTAGGATCAATAATGATTGATATCACTATTAATTATTATTATCATATTAATTTAGGGCATGATATGATTATGTGTGAGCATATTTAATTTAATGGCCCTTAATTAAGAGGACAGGCTTCTTACTTAGGGTACATGTCCAACTAAGGGACGACATGCGTCTCTTTATTAGTATGTAGGAATATATAGAAACTACTGTTGAGAGAAGACTTCTCCGAAATATAGGTGTACCAATATTATTATTATAATTGTCCTGTTTAAATAATAAAGATTAAAGAATATAGTATGAACTATTAGTATTTACACTACTATAATTGAACCTAATGGAATTAATATTAACTTGGGACCATTTCCATCTAAGTTTGTGTGTGTGGTACTGTATAAAATTAACCTAGGCGTTCCATTGAAATAATGGCTCATCCCCCGGTTGCCCTTTCAACTATAGCATAATTTTTAATCAGTTGTTCATCATCAAGGTTCACTTCGCTTACTTGTATTACCGATTATTTTTTGAAACCGTCTTATTTGCTGATTGTTACCTACATATTATTCCACCTCTCATCTGAAATGTCCCCTAAATTTAATTTGACAATTATGAATTTAATTCGATGTGTGATAAATTTTTATTTTATTTTTGTGCAACACTAGCTAGGTAAGATAACTTCAACCAATTAGCCCAATTGACAAGTTATTCTATTATTAGGGGTTTCAATGAGAAGTATTAATTGTTATTGTAGTATTAATATTATCGTCAATTAAACAAAGAAAATGGGGTTGCTTGCGGGAAATTGTGTTCATTTTTGGGTTGACTAAATTTTAGTTGAAACAAGTAGGAGTGGTTTATTTCGATTAATGTTATAGACATGTAGTAATGGCACGGTCGCTTAAAAGAAGTGGTGTGCTGGGGTCAAGGCAGTGGCGGATCTAAAAGTTTTAAAGTGCCCGTTCGAAATTAATATAATTTTTAAAGTGCCTGTTCAAAATGCTTAAATATATTCAAATATAAATTTAATTGATAATTTTTACATTAATTTTTACTTTAAATATATATAATTTTTTTTTCAAAAAAAAAAGTACCTGTTCGAGTGAACGGGTCTGCACATGAGCAGGTCCGCCACTGGGTTAAGGGTTGCAGTGATGAAGAAGAAGATGTGTGGGCGGGGGTTTATTTTCAGAATTTGTATTACTAATATTTTAGTTGCAATTAAAAAGGCATACATACGTTAATTTATTTAAGTACGATCTCACAAATTTAATATAACAATAATTTCCACTTTATCCTCGCGTTAAATCAATTTAATGTGAAAATGGATTGAGGAACCATCCAAAAGAAGAAAAATAGTTTAGCATGAAGACACCTAAGCTAAGTAGCAAAATTTTTAGGGACCTCATTGAAAATTACACTACAATTAAAGTAATGTTATTAGTGATTTCATATCAACTTACTACTACTATTCACCAACTTTGGGGCAACAAAGTTACCTAAAAAGCCTAGCTTGATTTGATTAAGTTCATTGTATAGATACCATCTTTTAATTTTTTCAATTGGCGCCCAAAGTTTTACTTGTACTAAATACTTTTAGATTTATTTATAGGGTAGTGCCAATATTAAATAAGAAGTATTAGAAGTAACATTATTGAAATGGTAGATCTTAAAATAGAGTATATGAAAAAGTGAAGCAAATGGTCACTTTTGCCGGAAAAGGATAGAACATAGTAGCTTATTTGTCGTGTAGCTTCTTAAATTGCATGCTAGCTTCCTACCTGCACATGATTGTTCATGCCTAACATTTTCGATTGTCTCTTCTAACTTTGCACAATAATCAAATCAACCACTGCTAGACTGCTGACATGCATCACTTCAAACAACGACTTCAACAAATTTTGAAAACTAAATTACGGACTAACTACTTATTCATAGACTTTAAAAGATGATCTTTAAATCAAGTTTTGAAAATTTGACAAAAATTAAAAGCTAATTATCGAAGTATGCATTGATAAAGTAGTATGTAATGACTACTGGTTGTATGCGTAATTCATTGATGTAAGTGTGTAATAGATATAGAAATGATCCTTAAATTAACGATTTCGTTAATGGTTAACGATTATAACTTACTTTTGGTGCATTTTTATAATCTTAATAAATATTTGGGACAAGTACTAATATTTTGAATTTTATTTCATATTCCCATCTTCCCCTCGTTGATTAATGAAAGTCTGGAACTACCTCAAATACTACAATTTTGAATACGGAGTTAAATTTATGTTTTTGCCCTATAATATTTTATAAATAGCGATTTTAACCCAAAATAAACTTATTTTTTCTTTCCCGACTACTAATGAAACCGTTATTTTATGAACGCACTACACATTATTTGCGCATCAGTAGTGCGTGAAACCAAAGTGCAATAGTGACATTTTACTAAAATCTGAACTTTTAAGCAGGTAGATGCAAGATACAGTCGCTACTGTGAGCAAATGCAGGCAATGGAGACCTCATTTGACACAGTCCTATTTTACGGTGCATCAACTACGTATACAACCTTGGCGAGGAAGGCCATGTCGCGCCATTTCCGATGCTTAAAGGATGCCGTTTTAGCTCAATTGAAGCTTGTTTGTGAGCGTCTTGGTGACAAAGATTTGAACACCTTAACAGGGTTGACAAAAGGAGAAACACCAAGGCTAAAGTTGCTTGAAAAAAAGTTTAGGCAGCAAAAGTCTCTTCAACAAATTGGAATGCTCGATTCTCAAGCTTGGAGGCCTCAAAGAGGCTTGCCTGAGAGATCAGTCAACGCTCTTAGAGCTTGGCTCTTTGAGCATTTTCTTCACCCGTATGTTATATTATTCCCTCTCTTTTATTTTCTCAAATTTATTAGTTATACATTATCGATTTGATTGAAAGGTTTGATAAATGAGGAAATTGGTGATAAGCTCTCACAAAGTGGGTCAGGATTGTCATTTGGTACTCGAAAACTTAGAATTAACATATTAGTCCCTAAAATTGGACAAAAGTTGCGACTTAGTCCAAAAGATGACGGAGGTGTGTTAAACTTAACCATATTAATGCAATGGTTTCCACTAAAGATTCCGTTAAATTTTAACGGCTCTCTCGATTTTTGGACTAAGTTGAATTTTTGTCCAATTTCAATAACTGATTTGCAATTGTTAAACTTCCGAGGATCAATGACAACATCGACCTATTTTCTGGGATTATTTCGACAATTTGCCGTAGCAGTTAGTAACAAATTTAGTTTGGTCTAATAAAACAGTATTTGTTAGAAGAAAATTTGAATGTATGGTTAATTATTTCTACTCTCTTAGTATTATGGTATGTTTGTTGTGTTACATACATAAGAATAGTACAGTTAAGAATCTATGATTCACATGAAAGAGCATAATCTTGAAGATATAGTGGTGCTGACAAAGTGATGATGACAACTGTTTTGATGACTGATTCTATAAATAATTTGTGTGATGATATAATGTGGCTTTTGTGATAACTCAAAGGACTGATACATATTTATTGCAGCTATCCAAGTGAAGCAGACAAACATTTGTTGTCTCGGCAGACAGGTTTATCAAAAAATCAGGTAATTCAATTTTATCTACGGTATATAATAGTCATGCACCTATGTCTTTTCTAATTAATTTTTCTATTATATATAATCTCTTTTATGCTTTCTTATGTATATGTTACATAATTTTAACAATATCTAATTAATTGTACAAAAAACTTAACTGTATAAAGAAAACGAGTATACACAGACTGGACTATGCACAAACGGCTAGTTAGACTAATTGAAAATCTTGCCTCAGTTCCAGGTTGTTTCGACAAGTGATATTTTTTATTATCTTTACACTTTTATCCTTAATAAATTGTCATTTGTCATCTTAAAATTTAATGATTATATTTAATTAATAGATGCTGAAAGAATAAAATCTAGAGATAATTGTGAACTTAATCTTAAATAGTGGGACGAAATTACACTTATATATCATGTATAGTATTGTAATATAGTGACAATTGTTGCACATTAGTCCCTATTTTTCTGGGACCAAACTACAATATCTGAGACTATATTGCAACATCTATGTCATTGTTAGAATCTAATTTACAATACTACAACTTTGTGGGACTAAAGTTCCACTAACTGGAATCAAAACGTAATTAACTGAAAAATCTATATACATCATCAATAATTGCTTTTAATATATACAGTATAAACAATACTTGTATTAGTCCTCAATATAGAGTAACTTTTTTTTTAATTTAAATAATCATTTGCATTATTATTGATAGGCATGCAGAGTGTAACATTATTCGATATGTTTAATAAGGATTATTTTGATGTATATATTTTTGCAAAAATAAAAACATGTAGGTATCAAATTGGTTCATAAATGCTAGGGTTCGATTGTGGAAACCCATGGTAGAAGACATTTACCAACAAGAGACAAGAAGAAAAGACAGTGATGAAGAAACAAGCAGCAATACTAATAATAGCTCTGGGCATTTTCTTCCCCAAGAAGATCATATTAATGTTACTCATGTGATCACTACTGCTCAAACTTCAATGCATCATCACTCAACAACATGTCCTATTAATGACAATTCAAGAACAAACATACCAGTATCTTCATCATCATCATTAATATCATCATCAGGAGGAAGGCCATCCAAAATCAATGCACTAGAAAGTGACCCTTCACAAAGCACCATCAATTTTTCACACAATACCACATTGGGAAACCAACAACACATTGTGGCTTCCTCGCCTTTCGTTTCATTTGGCAATACTCTAGGTGGAGCTGATCAGGTCTCGCTATCTTTAGGGCTCAAGTACTCGTCAGACAACATACAAAGGAAGAATCACTTGTCCTTTCATGACTTCGGATCTTATTGAAATAAATACATATGAAAGCTGTAAATTAAACTGAATTTTCTATTTGGAGGTTGTATTATAAAGCTGTATTCAAGGAGTGGCACAAGTAGCGTCTGCCATAAATTAAGGTCACGACAACGCTAATCCAAACATTAGTCATTAGAGATTAAACATCGAATAATACATTAATCAATTCTCTCGAGCGTCTCACATGTTCATAAACACCTCTGATCAGAAGGGAATGTGTATGCTCCATAAATTCCAACTATTTACTTTACATAAATATTTATTCTCAAACTAATGCTAACTTCAGCATAAGAGTATACCTTGCTGGAAACTGGTGTTTTTCAGGTACTCTAAGTCGCATCACTAAGGTAGGAGATATAGTGATTTACTTGTATTAAAAAACAAACAGACGTTTTTTAAATGCAACCATGTTTCTGGAACTAACAATTCTCTGAAAACAGAGTCATCGGTATATAACCATCAGAAAGAAAGACCATTGGTCAAGAGTCATACTAGCACTTCAACAAATTGTATGGCACCAATAGATTCTATTCAAAAAATAAAATAAATCTTCCTCTTAAGTACTCTGCAGAGGGGATATGGGGACGGGGTACATACAAGGCACAAAATTTTGCCTTTTTGCCCTTAGCTAACTGGTGGAATGACAGTTAACTCATGTGTCTGATGGTCATACCACCCAATCGGTTAAAAATGAACACGACAAATGGTCATACCCGTTCGGTTAAAAATGAACACGACGAGTAGTCATACTACCCGTTAGGTAAAAGAATATGCATGGGGAAATGATAATTGCTCGTGCCTTGTGAGTTATGCCTTGGAAATAGGTTATGCTGGAAGGGGGAAGGTGCAAGCTACTCATTATATATTAGGAAGGTAGCTGTGAGGACAAATGAACCCGCAGCTGATCAAATCTAGAGTATAAAACAGTGCATTTAACAGCACGGAAGTTTCAAGCTAACCTCAGGGTAAAAATCTTTCCTCTCAGGTAGTGAATATATGATCAAATTGTGAATACCATGAATCTGTACAAGAATCAAATTAGGACATCAACACAATGATGGTAAAAATTGGAACCTCTCACGACAGACATCATATCAACACAAAAATGAGGGTAAAAAGGAAAAGGTTAGGCACAATAATTAAATAGAAACAAAGACGATCGGTGTATCTGTGGTAGAAATAAGCTTTCTCATCGTAAAGCAAATTCTTTTTTCTCTCCTTTCAAAAACCAAGCTCGTGCCCTTGGAATATCACACTGCTCCGTGTACCAGCACGTTAAAAAAACTGCTCAATCAACTTAGAGAAAATTCAGGGAAGACTAAGCCTCATTAGTCACTTTTTTACACCTTATTTATCACTAAGTCAATCAGAAGAAAAGTGATAGTGAAGATTGTTATCGTACTCTATTACTCCCTGATCGAACAAAATGATTCATCCTGGGCCTGGCTTCCAAGAAGTTGTTAAGTCGGACATATTCAACATATGAACTCATAAATAGCATAATCCCACCCTGCAAAAGACCCAACATTCGACTATGCAAAACTTTTGTCTTATTGATGAGGAGTTGAAGTACATAAAAGCATATGAACTATTAACTTACCTGAATAGAATCTTTAATTTGTGGCAATATCTGGCAATCAGAGTGACCAATTCAGATTCAACGAAAAAAAACCACGCGATGCGAAATATGTCACCTTCCATTGAAAAAGTCCACATAATTTCAACGAGACACCAAATGAACATCGATGGTTTATTCTAAATGTATGAGTAACAAAGTATATTTTCATAAACTAAGTCCACAGGGCATACACCAAATCCATAGAGATCAATGTTTTGAATGATATATTGCCTTATAATAATGGAAGTATTGGTCATATCTCCCTGGCACTCCTGGGTACAGGAGGTGTTATACTGGCGTTGATGATTTTACTTAATATCCTGGAGGATATTTAGATGGAATGATAAGTAATAACTCATTCCATGCATCAACAAAGCTACTTTTCCCTAGTCAAAATAACATGGCCTGAGACTGTTTTGGTTAAGTTCCGCATAGTGACAGTTTTCAATGCACTGCTCTGTAATCGATGACTTTACTGTGTACTTGATGACTTACTAAACTTACCTTTTCTGTTAAATATTTGAAATGAACATTGTGGGGATCTTCATAAGAATCACCATTAACATGCCGATAAAGCTGGATGATTGAAAAGCACATTGAGTTAACAAGTGTTCACTTTGATATGCTCATAGAAAAGCCCAAAGAAGAAGTGCAAACAATTTGTTCATAACCTGAGAACCCCATTGTAGTCGCTTTCCAGTTTCACCTGGAAGTACAATAGCTTTGCTGGTCAGACTTTACACTCTCAACATAATGATTTGCAGTCAAATGTACAGGAAAAAAGAATCAGTGTTTTATGCAAACAAGAACATGACATTACCAATATATAATGAATCTTAAAATATCGCAAATTTTAAAAAAATTGATGGGTAACATTTGGGGATTGCTATTTATACTTTCAAATTTTAGATGGAAGCAAGATCAAATAGACCATTACTGGGACCAAAGTACAGTTCTTTTCATCTTAATAAATAATTAACGGAAATCAAACTGTCCAAATATCTAAATCAATAAATAGGCACGCATATACACAAATAAAATGGCAAATCTCTCACTGTAGCCTCAAGATGATCCGCCTTCGACTATGCAAAACAAGCATAAGTAATACTGAATTGTGCAGCAACAAGTTTTTCTCTATGTACAAAAATTCACCTTTATAGGATCAGTGTCTACAGTGAACTTCAATGGAGTACCCAGAAAAAGAGAACAAAACACAAATAGCAACATTATGTAGAGAAGTGTCAGAATACCTTTATTCTTGAGAGGCGTTAGTTTCATCAGCCTCTTGACTATGCGATGTCCAATGCTTCTAAATGGCAAGTTGATCATAAATACACTATAAATTCATGTGGAAACTCCATAAACATTTGATACAACTAAAAGGCACGAAAGATAAATTTGAAAGTCAGCATAAGTAATGCTCAGGGACAAATTAAAATCGAACAACTTGTAACTGAGATAGACTCTAAACTTGAAGCATGTAGATTATATGCTGCTACTCAAATCTTAATTTAAGATTAGCTCATTGAGCAAGTCAACTATTTCCTACTGGAATACTAAAACACTAGAATAAATGACTCAGCAATTGGACAACGAAACAGGAACAGGTACGCCAAGTTATTTTTCATAATATAAGTCAGCCATATGATTACTCCTAATTTAAGTAAACTATAACTACCACAAAGACTCACTAAAGTACCTTGCGACGTATAAGCCCCTGGTCAAGGAAGCTGTCATTGTTAAGAAGGCCCCTACTCGCACTGTCTTGAAACCTTCTTAGTTTATCGCTCTGCTTATTTATAAGATCTTTTGTATTAAGTATGTGATTCAACTGCAAAAAAAAGGGGGTCAGCTTTAAAGAATTGAGCAACCAGTAACACTAGCTTTGTCAGTGCTTATGAGTACATTAAGGTGATTTTATATAGGGTTCTAGGGCACGCTCCAAACAGTATTGATGGAGTTAGAGACCTAGAGGGCTGAACAACAAAGAAAGAGAAAGCGAGTCACGCGCAATTTGCAGACGACGAATTTCCCTCTTTATGTACTTAGCTTTGATGCTTCTCAAATAGGAATCACAGAAAACTAACTGTAAACGAACAAAATTAAAATTCATCAATTGCATCTCAACACCACACAAAAAGTTGGGTATGAATTATCTAAGCAATAAAATTGCACAACGTATAGATGGAAATGTACTACATGAATAGTAAAATGGCTTTGTCTAGTTGGTTTTTATTGAATAAAATGATAACGAGTGTACTTCTCAATCAATTACGAATAACATAGGATCACAAAAATAATGTGCAAGTTGGAAGATTCTGCGCCAACACTTAAAAATGCATGGTTAGCTTATGTAGGTGAATCAAACTCCTCTTTTACATTCTCACGATACCTACTTAATAATAATTCCCAATGAGATTGCTTTGCTCAATATGCCTACAAATAGTAGTTCTTTCGATAATGCACAACGCATGTACACATATACGACATGTCCACTAAAAATTTCTATTGATAAAACTATATGGGTAGGAACATATTCAGACCTGGCTCACCATAGCAAAAGCAAGGTTAGTTGTGTAAACGATCAAGAGAAAAACTATATGCAGTATGGATAAACTACATGCAGTATGATTTGCCAGTAGACTCATCATACCAAGAGCACGGAACAATAAAGGGCAAAGATCATACACAATTGAAAATGTTGGCAGACTCGGTATACCAACCGCAAAAAAATTGATGTCAATAGTACTATACAGATTCACATCTATAGATATTAATGTAAAAAAATTCATGTGCCTGAAAAGAATAGTCGCCTTCATAGGAATGAAATGGCTTAGTTCTTGGATGTTCCCTTATCAAGGCAATAACACAAGAACTTAAGAAACCAACACAGGTGAATGTCCATGTAATATTGTGCTTCTCATACACGACACGTCATTTTTATTAAGAAAGAGAGGTCTTCCAATTTGTTGTGTCCTTGAGGCAAAATCTAAATATTCAGAAATGAGCATGGAACACCACAGTTTAACACAGTTACGAATTCGTAGAGTTTACACCCAAAAAACCTCGTGTCATTCCCCATGGCAAACACGTGAGTAAGTTAAGTAATTGCTTGTAACTCATTATTTTCCACTACCGAATCAACAAATTTAGTGTTGTTTAGCAATCTATTGACATCTAATAGTGAGAAAGCAAAGCAATATAAGGAGTCTCCTGTAAATGAAGTTCAATATAAAACTCACTGTTCCTTACCAAGTCAATATTTTGCTAAAATTCCCAATTGGCTGACTCAGGTTTGATACAATGTCGAAACTTTGTAATCATTTACTTTTCCAAATCAATCAAATGTCTCACATTATTAATTGGACATGAGAAAATTTGTAATTGGGCATCCGGAATCAACCATAACTTAATTAATGTTCATCTATTTCCACCAATTCCTCTCCCATCCCTATGCCACACCATTATTAGCTGGGTCAAGTTTTAACATAACAGATATCATGAACAATAGGGTCACTTCGATTGCTTGTAATACCGTCAAAAACATATAGCAACAACACACCAAGGGGATGAATAAACAACAAAAAAGTTCCCACAGAAGGCTACAATCAAAGATACCACTTACCAGTCATTGGGAAATAATCCTCCAGGGATAATAATAATTCTCCAAGAATGATCATTCAAGTATTATATGCAAGGTTGGCTGAAGATAAACCACCATACAAAGGCTGAAGCACCCTACTTGCAATATTCTATCAAGGAATATGCAGTGTCGAAGTTTGTCAAATCTGTTCAAGAACAAACATATTTTCCCCTCAAATTTCAATCGCACTTTAGCAGAATAGTAGTAAATATAGACCATTCCAGGAATGCCAATTACATCAACAGCTTTTGGGGCAAATTTAAGCAATGTCCAAGTAATATCAAAACTTGAGCAGCAAACCTATCAGTTTTAGCATATAAATTGTGGTGCCACTGCAGAAATTATATCTGAGATCTTTTGCACATCAATATTTCAAGGCAGAAGAATATATCAAAAGATCATATTTCATGTTTTTTGGCTCGTTATATTCTTGGGTATAAATCTTCCTCAACAGACTTATTGAGGCCGGGAACATATAATGCATTAGGAAGTAAGCTGAAACTGATGGTACAATGTTATCTTTGCTCGCAAAAGTTGTCACTCGAAATTAAACTCCATATTTAAACCAGAGATGGTCGAACATCACACAATTTAAACAATCGAGCTCCATAGATGATATACACGGTCTCATATAATTCATTTCTTAAATGAAAAACAATATAACAACGATAATTAAAGCTACACCAAAAGAACCCGAAAAATAACATATCTGCTATAATGAAGAAAAACTTGCAGGTAACGGGGCAATTGACTAATCAACTAATAATGTGAGAAAAAGTAATTATATTATGTAGCTGATGCATGAGTTTATACATAAAGAAATAACAGACTAAAAAATCAGCATACCAACATCTCATGTCCATACCTGATTGCATGATATAACCATTTAGCTACCTCCGTACAACCTCTCAAGCAAGTTCATACATAGGAAGATCATTGGGGCAACCATCTGACTTAACCAGCTTAAACTCAGACGTTATTGTAATCTTAACCTCATCCAAATGGTCTTCCTTTCCAACAAAAAAGTACCGTCCAAAGTACGCAACTCGATAGCGAGAACCAAATGAAGACAATGTAGCAACATCTGATAAAACACATTTCATTTGCAAGGGCAGTTTTTCCATGAATTGTAGATTGGGGTGGAGAGGGAAGCCACAATGGACTACCGCTAAACCAATGTACTGGCCACCTCTTCCTTATCACCTCAGGTGAACTCAACTCCCCTGTAAGAACTCTCACTAAACAATGGACTACCGCTAACCCAATCACCAACCCACCCAAAAAAGTACCGTCCAAAGTACCGTCCACATTACACAACTCGATAGCGAGAACCAAATGAAGACAATGTAGCAACATCTGATAAAACACATTTCATTTGCAAGGGCAGTTTTTTCATGAATTGTAGATTGGGGTGGAGAGGGAAGCCACAATGGACTACCGCTAAACCAATGTACTGGCCACCTCTTCCTTATCACCTCAGGTGAACTCAACTCCCCTGTAAGAACTCTCACTAAACAATGGACTACCCGCTAACCCAATCACCAACCCACCCATGGCTGCCGGTAACGGCTTCACCTGCTGTTTTATAGATAATATCCCAACAGACATGCTCTTTATCAAGTTAATGCAGCTTCCCCTCCATCATAATCTCGAAAGATACATATATATAGGCAAAACCCAGCCTCGGGTAATATTGAACTGAGTAAAGTATATTCAAGTATTGAACTATGGGGTCAAAAGAAGATATTAAACTATGACAAGTAAGCACACAGATACGCATCTGATACAAGCTGGGCATGTAAGCTTGTATTGGTAATTTTTATTGACACACTAAATCAAACAGCTCCAAACAACATTCTAGGAGTCTGCTTACAATCAAATAATACTAGCAATTGTGGTCATTGATTGTTTGTTTCAAAGGGTCTTCGACTGTTGACTTTTCACCACATACGCTCTCCAATAACACCATTTTCCCGTTTGTTTGTACCCACTTTTTGCCCGTTTTTTGGGCCGTTTAATATTATATCGCTAATTAACAAAAAAAAAAAAAAAAAATAACACCATTTTCCCACTTCGCCTGCTAGCACTATTTTAGTCTTCACAATAACCAGAAATGTGAAAGAAATCAAATAGAACCATGTCAGCCTACTACTAATAATATCCCAAATGGGAGACACATCCAGAAAACTCTAAAACTAGAGCAACATAGTGTTAAGT
Source organism: Echium plantagineum (assembly GCA_003412495.2). NCBI lineage: Eukaryota > Viridiplantae > Streptophyta > Magnoliopsida > Boraginales > Boraginaceae > Echium > Echium plantagineum. The sequence goes on along the minus strand of CM016563.1, from coordinate 9,211,552 downwards.
TATACTACTAATATAAAAACTGATCCGACCATGAGTCCATTAAAGGGGAAAAAATACAACATTTTATTCACACTTGAACATCAGTAGAAACTCTTCGCCACGAGGGCCTCATTTTCTCCAGGATCCATCATATTCTGAATGGAGGATATTATAGTTCTCAGCAATCCTACATAACTTGACAAGGAACTGAAATTTAGGTATGCCAAACTCTTGTAAAATTTGATTAAATTTCTTACTAATATAAGTGCATAAGTCCACTCATGTAGTTCTACCAAGCTCTTAAGCAAACATTGAGCCAGAAAACTAGATTTCCAATAGTATCTTCACTTACAACAGACACAAACTGCTTTCCCCAAGGTATATAAACTCGTTCGAAGTAAATTCTGCATGAAATGTTAATTAAGAGGACTAAAGATTGTTCGGGACAGAATTGTTTCAAAACAGAATCGCTCATTCTTAGGGACATAATTAGTTCAACACTCGGACAACCTTCTTGGAATAGAATTGTTTCAAACCGAATAAAGCTTTTTTGGACATAATTGGTTCAACATTCAGACATCTTTTTGGGAAAGGATTGTTTCAAGCTGAATCTGAAAATCTTCTTGGGATAATATTGTTTGGAAGCTCAATGGAATCTTTTGGGGACAAATTTCGTTTTAGGGCTAAATGGGGACAATCATTACGGGACATATCATGAACAGTAACAAAAGGACAACTCAAAAAATAAATGACTGAAATGCTAATTTCATCTGATTGTTTTTTTTGTTCAATTTGAACCTCAATCAAATAAGAAACAAATCAAATTACATATTTAACACATATGCAATTTTCCATTCTGCAACCAGCACAAATGTCAGTCTTTCAGCCAACATAAATCCATGTGGTCAGTAACCATGGTCTCAACCCTTCCAAGCCATTAGAGGAGAGTACAGAAGCCTACAGGGTTCAACATCAAAACAGGCAACAAAACGTGATATCCAAAACATAGACGACTCGATGAATTTCTCTACACTTCTCAACACGAATACAGATAGGCAATAATATAATATGGGCGAGTATAAGACTTAAGACTTCTCAACACGAGTTCATAATCTTGTGTTTGTAATTTTTATTGCACACAATAAATCAAACAACTCCAAATAGCATCCATTAATCTTGAGTTTTCGTTACATATCCTCAATATGACATTAGCTATATAATTAGTCCAATAACAAGAAATGTGAATGGAATCAAATAGAAACACTTCAACATCATTAAGGACTCTTGGCAACAAGAGCCACATTTTTTCTCCACGATCCATCACAACTGCATACAATCTTTAAGGGACAATCATTTTGGGACATAACTGGTCTAAAATTGAAGGGGACAATCTTTACAGGACAAGATTGATTCAACACTCGGGACAAGCTTTTTGGGACTGAATTCTGAAACTCAACGGGACAATCTTTTTGGGACAAAATGGGCTCAACACTTCTTTTTCTGACATTTCGGGACAAAATTGGCTCAACCAAATTAGAGAATCTTTTCGGGACAACATTTGTTCAAGAATCTAACAAAAAAAATTTGCCAGAATTGTATCAAAACCAAATCCAACAATCTTTTCGGGACAAAATTGGTTCAACACTCAGGCCAATCTTTTTGGGATCAAAATTGTTTCCAAACCTAATGAGACAATTTCTTAAGATACGATTGTTTCTAAACCAATTCTTTTTGGGATACAATTGACTCAAAACCAAATCGGATGGGCCAATTTCTTGCGACCAAATTGTTTCAAAACCAACTCTAGAACAATTTTTGGGACAATTTGCTCAAAACCAAATTGGACAATCTTTATGGGACAAGATTGGTTCAAGAATTTATTTCCAAACTGAATGGGACAATTTGTTGCGACATAATTGTTTCAAAATCTACTCGGACAGTCTTTTTGAGACAAAATTGACTCAAAATCAAATTGGACAACCTTTTTAGGACAACCTTTTTAGGACAACCAAGAAAACAAAACAAAAAAAATCAACCAAGGGAGAAGAAATTAAGAGTACAAAAACAAAATAAAAAATAAAGAAATAAGACCATAGAAGAGGACTGACAGTAGATATTGTACTACCACAGAGGAGTGAGGGGTATTTATAGACAAGAGTAGATGTGGCGGTGGATGGTAAGAAAGTCGGCAGAATATTGTACGCGGTAATACTTCCGTTATATTCGGTAATACTTCTCAACGGCTTCTTTTATTTCAACCTTTTTAATTTCTTTTTTTTCTTTTAGAGCGTTAGAGCACTCACATCAGTTTCCCAATAATTTCTCTATAATTCACTTGTAACCGTCAATTTTCTATTTTTGGCACTAGCTTTTTATATATTTACTTTATCAGCTTCCCTATTATTCACCCAAACTTCAAAAATTAAATTTTCAAATATGTCAATACTTTTTAAATTTTCAACAATTATATGTACATACTGATTTAAATAAGTTGTAATTAAATTTCATTATGTCTTCTTTTTTTAAAATTTAGATGAATCCAAAAAAAATTCACTACCAAATTAAGTAAGTTTTATGGCATTAATTTTTTTAGCATAAATTAATTAATAATAATATGATAAAGAAAATAGAGGAAAATAATGGAGGCAAAATATATAAAGATAATATCGGTTGGAGGAAAAACGAGGGAAATGTAAAATAACCGCTCAATACACCGTGTGAATCTATTCACCATTTTGCATTGTGTGAATAATATTTTTGGGAGTTAGTGTATTATAGGTGAGCTGATAAAGTATATTTTTTGACATTATTAATTTTTTCACTCCCTAAAATAACTTTTAAGGCAACTGATGCGAGTGCTCTTAGTCAATCTAATTTTGATATTATAAATGAAACTTGATTTAACTTAATAAACACAAAATTTAAATACAATCTTCTAATTTCATTTTATTAAAAATAAAAACTAAAGTAATATTTTTTGAAATCAAACCAGTAACAACATGTTTAAAAAATTATAACAATCAAACTTATATGTATGTAGATACTTGACCGAGGAGCCCTTAGGTTTTTTTGTATCGCTATATATTATACACGATATTTTGGGTTTTGTGATATAAAAAATAAAAGTTGTAAATAAACCAAGAGAAAGTCAAGTTTAGTTGGTTGAAACCTTCTTTTAAAAGGTGGAGGTCATGGTTCAAGCACTCAAATACATATTTGTGTTTCATTTTTAACAAAATTTTTAATTTTTTTTTTATACTTTAACTTATTTTGACGTTCCCCCCATTGGTTTTATTTAAAGTTGACCCCCTTTATTTTCATCCTAGTTTCGCACTCCTAGAATGTGTGTTGCCGAGCTTCAACCACTACTTCCACCCCATTCAAATCACATCAAGATTCGATTTATAAATAAGTATAAATTGGTTAGTTACTGGTTTTTTCTTGAAACATGTATGATCAAATGAGTCGATTTTTGAAACATGTATGATCAAATGAGTCATTCTGAACATGTATAATCAAATGGAGAATAGTATGAAACATGTATGACTAAATTAACCATTAGTCGAATTTAACTTCTCCTCAAATTAATGTGAAATTACTATTTTAGCCTTCACGTGATACATTTAATAGATGAATTAACATCGTAATGGACGGAGTGGCCTGTTGTGTCACTTTTTTAAACATGCGTGATCAAACGGAACATTTCGAAATATGTGTGATCAAACGATGAATGGTGCGAAACATATATGATTAAATGTGTCATCAGTCCAAAAAAAAACTACTTCTATGACACCTTGTTCTTCAATTTTTACGTCCATACACTCATTCACAAAATGTCATCATCAGATACAAAGTCTATTTTAACAATTCTTTTTTATTAGCTTATAACACATACAAAGTCTATTATAACAATTTCATTCTTATAACATTGAACCGTTGGCAGTTTAGGTATACTTTGTATAGTTCATTATGATGGAATTAATAATCTACTAAGTTTTTGAAGATATAATTTCAATTAATTTTTATTCAATTGCCTCGTATTTGAACTGATATAATCTCATTGCGCCTGATGATAAACGGTGTTGATCATGCGTCCCAAAGTCGATTTGGATCTTGAATCTGCAAGGACTTCCTTGTGCTGGAGAAGGATCGATAATGGTTGTCGTGGCCAAATTATGGAATTGTTCACATGACCATTTCCTTTGATCCATTATCTGATAATACATGTTGAAATGCATCAGACGCATTGCATCTAGCATCCAGATTGCCACACGATGATCCATAGCCGATCCATTAAGTATGTTGACTGGCAATTTTAACTAACGGCAAAAAGAAAATTAATGAATGGATACGATGATAAGTAAAACTGAGATTTGAAGTCAAAGCAAATTACAGAATGCATAAGGTAAGCTAGCATCTGCAATCCTTTGGTCTTCCTATAACCCTTTCATATAAAATGGCTTCTTGTTGTGATAAATACATGTCATCTATGTTATCGAAGTCGAGCAAGTAGGCTCTGTACTGAAGTTAATGAAGTAGTAAAATTTTTACAATTGTTAAAGTTCTAAAAGAATGAAATCTTGAGTATGCAGATTGCAGGATGAAGGTAAGGTCATGCATTGCAACCTAGATAAAGTGGTAACTCTCCTATTTTTGATGAATGTGTAACAACTTGTCTGCTTAAGGCTATAACGTCCAGGATATCACCGATATAATACTCATTCCATCCCCGAAATATTGTCCACTTCAATTGTCAATAGTTAAAATTAACTACTTCGTTGCCTTTATTGATTTGATTTTGAGTAAACTCGGAATAATTTTTTGACTGTTTGAAATAAAGTGGTAACTCTCCTATTTTTTATGAATGTGCATATCATCTTTTTATTATCCATATCCACGATCAAGAATTCGCTAACCCAAAAATAAGAATTGTATTTTCGGTAAGGTACAAGTTAAATAAGCTAAATTGGGACAAGTCAAAAGTAATTCGAAAAGCCCTATTTAGCCTTGCTTCTTGGTTCTTGGCTTCTTGCATACCAACTTTTTTTTGGAAAAGGAAACAAAAGACTTTTTGGAAAAGGAAACGTAAGACTAAAAATTAACTCTCTTTTTATTAATTATCTTACAACAAATCAGGGGCAAAATACTAAAACTACAGTATTTAGCATTACCCTTTTTTAAAGTTGATGAAGTTTTAATCAGGGGTAAAATAGTCACGTCATGCCACGCAGCCCCCTCCCAATAACTATTTAAGTGTGGAAACTAGTGTGAAGACTCCTATTCAAACCAGAAAAACGGAGTTCTCAGAAGCGTAATTATAAAACCATATATGAAGATACTGAAAACCCTACTTTTTTGTTACAAACCCAAAGCTAAATTATCTCCACACGTTAAACAATCTCCAAAACAAACCATGGATGATGACTTGTATTTAAGCTATGATGATCAATCCTCTGATGATGATAATGGTTATGATTATGATGAGGAGCATGATAATGGTGTTGAAGAGCTAGAGGATGAAACTAGGACAATCTCAGGGTCCTGTAAGGTAATTATGTGTATAAATTGACAATTCGTTAAACCCAACCAAATTAATAAACAGGATCGACTATATGAATACAACGTAACTCGACCCTTTTTAGTGTTGCACATGGTAACACCGGGAAGGACCATCTTTCTTTATTGTGATTTGGGACCGCCAATATAACACAAAGTAACACAATTGTTGTTGAAAATAAGATAGCCCCATATGAAATATATCTCTATTTTTAGATAAAGTTGTTGTCTTTTTCGTCAATTATGATATTTGAAAATTTTATTTTTTATTTTTATTTGCATGCTGTTATATGGTTGCAGTGTGTAGTTTTATTGGTTTTTTAAGGTGAACAGGGATTTAGTTTTGAAGGGTTTATGTTTTGTTATAGTTTTGATGGGAATTTATTCTTAATAATAATATCGATTATGATCTGAATATTGCTAGTATAGTGTAGTGCTCCCTCTATACCTAAAGGATTATCTAGTTTGTTTTTTGTCTGATCAAAATTAATAAACTATATGTATTTAATTCACTCACACAATTTTATTTTGAATAAAGATTATAGTGTTGTTCGTAAACTGTATGTGTGCAAATACTATATTATGATACATATTAAAGAATTATCTGAAGGCAAAGTTCAAAGAGCAACACATCTGAACTTTCAAAGTGAGCGATCTTTTAAGGACGGAGAGAGTATAATAATCATGTCCGTGTTGTTGGAATATGAAAATCCAATGAGTATTGCTGAATGTACTGACGTTTATGCTATGATTAATATCTTGCTGTATCTTTCTAACATCTATTATGTGTAATTTGAAAGATATTTGTGCTTATGGGGGTATAATCAATTCCCTTTTGGTTATTGCAGGTGATCACAAGGGACTCTCTCGTGGCTGCTCAGGTTAGACATTGCATAATTTAAAGGCACACATTCAATTTATCCCGATATGCTGAAAAAAAATTTAAGTTACTTCCTTTCGAAAAGAAAAAGGGGAAAAGAGCTATTATCCTGTCATTCCTGTGGTATTTGAAATATAAACATACTGAATAAGAATCGTAAATGAACCAAGTTGTGACATGACAGAAATTAGTTGATTTCTTAAGTAGTAACTTCAATATTTCTTAAAATCTAAATGGTAATCGATAAATAAGGAAAAGTTGCACCTCCCATGTAATTTAATTGATTTTAAATAAATCTTTTCTGCTTTACTGGTAACCGAACTCTTAATTTTGACCAATGGCAGAGAGATGACTTGAAAAGGGTAATGGACTTGCTATCAGTAAAAGAGCATTATGCACGAACTTTACTCATTCATTTCCGCTGGGATGCTTACAAAATTTTTGATATACTATCTGAGAGGGGAGAAGAGTGGCTCTTTTCAGCAGCGGGCGTCCCAGTGGCTATTGGTAACAATGTACCATCATTGCCTTCTGTGGTTGACGTAACATGTGAAATCTGTTATGATGAAGTTCTTGTCGATGAGACAACTACGATGGACTGTGGTCATCGTTTCTGCAACAACTGTAAGCATTTTACTTGATATTAGTGACTTTTAGACTTGCCATTTTTACATTCTTCAGTAAAGTTCTTTACATTCCAACAAATTTGAGTAATTTTGAGAAAAGTTACAGCTATCAAGCCCGTCCTCTAACCTGGAGCTTTCCGGACAACACTCTTGCTTCTTGTTTTTAAAACATTGTTTTTGCAGCTTATGCAAATATTTTAGTTGTTTAACTCTTTAGCTTCCTTTGCAAGTAAAGTTAGTTTAAATCTGACTGCTTGCTTGAACATGGGACAGGTTGGAGAGAGCATTTTATTGTGAAGATAAATGAGGGTCAGAGTAGGAGAATTAGTTGCATGGCAGACAAGTGCATGTCAATATGTGACGACAGTAGTATTAGAAGTTTAGTTGGTGCTCAAGATCCTGGTTTGGCAGAGAAGTTCGATAGATACTTACTTGAATCTTATATCGAGGATAATAAACTTGTCCATTGGTGTCCTAGTGTTCCACACTGTGGGAATGCTATTCGTGTTGAAACTGATGAATACTGCGAGGTTGAATGTGCATGTGGATTACAATTCTGTTTCAATTGCTTGCTTGAAGCACATTCTCCCTGTTCTTGCTTAATGTGGCAGCTATGGACTAAGAAATGTCAGGATGAGTCCGAAACAGTCAACTGGTTGACAATAAATGCCAAGTATTGCCCAAAATGCCATAAACCTGTAGAGAAGTCTACGGGATGCAACTTAGTTACTTGCATATGTGGTCAACATTTTTGGTGAGAATGATTATCTCTTGATTTACATACAATTGATTTATTACTGAATGTTGATAGGTGAACGAGTACTAATCACTTCTTCTTGGAATTTCTATCTGTCATAGCTGGCTATGTGGTGGAGCAACTGGATTTACTCACACTTGGACTAGTATTAGTGGTCACAGTTGTGGGCGATATAAAGAAGATCAAGAAAAGAAAGTTGAGCTAGCAAGAAAGCAACTTTGGCGCTACACTCACTACTTTAAACGGTTTAAAGCTCATAGTGATTCCATGAAGGAAGAGACAGAGCTGAAGAAAAAGGAGCAGGTGAAAGTAGAAATACTTGAAGCTGAACCTAGAGAAAATTCAGAAGATTTCAGTTGGGTAAAATATGGGATCCATCGACTTGAGAAATCCAGGCGGATTTTGACATATTCCTACCCATTCGCATATTTTATGTTTGGTGATGAGCTGTTCGACAACATGACTAGGAGGAAAGAGAAATAAAACAGAACCTTTTTGAGGATCATCAGCAACAGCTTGAGGCTAACATTGAAAAACTTTCAAAGCATCTCGAAGGAGAATTTTTCAATTATTCTTCCAAAGATCTCTCTGAGAAGAAAATGCAGATCATTGCATTATCTAATATGATTGACAAATTCTGTGAAGGATTGTGAGTCTCCAGTTCCCTAACACTTTATGATAGAGCTAGCATACAATATGGAAGCTCTGTTGTTGTTTATGATATCAGTCTAACAATTGTTTGTGTATGCTTGCAGGTTTGAATTCATTGACAATGATTTACTCAGTCCCCTTCAACAATCACTTCATATTATCGCTCCCTATAAGTCAAATGGTGCGGAAAAGGCAGTCAAGCTATGAGAGGAGCAGCCTAGCAAATATGTTATGCAATCGGCTAAATTTTAGGCGACGTGCCTCAAGGAATTTCCAGTCGACCTCGCCTGAAAATTAATCATGTAAACTTCTTACAAGTCTGCTTTGTTGTTCTCCTTCTAGGATAGATAATTAATTACAAACTCGCTGGTCATCTAGCTTCTCCTCTTCTGGAACTTGTTCTGTTTTCAGAAAGGTTACTTTCAATACTCTACTTGCTAATGGTAAGAATTAATCTAACTAGTATCCCTCCTCTGTCATATTACATTTTTGTTATGATTAATTGTTGAAAAATGAAAAGGAGGAAATCAACCTCTTAATAAAGAATGTTAAAAAAAATGGAGTTTAGTAGTATAACTAATACAACTCCACATTCAAATAATGGATTAGGTATTGAAGTCACAAGTAGATTTGGTGAGCTAAAACAATAGAAATAACAATCACAAGAACATTATAAAGTAGTAGTAAATAGAATCCTGAGTTTATACATATAACAATATCTCCACATCCATTAATATGTTGGCCAGGATCATTTTCTGTTCAGCCTTGGTCTTAGCTACTCTAGTTATCATACTCCTTGCAGTTTTCTCACCATTTCCTCACAAAACCAACACTGGCCCTTATCTAGCCTTGTCAATATATGTCCAACAACCTCTAGCTTCGCCTTATAATCTTCGACATGTGCCCACGCCATCAGATGGCGAAGCGCTGATCTTCCACCGCCCCCTCTCAGAGGGGCCAAAGGACAATGCTCGAGTTGTGGGGAAAGCTCAAGGCTTCGTAATCCCAAGTGAAAACTTCGCAGGCTCAATGTTCAATATCATATATCTTACTTACCATACAGATGAATACTCAGGTAGTATTAGCATACAGGCCAAGAGTTTAGGTGATGGGGATTCAGAACTTGCTATTGTGGGGGGCACTGGATCCTTTGCTTTTGCCAAAGGGCATGCAGTTTTGGGACAAGTTGATAAGCATGAATCTTTGTTTAATGTGGTTTATCTTATTAAGCTTCACTTGACATTTCCAAATGGATCTCAAACAATTCCTGGATGAATTCATAAGCTTCTCGAGATTCTTTTCTTCTTTGACTTCTTCAAGAGCAGTTATGTCAAATTGGCTACATAGAGTTTAGACTAAAAATAAACAATTTCTTAGAGGATGTGAATTGGTTAGTGGCTCACTAACTTTTTATTGTTAAATGCAAGCTCAATAAAATTGTCACTTAGAGCAAATATATACCTCATATGTATAGAAAGTGTTTAAATTTCCTTATTTTTTCAATTAATTTTGCCAAAGAGGAGTGTTTGAATGTTTCATTATAGGTAATTTTACAAAAAGGCAAAAAAACTTGAAAATAATATTAATGGACGAATTAAATAAATATAGAATGAATCGCTTTAAGTTGTTAATTATATTCAAATATAATGAAATATAACATCTTGACTTTATATTACATGCATAAATTATATCTACTACATTAGATTTCATTAAATCACATCACAAATGAAAACATGATCAACATGTATCAATAAATGGTTCAATAAACAAACATGGCAAATAAGAGGAAAAATAGATGGGGAGTGTTTACTTGTTACAATTAAAAGTATTTTTAATATAAAATAAACACGGTCTATCCTTAATAAACAATCCAATTGGCAATCTTAATCCAATAAACAAGCTTGTAATGAGTACTTCTATTTTGGGCTATTTGCTACAATAGTTGAGATTTTATTCAATTCATTTGTATGTTGAGATGGAACTTGATTGATATGGGGCAAGAGTGGGATGTGTTCAAAAAGGAAGAGCTTGGGACAAATATTGTTTTAATATTTAAATGTCAAAAAAAGGTATTCAATGAACAACCAAAAATGAATTAGTGGTTCAGAAGATAATCTAAAATTACTTCCTCTATCCTAAATAATTGTCACATTTGACTTTTGATGATCAACAAAATACGATTTAAATATAAATATCTACTCCGTCTGTACTAAAAAATTGGTACATTTTGACTTTTGGTGGTCAACAAAGTACAATTTAAAACATAAATATCTCTTATTCTACCTCCGGAAAAATTTATAAAAAGTTGATATTTCAAAATATATATTGAGACGAATCTAACAAGATCCCACATGACTATATTATTCTTTATCGTTTAATGAGAATTATTGATCAAATTTTTTAAAATTTGACCACTAAAAGTCAAAATGTCTTTTAGGGACGGAGGGGAGTATTATTTTACATGTGAAAAAATTATAAGAAATTGATATTTCAAAACTATTTATTGAGACAAATCTAACAAGGTCTCACAATACTATATTATTTCTTATTATTTAATGAGAATGCATGATCAAATTTTGTTATGTTTGACCAACAAAATTCAAAATGTGACAATGTTTTAGAGACGAATGAAGTATTTATCAAAAAATAACTAAAGAGTGAGTGTTGAAAATTAAAATCAGTTACCAACAAATGCGAGCCGAACGCGTGTAAACTTTTCGCGCTTTCTCCGTTTCTACCACACCTGCCACCAGTAACAAAAGACACTAGAAAAAAATCCCAATTCTGGATATTCATAAACACATGCAAAAGCTCCCAATTATCAAATTTAAACACTTTTGTATGATCAATGAATTAGTAAAAAAATGGCGAAATCGAGCGCAGATGATGAGGAATTACGAAGAGCATGCGAGGCTACACTTGAAGGCACCAAGCAGAAGGTAGCATTATCGATGCGCGTAGCCAAAAGTCGAGGGATTTTTGGGAAGACTGGTAAATTGGGACGTGCTCAAATGGCTAAAGCTAGGGTTCTCGCTATTTGCAGTCAGTTTTCTCTATTTTACGTTTATTTTAGTTATACATGTGCTTCATTTACCTTCGATTTTAACAAAATTGATTTTTTTTTTGTCATTATATTAACATTTTGTTTCTACAAAGTAAGGAATACTTATAATCAACAATCAATAATAAAATTGTGTATTACAGCTAAAGAGAAAGCTACAAGAACTAAAGCTTTTCTACGTGTCATGAAATATACAAATGGTGGAGTTCTTGAGGTAAGGTTTAGTTTTTGATTGCCTTAACTTATTTATAGATAAATACACTTGATGGCTTCAATGCTGAATGATGAAGAGTCTCAAAATTGTTTTGCATCACCATGTTCACATTAGAAGCATCATTGTCAAGTGTTCGAATAACAAGGTGACTATAATTAATCAAGTGCGAAAGGTGGGAACAACGATAGGACAGGCATCCAGAACGCTCATGTTTATATACAGTAGAAAACGATTCATAACGTTTAATAGTGGATGAAATGATACTGCTATAATGTTTCTTATCTATGGATAGTTGTTGTATTACATTGCAAGTGTTTAGCTATTGTTAATGTTAATCGCAATTTTTCTCTTGATAATACATCTATGTTGCTAAATTTAAGGCTACAAAGATATACAAGCTAAAGCATCTTTCAAAGGTAGAAGTCGTCACCACTGATCCGAGTGGATGTACATTCATGCTGGTAATGCCTATAAAGTCTTTACAAGAACAACTTCTGATGGAATACATACTGTCATGAATTGGGGCTAATTTTTAGTAAAAATAATTAACAATAATCTGACTGTTTGCAGGGTTTTGATAATCTCAAAATCAGAAGTCATACTGTTACTCCAGCTCAGTGGACTATGCGTAATGTTGATGACAGGTGAGCTAAACGACCATTTGCACTAGAGACATCTCTTTCGGTCTTCATTTTTCTTGCAATTTTTTTTTTGGCATTTCGCTAATTCCTCTGTAATTGTTACTCAACTTTCATCCAAGTTTGACATGCTGGATTGAAAATATAATTAGATTTGCAATCAAGTGAAGGAAGGAAAAAAGAAGAAGAAAATAAATAAAAATGATACTGAAAGCTTTTACTAACAGATTATATGTATAAATTATCGTTGTGAATAGTAATTAATAGAATCCCATTTTTTTATTTGCAGTAAAGAGATCTGTAAGTGCTAAAAGCTCTAGTTCTTTATGACCCCATGATTACTAATTTTACCAGACTTTAAAAGAAAAGCCTCTAGTATAAACAACTAAAAAACAGTATGGCATCAATAACTAGGACAGCCAAAAGCTTGAGATATCCCCGATATCCTACATCTAAAACTCTCTTGTCAATTGTCTGATATTAATTTGATCTAGTTTTCACTTTGTTTAGCACATTATCATATGACTCTTCTTTTGCTGAAGGAATCGCCTTCTACTATGCATAATTAACATCTGCAAGGACCACCTTGATCGCAGTCCTAAAGTTGTTGGCATAGATGTCGTAGAGATGGCTCTTTGGGCTAAGGTATATATTTCCCTTCCCTTTATAAGACCTTGGTTTCTGCTTTTGTTATCATAAAAACTGTCACATTTAGCTGACGATTATTTACTTATGCAACTCTAATGTACTCTGAATCCTGAGGCAGGAAAACAAATCCACAGTTACTAAGCAACAAGTAGATCGTAAAACTGATCAAGTTGCAACTGAAGAGGTAGAAGAAGAAGATATTAAGGTGACAGTTGAAAGAGACATGGTGTCTCAAACAGAAGAAGAGGATTTGGAGGCACTCTTAGGCACGTATGTAAATCTAAGAAAGCAGAATTACCCTGTCTAATTGTCTACATTAATCTGGCATATATGCTAGAGTTCATGAGAAACTAAAATTCATCCCTTTTTAATGGTTTTGCGCAATAATTTTAGGAGCAAGGAATAAAATTTCAAATGACTGTAACTTTTGTATACAATAAACATAGGCTACTCTTGAAAGATGATCTTACACTTACATAATCATTTAATAACAAATCTCAGGCAGAGGCTTAGCTAAGGATATATGAGTAATTTTGGGTGAATGGATATATGATAGTACTCCCAATATTTTTTCTTGCAAAGTCTAGGACTTACTGAAGTTGTTCATTTTTTTTTGTAGCTGAGTGCTCGAGCATAATTGGCCTTGTGCTAAAGCCCTTTCATTTTTTAGGTTCTATTCAACCAGCATCATTTTCTATCAAAATCTGTAAACCCCTTGGCCGTGTACCTTAGCTTAGGTTTTACTACCCTCTACTTGCAAGAAGAGCCAATATTCTTGTTGCTGTGGAACTTTCTAATAACTTCTATGTGCGATTAGTTTTATTTAACTTAATCCTACAGACTGAACCACAGTTATCGCAGTACATTCTTTGGATTGTCAGCTACTTGCTAAGATTATATTTCTGAGTAGGTCTCTTTAGCACCGGTTTTCTTAGCTACTATGAAGCTTACTGAGAAATGTATGCAATTTTTGGTTTGTTGGCTTAGAGAATATTATTTTCTCCATAACGTGTTTGCCACTTCTTACTCAGAAATCCTAATTTACATTTCCATGATCTCCTGGTAATCTTTGAATATGCTGTGCAGTCTGTTGAGTTACCTTGCTTTCTTCCTATGTTCTTTTGTCCATGAATTCTATATCAAACATGTCCTTCCTTCTATATCATTCTCTAATTAATTCTACTATCGCTTGATTTATTTTGCTGCTGAAAACGTGTCAAATGCAGTTATGTGATGGAAATTGGTGAAGCAGAGGCATTTTCTGAAAGGTTGAAACGAGAACTTCAAGCCTTGGAAGCAGCCATTTGCATGCCATTTTAGGAACTGAGGTTTTAGTGAATGAGGTAGGTGTTGAATTTTTAGGTACTCTAGTGTATATGTATTTGGGTTGTTCTTTATATTATCCTATTAGAATATTTGCTTCATCTACTGTTTAGATAAGGTCAAGCATTCGTTGTTTCTTAACCGCTTTATAGATTGGTCTGAGTATATGGTACTGTGGATGAATGTTCAGAAAATAGAATGTTTTGTCCCACTTTGAACTTTTCTGGATAGATATGAAGAAAAAAATATCTTCAAGTTCCTACCAGTTGAAAATTTCCGATAGTCTCATGAAGTATTTCTTTAATATGATCATGGAAATGATAGAAAATTTCATATTATCTCTGTTGATTATATACAACTTCATGACTGATAATGAAGAATATGGCCTCTATGATGTTCTGGTAATCAGGTGGTAGAGGGGCTAGGTTCAGCCTCTATTATGTCGACGATATGGATGAGTGGTTGGGTATTTTCAATATGAAACTTCGGCACATGAGAGAAGACATTGAATCAGTACATCTCTCTCTCTCTCTCTCTCTCTCTCTCTATCTCTCTCCCTCTCTCATATATACATCTATATATTTATATAGGCGAAAAGAGCACCCAAATCGCTCTGGCGAGCAGAACAGTTAGATTCACAGGCTTAAATTCTACGTTTAATTGTAGACATATCACTGATGTTGGGATGTGTTATGTGTCTCAAGAACATGGTTCCATGGGGTGATGGGGGAAACCTTTCCTTTCCCTTATGTGATGACCAAACGCGCTGCTCATGTCAGTTATGTGGAGATTCTTGATACATCAAATATGCTTTTGCCTTAAGCAGGATTAGATATGATGCCTTATTAAATAAATAAAACTAGATGTTTGTACACAGTCCTGTGCGATTTCATTTATCGTACTTAAATATATCGTTTTTGATTAATTTTCCATGTACGTATGATGATAAAATAAATATACCATTTTGTGTAACTCATCTTAACTAAGCCTAACTACAATGTGTAGAATAAAAACATAAACTTATCAGTTTCCAAGTAAATCATGCATGTTTCTAAATGTAAACATAAGAAATGTACACTAGTTTATTCAGTCAAAGTACCTTATAATGAGTAAGATATCCTATCAGGAAAAGAAAGGTACTTTTTTAGCCAAGTAGCTCAAAGAGTCTGCCAATAGATGATACTCCGTTTTCTGTAGGTTAGCAATGAAAAAGTCACATAGTTCTCCTGATACTTGCAGATAGAAACTAGGAACAATAAACTGGAAATGCAGTCTGTAAATAACAGAATATTATCAGAAGAACTCGATATACTTGTTGAGAAGTTGCGTATTCCACCAGAGGTACTCCCATGACTTGTCTAGATCAACAAATATAGTTAGTTGTTTATCATTTCCCCTGATTTGTTTTGTTTCCGTGGCAGTATGCTGCATGCCTATCAGGAGGTTCATTTGAAGAGTCACACATGTATCTAAATATTAACTCTTGTGAATGGTTGACTAATGCTCTACAAGCCCTGGAAATGCCTAACTTGGATTCTAACTTTGCGAAGATGCGTGCTGTAAGCATAGATTTCTTAAACTGGTTTCTCCAGTGCTACTAGTATTGTGGGAACATGGTCTAAATATGTTTCTAGTATTGTGGGAACATGGTCTAAATATGTTTCTGTGTCGATGTATGCTGAAATCAGTATTTGTAATCCTGGTGAAGTGGTTCACTAGATGTTAAAATAAAAACGTCTCCCATGCTTAAAGTATTGATAGTAAACAGAAAAGGTCCTGCTTGATATTCTCCATATATAAAGGAATTGAGTTTTAATGGTTAGCTGTTGCTCCCATTATTTCTATTCCTTCAATTTTATTTAGATGACCTAGTTTTTTAAGTCAAAGTAGGTGATTCAAATAAAAAAATGAGAAACTATCTCTCTTCCAAATGCCTAACTGATATGTTAATGCATGCCTTCGCATGCTAGTTCATCAACCATTTTTATTTATTTAATGTTTTTACCTAATAGAGCATTTGAGTCTCGCTCAAACTGCAAATATGTCTGTTTACTGTGAAAATGTCCGAACTCTTTACAGGTAAA